>CAXAMN010025317.1:0-37620 GCA_963970005.1 Durusdinium trenchii | reverse complement strand
CCCCCCCCCCCCCCCCTCCCTACCCCAGGCCTCCGTTGCTATCCCACCCGCTACTCGGGAAACAGAAGGAAATCGCACTCAACACACTTGTGTGTTGGTGCCTTTCCTTCTGTTTCTCCTAGCTATTGCTAGCTACCCGGGCGGTTTAAGACGAATGTCCCGCTCGCCTTCTACTTTCGTTTAACTAAGTGGGCCTCGTAACTACCCTACTTTTCTTTCTTGCCCTCTTAGTCTGCTCTTGCTTCGTTGCTTTTTCTGTCTTTCTAAGGCTTTTTAGGTGTCTACTAGTTCATCGTTGGGCCAACAATTTGGCGCTTTTTGTACAAATGTTCCCCTGGGAGTTTGGACGCTACTGGAGGCCCCTGGCCTTACTACTACTTTGACCGCGCCGAAAACGGCTCTGTGTGTGTGTCCACCCCTGGAAAAAGGTTTTCGTCCACTGGTTCAACGGTAGGGGGTGTCTTGAAAAAGCGCCGAAGCCGGCAACTTGTGTGTGTCCACCCCTGGACAAAGGGTTTCCTTCGACCACTCCAATCAGGCAGGGGCGTGTGGCACTCTCGCCCTACCACACGCAACGAAGCTGTGGGCGAGAGTGGGAAGCAGGGCCCGATCAGCCCTGCGTACCTGCTACAACTTTTGAACACGCTGTCCAATCCTTTGGTTTGATTCATGGTGGTTCCACACGATACTTTCCCCACAAACAGGTTTCCCACCGCACTGCAGCTGCTGAACGCCGCTTCCATTTGCGCTTGTCGTGAAACTTGTGTTAAACAATACTTTTCAGCGGACTTTGCCACCTTGCCGTTCCCTCGCCTTCCTTCCCATCGGAGTAATTGAGTTAACTGAAAACCAGTGTCAGAGTGTGGGTCCCGGGGTTGGCACAGCGCACGGTGCCCGCACGGTCATCTGCCCCTCGATCGCATCCAAGCTGCCATTGTAGTAGGACTGGTAAACGAGGGGGATGGCCAAATAGGCACCCAGGCGTGTCATGTGGAAGTAGTGCATGCTCGCCACATCCGTGACCTGGGCGAGGTGGCTCCGGTCCGGGGCGCGAAGGCCAACCGAAAAGGGATTCCTAAACGGTCCACGTGCCTCTGCTACACCCCGAAGCCGATCGAACAATTCAGTCCACTCAAAGAACATGTCTGGCACATGGTTTCTCGTTTAAGCCTTCTGGCTCGACGGTTGAGCATGCAGTGCTCCAAGGAGTTGACCAACAGGACCCTGGAACCATGGATAAATACCACTAAAGCCTTTAAAGCAGCCAATTTCAGAGTGTCACCTGGCCCAAACACTCCTCCCCTCAGAGCCCCCCACACACTCCACGCTCACCGGGTAGTAAGGGCTGCTGGGCTTCTCAGGCTCCGCACCTGCGACGGGGCGAACGGTGACGATCACCCGGGGGCGCACTCCACCTTGATCTGGTTAGGCTACTCCTCGAATTCAGCGCTCCACGAATTCAGCGGGCCCTTTTGTGTGCAGCCGCGCACGAGGTCACTGCAATCACACCACGATGTGATGCAGCAAAGCTCCAAAATTGGCTCCGTTGCCGGGGGGGGGGCAGCGGCTCCGACGGCTCCGACATGGCTCCCCTCGTGATCCTGCTGATCAAGCATGATCAACCCCAGGAACACCAAGGGCAGGGTTGGAAGGCTTTGGTGGGTGAAAAGCTGTACCAATCAGGACAAAGAAACCGAGCAGCCCAGCAGGGCGATTCTGCTGAAGTTCACTGGACGAACGGCTCAACAGCTAAAAAAAAAACTGATCCGTTTTAAACGACTTTCGGATGCTGTCTCACTTGACTTTCCCTGAAGCCTTCCACCCCGAACTCCCCAAGCCCGTCACCAGTGCTGCGGATTTCCGCAGGCCAAGTCCTAGGCCCGAAGCTTCTGCATGTAGCGTGGAAGCACCGAGCCTCATGGAAGCACGGAGCCCCTTGGGCCCCTGCGCATGTTCTTCACAATTTCTCCGCCCAAGCATTTAGAGCTACTGCAGCACTAGTATTGTAAATGGACATCCAAGTCTTCCAACCCTTACACCGTCATCCCCCTTCAGGCACCAAACTTCTCACCCCTTGACCAAAGCCTGAACATCCGTCCCCAGTATGTCAGTCCGGTCTCCAACGGGCCTGTTCCACCGACGCCGTCCGGAGCCGGTCCCACCCCGTGTCACCCCTCCGGAGCCAGGGCGCCGCGGAACATCTCCGCGCGGAAGCGGTTGGCCACAGCCTCTCGTAGCTCGTCGTCCTCGATGGCCTTGCAGCAGTTGGCTTTCCTGGGCGTGGGGACGGGGCGCCCCCGGGGGCATCCCCGGGGGCAACGCGGCAAGGAGAAGCCTTACTGTGCATTGACTTGGTCTAGGTATCTACTAATTACAATGATTGCAGGTGCTCAAAGTTCTGGAAGGCTTGAGAGTGCAAAAGCAATCAGGAAGTACAGTTCCTTTGAGGTTGTTGGTGTTGGAAGGCCAACATGGCTCGCTCAACATCGTAGCTCTTGAACCTCCCGTTTCAGTGCAAGCCCAGTGCAGAATCCACCAGTCCAGGTCATACGGCCTTTTGAACATCTCTGTCAACCAAGTCAGACTTCCTTCCTTTGAGTTAGAGTGCTATGCTCTCCCCACACGAAGTCTGCCTTCTGCCTTCTGGCAGCCTGGCACCCATCGCCCACCGCCCGCAGGTCACCGAGAGTCTCTTCATCGGACACCGGGAGCCCCGCGTAGGTCGCCAGCAACGTCTTGGTCACGGGCTCCGTGGCCAGGTCCGCGGCCAGGCCCCCCCGAGAAGGACGTCCTGCCCGGTGGAACGTGCGCGGTGGAACGTCCAGCCCAACCAACAGAGGTGAAGTGACCTGAACTAGGACCCGTAACCTGGGGTACCTATATAATAGTCTATAGGCTATAGGGTCCTTCAACCTCTTGTTGGAAAGAGGAAATGGATTTATCCTTTCACTTCGAAGAGACGATGCTAGGTACAGTAGTCAGGTCGTGACCCACCTTTACCATTCTTCATTTCCAACCTTGAGCTTTGACTCTTCAAAACACCAATAATTACCCTCCCTCGCATCAAACATGAAAGTGGATGGCACCTTGTGCTTGGTATTCGGATTGAACTTGGTCTTTGGAGGTGCCACGATCCCTTCCATTGCTTGGAGAGAGGGAGAAGGAACCAGCCCCTCTTTGGCTCCTGACCACCCGTCACCCCGCCCTCTTTGGGCCCAAGGCGCTGTTCGGGGTCCGCGCGGTGCACCAGCAGCGCGGCGACGACCTCCACCGACCCGCACGCCGCGGCCTCGAAGAGCGGCGTCTCGCCCAGCTCGTCGCCTGGGGCGCCCACTGGGGGCGGCTCCGGAGTCGCGGAAACGCCCGAGGGAGACCGGGAAAACGCGGCGCAACTGAGAGCCAGCTGATGAAGAAAAAAGGGTGTAGCACTCAGCACTCGAGTCACTCAAGTGTGGTCTTCCTGGTGTTTTAAGGGTAGCGTTCATCCATCAACTGTTGTGGCATCATGATCATCATTGTCCGTGTTCCAACATTCTGATTCTGATTTCATAGCCTCTAGAGGCTCTAGCCTACCACAACTGTTCTGCCCACGGCGCCTCTGTTGGGATTTTGCCCTTGCTCCAGCAGCCTCAGCACCTCACCCACATTGCCCGTGCGCGCAGCGCATGCGAGAGGATCTTGATTCAGGTCCTGATATGGTCTTCCAGTTGCGGTGGTGTGGCTTGGAAAGCAATGATTTGATTTGTCCTAATTAGGCGCCATATGTCTCAAGCAATTTGGATGCAGCGTGAAGGGTTGGCAGAATCAGCTCTGAAATGCTAGTGGAAGCTCGTCTTGCTGAATCTCACGGGAACCCGCTCTGACGGGGAGGGGGACTGAATTGTCAAAAACTTGGAGACATTGACTCTTTGAATGTTGTTGGGTCATCGCCACAAGGCTCTCACGCAGCTCTAAACTTCAGGAGTGATCGGAGTGCAGTCGGCCCAGGTCATTCTGTGCACAAATGTTCCCCCCCAACGAACTAACCTTGTCGTCTAGATGTTGCTCCCTTCTGAATTTGGATGCATTCTTGCTTTGGTAGATGCACCTAAAGTTACCTAAAGTGGCCTCAACATGGCGACAAACTGAATCCAACCCCCCTTTCATCCCCATTCCCAATGACCGTGAAATCGTTGATATGTATACATACAATTGTGTATAGTCATATATATATATATGACATTATATGACTAACTATATATCTTCAACAATGATACTTACTTGTGAATTGGCAAAGTTTTTGAAAACACCCCCACACACCTTCCCGCCCATCCATGTTTCACGGCTCCTGTGCTGCCAATGCATCCCGCGCCGCCTTGACCTCCGGCGGCAGCGGCGGCAGCGGCCGGCGCCGCTGCACGCCGCCCGCGTCGCCCTCCGCCACGTCGGCAGCCGGTGGCCGCAGGCCGCGGCGGTTGGCCGCGCGCTCGGCGATCTCGGTGCGCACCGCCTCGCGGGGCCCTGGGCCCAGGCAGTCGAGGAGCAGGTCACCGTCAGGCTGCTCCAACTCCTTGGGGAGGGCCGAAACATGTCGAAACACATGCAACTGACAATGACTTAAGAGTCTCTGAGAAAGAATATGGGTGGGTTGAGGAGGCTCTTCAAGACCAGTCTTCAAAGACAATGCAACGTTAAAAGCCAGGCTTCTTCGCATCGCAGATTTCTGTTGACTGTTGCTTCTTAAAACCCTTCTTTGACATTTCTATGACCACATAACATATGACATATATGTGTATATATTTTTTGATATGTTTAAAACTGTCTCAACGGTTGCTCAACGTATCGACGAGGTTGTTGGAATCAGGACTCTTCCTCTTTGGAAGATCCTGTCGGCTCGTCCTCGGGCCTGGCCTCCTAGAGCCTGTCATCGCCGAGGCGCCTGGCCCGCAAAGAAGTTCAACAAGCTCCGCGTGGCCGGATCGGAGGCCAGGTCCCAGGGCGTGCGCCCGTGGATGGACCGCGTCAGCGGCTCCGCGTTGCACATGAGCAGCGTCGCCACCACGTCGGGATGCCCGTGCGAGGCCGCCTTGAAGAGGGGCGTTTCACCGTGTGGGTCGTACTCGTTGGGCTCCGCCCGAGCATTCAGGAGCTGGGTCACTGCTGTGAGATCTCCATCTTGCACGGCTCGCCATAAGGGAGACTTCTCCATCTGACTCATGGCATCCAGAGACCTCACCATCACCTCCTTGGGTTTCACGACTTCCTTGGGCCTCACCACTACTGCCTCCTTGGGCCTCACCAGCGGTGTAACTTCCTTGGGTGCTACTTCCTTCGCCACTTCTCTCGGCCTTTTTGGCAGCTCCTCCTTCGCCAGACCCTTGCCTGGAGCCTGAGCCCCGTTCACTCGCGGCGCTCCATTCACTGCCTGTCTCCCTTCCACCGCTGCCCGCATCGGCGCCCGCACTGCCGCCGCCGCCGCCGGCGCCGCGGCGACCGCAGCTGGCACAGCCTGCGCAGCGGGCGCAGCTGGCGCCGCTGGCGCAGCCGGCGCAGCTCGCGTAGCCGGTGGAGGCCGTGAGTGGACCAAATCCATCAGCGTCTGAGCGACTTGAGGCCGCAGGAGTGGATCCAAAGAGTTCACCACTTGCGGCAATTCGCCTGTGCGAGATTTCGCGGAGCGGATCGTTTTGGTGGAGGTCTTCTTTGCGATTAGATGTATTGGCATGCCACCACTCGGCTACTAGTCCACTAAGAAGCCATATTCCACACTTCCCAAACACCGACCCAAAAACAAATCATCGACGGAGGATTCCCTTTGGGGAGAGGGACAGAGAGCTCCCTCCATCCGAATCCTTTCGGCACCCTCTCCTGCATGGGGCGCTCGTCCCCTCCACAGCTCCAACAGCAGCCGCACCGCCGGGCTCTCAGCGCTCGCCGGCTCCGCGTCCCAGGGCGACGCGCCGTGCAGCAGCAGCGCGGCGCAGGCGTCCACGCTGCCCGCCGCGGCGGCAGCCTGGATGGGCAAGGCGGCGGAATCACCTGGGAGGGTGCGAACGGGTGGTGTTGGGAGAGAAGGAGAAGGGGAATGAAGGAAGAAACACTTCAAATCTCCATATGCTATATCAATCATCTTAGGGGAAATTGGAGAACACGTTCATGGAAGCCTTGGTATGTGGACTAGTGTGACTAGTGTGTTTGGTTGGCTAGAAGTGCGTGCGCAGGAGTGTTGAGATGCCAAATTATGTGTGCATGTGTGAATATGGGTACTGTATGCACATATACATACACACTGTTATAAGCTAAAGGCTTTATATTATACATGTATATATATAATATATAATCAGATATCTGCGTGATTCTGCATGGATATTGTGAGGCTACAAGTACGGTGACGGCTTGTGGGCGAAAGCTTTGGTAATCCCCAAACGTACGCAAATGACAAGGTTGTAATTCCTTGGGGCCCTGCGTGCAGCTTTGCGGCCAGCAAAAAAAGACTGCCCACCCCAACCACTTCCGACCTCACCAGCGGCTGAGGCCATGCATCGGCCACCAAGTGACTGACGTTGGGGTCCACCCCCGTCTGCAAGAGGCGCATCACGGAGATCAGGCTCCCCACCTTGGCCGCCTTCAGCAGCTGTTCCGCCGGCGTGGCCGCCTTCCTTGGAACGGACGGCCACCCAAAACCGTGCGCCTCGCCGGGGTGCCACAGACCCCTCCCTCAAAGGTGCCACAAACCACTTAGAACAAAGTGGATGGTTTCAGGAGATTGCTCCGTTTTGGTGGAATATGATAGAAGTTGCTTCGGGGAAAGGATGTGCTGTGCAATGCTCCACAGCATCGGGCAAGACGTCCCAAAAGATGTTTCTAGTTGTGCACACCGACGACAGCGGTCCATCACAGGCTGAGATGCTTCGCGGCAGCTTTCTTGGCCGCTCCCGCATACCCTGTGGACTGCGTCTGGCCTCTCCAGAGAGCCAATGAAGCAACACCCAAAAGAACTGTTTCCTCTCCAAACCCACCACAAAACCTCCCTTTGTCGATTGTGTGAGCGCATCTGTGCCGTGCCCTATCGTCGCCCTCCCCACGCCAAAAAAAAATTGTTACGGGTAAGGGTACTCTTTCTCGCAAGGTGGGAACGAAGAGCCGGAAAGCACTTGCTTGGACTGCAAGTCGCTCATCTAACTGTACAAATCAGCTTTCCGATGTACACAGAATTGGGGGCACCAGTTCAGCTCTGAACCATTCAAAGGCCACAAGTCAGAGCTGCCGAGACGGGTATGGCTTCCAAAACCTTCCTCCTGCGAAAACTTGCGAGACTGGCAGCGGACCCCAGCGATGCCTCGCGGGCCCTCGCGCTCGCTCCTCCGCCGCGCGGCACGCTCGGCCGGAGTCTCGGGCCGAGCGGCCGCGTCCGCGGCCGCGCGGTCCACCTGGGGCCAGAAGTGGGAGGGTCTGCAAATGGAGATGTTGAAAAGGATGGAAGTGGATCCTGAGCCCGCGCCCCATCTACCAGGCTGCCATGGGAACCCCCAAACAACTCTCCAAAAAGAGGACACCAACAAGCCGCTCTCCCACCCGTTTTCCGCCGCCTCCGCTTCCAGTGCCAGCGCCGCCGGATTTGGAGGTCCCAGCTCTTCCGGCACCTCGTCCCAATCGAACATGGCGCTTCGCCCGCCACGGCGAGGCGCAGAAGGTCGGGCGCTGGTGGCGCGGCTCGCTTCTGTGGAGCAGCTCGAGATCAAGGCCGGGGGTCAAGGCCAAGGTCAAGCAGGCTGCAGTGGATGCTGGGTGATGGGTTGAGTGATGAGACACCTGAAATGTGAATCCTTTTCGGTAGATGCTCCACCTTCAGAGCAAGCATAGCTGCGAAGAAATGACGGTGTTTCACCGCGAAACCGGCCATCTGAACTTGGACCATCGTCAGCACTTGATTGATCGATCTGTTTCCCTCCACCCAGTTAGGCTGATGAAGTCTGGGAGGCCCCGGCCCTTCCAGCTTTCTTTCTGCCAGGGTGGTGCCACTTTCTTTCAGCTTTCTTTCTTCCAGCTTTCTGCCACAACAAAGCCCCTGATCTTGGTTCAAGCTTTCCGGTGAATCAGGCGCCTGGACTTCCGAGAGGCCGACCAAACCGAATCCCGTGGCCCAAAACCAGGTTTGGGCACCATCTTCGGTCTCCACCACGGGCTCGACGCTGGGTGGCTTCCATAAGCACATCTCCTCAACAAGAGGATTCTGCTTATTGGAAAAGGGTCCCCAAACCCCATCCAACCCCAACATCCCACCCCAACATTCCAGTGAAGCAAGGAATGACACATAAACCCAAGCGAAAGATTCACGAGTGCAGCGGAGGACTCCCGTTCGTCCTGCCCATTGGCGCCGGAAGAATGGAAAGTCTCCCATGCCTAGGAGCCATTCTTGACCTCAACCCTAACCCAAAATGTGGTTTGTTTTTGGTGCCCTGTACGGTCCCATTCTGCTGTTCTTTCCCTGACTTGACCTGTTAAAATGCCTCCATCGTGAACGATCATGGAACAACCCCTCTAGCCTATCCCATCACATCCCATCCCGATCTTCACATGGCACTCAGTTTGGAACAAAACGCCTGCTTCCCAAAAACATCCGTCCGGCCGTCCTTGAAGCTCTCCTCCGCCGGGTTTTCCGTCAGCGCGCCCCAGGTCACACCTGGAGAAGCCACCCAAAGGGGGGCGAAACCACCAACTGGTCGGGTCTAGAGGTGGCCCCTCGAACGAGTGATCCGAATGACTTGTCAGGCTGTTCCGTGGGCGATGTTCCGGTGGGAACGGAAAAAGACACCCCACATCTTCATACTGCTGACTCAACGCCTTCACCAAATTAGCACGTCCTCCAGCGCGAAAGAACCAACCAGGCTGCCTGGAGTTGACCAAGGGTTGTGAGTCACTTGGAGGCCCGCAAGCGACAGCACCCGCCACCGCAGCGGCCTCGCCTTTGCCCTCGGGCAGGACCTTCTCGGTCATCCATTCAGAGCCCTTGGAGGCATACTCGTAACCTCACGTGGATGGCGAGGTGAACGTCATGTGAAAAGGACATATACACTAGGACTGGGCCATTTGGGGGGGGCAGGTTTGAGTGACGATGCACGATGAAACCACTCCAATACTAGCTATAGCCTGAAAGAGTATGAGAAGGTGACCTGCAAATACGCAGGTCACCAATTCTTCCCAAAGCAACTCCTTCTTGAAACAAATCCTTCCACCGAGCACCGTAGATGGAAGCTGTACAATTCTGAAAGAACAAAACAGCCCAGCAGCTGATGTGGGGGCCCGTGATCTCGCTACCCTGGCCAGGTGGACGAGTGAGCGGATTCATCACGGGCAAGACCACAAATTCACCAGATTCACCGGTAGATATGGCTGTGGGTCAAAATCAGACTGGAGGACCTACCGACGTCGTCACGTCGTTCGCTACATGGTGGACTGTCTTGACCGGTCCCCATCTTTTCGTCCCATATGCAGTGGCTTCTACTGCTGCCCATCCTCATGAAATGTCGTTTCTGCAACCGGTTGGTTGGAGGCATCAAGAATATGTGCCATAATGAGTGCAGCACAAACTCGTTGCCCAACTTGAAGCTGCTTCTTGAGCGGGGAAAAAGGCGACCATTGATAGATTCTGCAGATTCGAACTGGAAGTTCTTTGCGAATCTCCCGCATGACATCAACCAGATTGTCTATATACGCCAAACCTTCCTGATCTCACCCCATACCATGTTGCAAGGTCAGCACCTAGCTCATCAGCCTCCCATACAAGTAGTACCTAAAAGAAACCCTAAAAGAAACAAGAACTTCTGAACCCGCACCCTAAGGCCCTAAACCCAACCCTCCACCATGCCCTAAACCCAACCCTCCACCCCATCGTCGTGTGCGAGGACGCATCCGATTCACACGGCCGGGGTGAGGCCTCCTCGCCCTGCTCCAGAACGCCCAAGTACACCGCGGAAGCACCCGCTGTGGACTGCGCCACAGTCACCAGCTCTTGCCAGAACTTGTCCTGGTACCAGGTCAGACCCCATGGACCTGGAAGAGCGGTGAATTCCTCCACAAGCCCACTGGTGCTCCATGTGAGCCAGCCAAATGGAACTCCCTGCCGACCCGACCCAGCGACCCACAGGAAGGGATGCAACACTCCAAAGCGTCACCGCTCTGAAAACCGTTCCAACCCTCGGATGGGAAACCACCGGATCTCCTCAAAAACGGTCTCTTCGCTGTTGAACTTCTCGAAGAGGCCAGTGTACAGCGCCTCGAGCTTCTGCACCTCGGCCTGCTTCGTCTGCCTGGAAGAGAGGTTCGTGGTGGCAGTGGGCTGACCGTCGTCGCTCCGAAGGATCAGATGGTCTCCGTCGTGGTCGGCCCGGGGACGGGACCCGGGGAGGCTTGGGCCGACCCACCCAACCGGTATTTGTTATACATATATCATTATATCATGGGAAGCTTCGTGAAGCCAAGACACCGAAACTCACGGAGCAGCTCAGGCGGATGGTTTCGAGGGCTCCCAGGGCGGAGGGGGGGCTCAAAGGCTCAAGTTCCATCTCCAGGGAAGATTTGGAAGTCTGCCCTGGCTGCCAGAAACGAAGGGTCCTCAAATGTATCAAGGTGGCTCTGGGTCTCAACCAAGGACAGGTGGACTTTCTCGATCGCAAGAGCTTGTGCTTTTGTTTTCGGAGAGCCCAAATCAACTCTATAAGCCTGCCACACCCCAACTGTCTGCACTTGCACTTTTTGTGCAGAGAGGAGTTGCAGCTCAAGCACTGGAACCACTTTGGCACGCAAACATGGAAGTGAAACAAGCAAACAAAACTTCCAAAGCAATTGGAGTCATCTTCCACTTCAAGCTTGCTTGACGAAGGGCATCCCCGGCTATCTTTCTGTGAATATGACCGTGACTGGGCACACAATAACCAGGAATGTCAAGTCAAACTCTGTGAAGTCTGTGACGTTTCAAACCTGCAAGTTCAGGAACCCAAGGCCAGTGCTTCAGTCAGTCAGTTGTTGCGTTCCTTTGCCCCGCGACCCGTCCGCTTGATTCAACCAATATAGGACTCTGCCAGGACATGAACCACGGGATGGGCCAGATCCATCGAAAACGCAAACTCAAACTCACCTATAAGTGGATGGAGAGTAGATGGCACAATCCCCAAAAGGTTGTTTATATGGGTGGCATCTACTCTGAAGCCGCTCTGGGAACTTCTTCGCTATCCAACCAGCACAAAAGGCCTTTCAGCCTCCTTGGCAGCCAGCTTCTCCCTGCGGCTAACGAGCAGAAAAGGCGGACTTATTATATACGGGCTTAAGACAGACCCGCTGGTTCGAACTCAGCACAAAATCTACTGGACCATCAAAGTCTTCACATGTGAGAATGGCCTTGTCTGAGCTCTCATCTTTGCTAAGTCTTGTTCAACTTGTGCTTTCACTGTCTTGGCCTGCAGCGAAAAAAGCATGGACTGAGTCCCAGAGCGGGCGTGGAGAAACTGACTTGACTCGAAGAAGGCAAAAATTGGGAATGAAGGACCATCGAGGGGTGGTCTGCAGCAGTCGATCCACACGGAGTCCAACACACTCGGGGGAGTTTGGAACGCACAGGGTCACATGGCAGCCCCTCCAACTGAAAGCTGCGGAGGTGTGGGGATGCAAAACACGAAGCCTTTTTGCATCTTGCATGGGTAGAGGTCGAATCGAATTAAGACCTATATACCTGGGCTGAATGTGAAGAATCTCCTGAAGCCTTTTATTTGAAAGCTCTTCCCCTTCCCTTCCACGACTTGAAACCGAGATTTGCCCACTCCTCAGCCCCAAGGCGATTGAGATGCCCAAAAGGCGATCGCAAGCTTTGTTGCTCTGTCTCCCACCAAGCTGGTGGCGGTCGTGACTCGAATGGCGAGGGGGCCACCGAGCCGGTGGCTCAGGCACTGTACATTCAAACCTGTCCTCACAAAACTGTGCGCCCACCAGCCATTGCGCCGCCCAACGTGGCACTGGCACAGATTGACTCGCAGGCGTGCAACCAAAAAAGGGATCAAGGCTGGAGGGTGCTCTCACTTTCCACTGCTCCGTGCTCTTTCAGATCCGCCACTGCTGCGGGCGCCTGCAAATGTCCCAACAACCTGGGCCCTTCGCCGCCCGCTCCGCCGCGCTGCGCCTCCGCCGCGGCCACGACAAGCGCCACGGCGCGCGGCACGCCGCCCTCGGAGGCCAAGCTGCGGCCCAGGCGCTGGGCCGTGGCCGTGAAGCCCGGCTCGGCCAGCACGCGCCGCAGGGCCTCCGTCGGCGGAGTGGGTGACCCGAGCGGTTCCCAGGCTGCACCAGCAGTGGGGAAGAAGGAGATCCCAAGGAAGAGAGCAATCCTTCCAAAAAACTAGACGATGTGGTGTCTAGCAATGACCGACTTTTCGAAAAGATGAAAGCGGCCCTGTCCCTCACCTTGGTCACTTCGGTGGTATACTCCGCCATGGCCCGCAATTCCTCCCCGTGTGGTGGCACAGGGCGGGCAATCTGCAGGCCAACACCTGGCTCAAATATGCTCAATTAACTTGGCAGAAATAGACGTGAAACAAAAACTGAAGGAGGGTCCACAACCCCTCACACACACCAGCACATCTGCCTCTATTATTAGGCCTTGTGCGAACCCAAAATGGCATCTGCTTGATGAAATCATCCATATCAGTTGGAAGGGGGTAGACTG
This sequence comes from Durusdinium trenchii, assembly GCA_963970005.1. Classification (NCBI taxonomy): domain Eukaryota; class Dinophyceae; order Suessiales; family Symbiodiniaceae; genus Durusdinium; species Durusdinium trenchii. Next base: position 24,926 of record CAXAMN010025317.1, on the reverse strand, counting down.
AGTCTTGCAGGGTGTTGGACTACAACTGGCTGGATGACTTGACTGCCTCAAATGTTTAAACTGCTGTCCTTCTGCTCCAGGGGCGAAGCATAGACATGGTCATCCAAACTGCCAGTCCTTCCGCGGCAGCGCGCCTGTCATCTCGGCCCGCATCGCGTTGGCGATCTGGTCCCCGAAGCCGGGGCACACCACCACGGGCGTGCCGGCCATCAGAGACTCCATGAAGCTGTTCTGCCCGCCGTGGGTCAGGAAGAGATCCACGCCGGCCTTCAACACCTGCAGACCGAGCACCACCTCCCGCACGATCCACGGCTCACGGTGTCAGAAGCGGTCTTCTCCCAGCACCCGAAGGGCGCAGCTACAGTCTTCCCATGTTCAGGCGCTGCAGGGCAATTTGGGTCAATTGCGTGGTACTGGTAAGGCAATGTAAGGCACATAGTTCCTCATTTTGCGGTCAAAGGATATCGTCGGTGTCTTTGTTTGACGTGGCCGTAAGGCAATGATTTCGTGAATCCCGGCGCATTCACCAATTCATTGGTACATTCAGAAGCCTCCCAAAACGGAAACGAAAAAGAATGGCAGCCGTGCCTGCCGGAGATTGAAAACATGGTTCTTCTTTTATCTTCATGTGTCGGTGGTTGCAGCCTGTCGGTGTTGGCTCTGTGAACCGGGCCTCCACCTGCGGAAGATAAGGAAAGCACCGCGCGTTCTTCGGCACGTCCACTCCCTCCAAGGCGTCCGGCTGCGATCCAATCGCCACGATGAGGAGGGGAGCGTTCTCCTGTGCCCGGGGCAAAGCACACGATAGAACTCCTGGGTGCATCGAACTCCTAACCTCGCCTATCCCATACGCCTCTCGTAGGGCCTATAGACCTATAGCGCGTCTAGAGGCGGGAGTTCTGGATGCCTTGGCTGGGGGCGCGCTGGGGGATCCACCAGCCGGATCCACCCTAATTACATTGAAAGTCATAAACCACTTCTGCAAGCAGATTGGACCCGACTGACTGGTCGAATCCGTGGGGCAAAGGGCATGTGGCATGTGATTGGTAGTTTGAACACTGAACTAAACGATGCGGGTAACTCCCACACCACCCCATCACCAGGAATCCCGTCGGAATCCCTCCCTCTTCCAAAACAGCCTCTCAGAAGCCCTGCTCGGTGCATCCGTTGATTGCAGGGTCTCCAAATCAAGGAGATTCTGTATGCGTGCTGTGACACGACCATAATACATCTATGTATATACATGTATATAAATATATAGTGTGTGTGTGTCGGCCAATACGGCCTATCGCTTTTGCATGTTTTAGCCACAATGTCAACATAGCTGAACATGCCCAAAAACTGTGGAAATAGAGTTATCGCTTTTGAGGGGGGGCCTAACGGTTTTAGCCCAATTCCTGAGATTCGCGACCGCTCTTTACTGAATTAGTCATTGCACGTCTTGGGCGGTCGCTCCCTGAAGCGGATCCAACCCCAACCGGCCATGTGTTTTTGGCCGTGATCTCCTCCTCCCCAGTCTCACCAAAGGCTTCAAAGGCCGCGCTCCATGCAGACTGACACAGCTGCTTCCCTGTGAGGCCCCTCGGCGCCTCCGAGCCGTCCCGCGGCACTTTGCTCCACCCGAGGTCGGCGGTGTTGGAGGTTAAGATGGTACCCATGCTCACCAGAATCACCTGGCAGAGCGCGAGAGCGTCTTGAGAGGTGCTGAGACCTGAAGGTTGGATGGGTGGAGAGACTGCTTGGACCCATCAGGGAACTGGTTGGACCCATCCACATGCATGGCGATGGGTCGAACAAAACCTGGGGAGGTCAACCGAGGTCTCTCCTGGTTTCGACCCACAGCCCACAGCCACATACCATCAGACTCTGCACCGGGCCTTCCTTCCAGCATCCCGAGCCAGCTTGATCTCCTTCACCGCTTCCACTTCTCCGCTCACATCCTCGTTCGAGCCCTTCTCGGGCTGCGTCAGCAGGGGGCCCACGGTGATGAACTTGCTGTCCTCATCTATGAAATCCCAATTCCACTCCCGCCTACCAATCTCTCGTGCGCCAAGTATGCCATCTGCCGCCGCTGGTGGGGTCACCGCATTGGTGCATGACTCTGGCTATGGGTTTCACCTTCAACTCCTTAAGTCCCCCCCGAGCCCCTCAGCTTCAACAACCACGTCAGAGAAAGCTTCCCTGGCAATAAGCCCATGTCCGGGCCCATGCGTTCCCCCCCTTGCGTTCCATAACAAAACCCTGGTTGTGGACTTCGCAAGTCCGACTCCCTGTTGAACCCCGACCGCAGGTCGGTCCTGATACCTCTTCGCCAGGTTCTCAGGCAGAGGATCCTGCAGGTCGGCGCCGGTGGTGACCAGGTTGAAGTTCGTCTCGGTCATGGTGGACAGGAAGCCTTTGGGCTCTAGGAATCCCCGGTAGTCCAGGTGGAAGCCTCAGAAAACCACACGCTGTGGTCATCGAAAATGCACTGGGCAAAGGGAAGTGAGTTCTACACTATCACTGCCTCACACGGCTGCAAGAAAAAGGAACGTACCACAATCTCATGTCAAGAATTCTGTCACCCCATGGATTTTTATCTGCTGCACATTGAGACTTTCTGCGCAAACCAGCTTGAGCCACGATGCCATAGCTCTCCTTCAAGCGCTGGATGCTCTGGAGCATCGGCTCAAAGCCCTCCACCCGATTTAAGACTTCTGTGGGCTCCAGGCCGGTCTGCATCAGAAACATGTCCACGATCCCTACCATACCTCAGCATGTCAGCTGCCACGCGCTCTTCGCGGTCGCTGGTGCCAGAAAAACCGCGCGGCGTGTTTTGGCGTCGAGACGGACAAAAACGAAGTTCACGCAGCTGAGCATGGTCAGCTTCTCTTGTATCTCCTGGGGTCGCCGACAGGCAGTGACACCCTCCCACTGTTCGCTCGGACTCAGCCAAGCTTCTACCAGGCCCTGCGAAGGTCCAAAGCCCAATGGCTGGGATGTTGAGGTACTTGGCCGCATAGACGGCTTCGGGGTTCATAAAGGGGCAAAAGAGCCTTGGAGGTCGCTTCATGCCAGAAGAAGGCACATGAGGGGAGTCAAACAAAAAATACTCAGCTCCTTGGAGAGACCAGGACGAGGGAGGACGAAGGACAACTTAGAGCCATCTCTGGTCCAATGATATAGATTGATATAGTGCAGTGATGTTTGTGCTACGACCTGTTTGGGTGGGATGCTTCGCCCAAAAGCGCCAGAACGAGAAGCTAGTTGAGGTGACTGTGGGCCCGATAACCCCTGCTTGTGTTGGAGGAGGTTGTTTGTACGTTGGTCCATCATGAAGAAACTTAGGTGCTTGTTCTGCGAGCTGCACTGTAATTTGATCCAGATCTTAAGAAAGTTCACACTTTCAAACACTTTCCCAGTCCCACCATTACCAGCCAATGTCAAAAGCCTCTGGCATCTTCCATCCAAACCTCGATCCCAAGCCTGTGCACACCCCAACATCTTCTCCGCCCAGGTGCACCACATCGGGGCGCACCCTCTGCATCCAGCGGATGGTGCCAGGCAATTGTAGTTCCAAATGGTAAGGCGCGGTCTTCAGCAGGGACACCATCCTGAGGGGCAGGGAGTATGGGCAGCGCGCTCACATCGTTGCCAGGCAAAACAGATGACCTTGCACCAGTGGTGTGCACCCCCTGCTTCACCACCCTGGGTGAGCCTCTCCTCTCACAAACCCTTTCAACCAACACAGATCTGGTCCGAGATGCATGGGTTCCTCCGCCACCTCCAGCTCCTGCGCCAAAGCCCGGAAGCAGCCCATGATGTCCTGCTCGCGCCCGTCATAGAGCTCAGACTGCTCGCTGGCCATGCTGCTGAAGCTGGCACCTGCAGCCGGCAGCATCACACCGGCGATGCTCTTGGGATGACAAAACGAGCAAAGCATCTCGGTGGGGTGGAAGACAGGTGTGACTCACATGTGTGTAAACGCACCTGGTCCAGAATGGAGCCAAGTGCAATCGCTCTTGCCTTTGGATGGCAGCAATTCTTCTTTCCACACTCTTCCTCCACTCTCTTCCCGCCTGTCTTCTCAATCATCGGGCGCATCTCATCCCTCGACAAATAGTGGACCTCATGCTTCAGCTCCCGCAATGCGGCGGCAATGGGCAACGATGGGTTCAAATGGCCGGTGGCCATCGGAAAGACGAAGCCAAAGCGCAACGAGTCCGCCATGCCGCGCAGTACAACGAGTAGGTCGCCTCCGACCGTCTCCGGCTGCTCGCGTGTTCTGAGCCCAAACAAATCCGCCGATGGATCCGACTGGCCGATGCCGACCGGCTGCAGGGCTGCGATCCTCCTTGGTTAGGAGACACCAAAAGCGACCAAACGACGAACCGGCCTCCTCCAGTTCGGCATACTGCGCCAGCCACTTGGAGAGGAAGTCCACCCCGTCCTGTGGAAACTTGAGTCGAGTGAGAGCTGCACATTCTGACTTTAGGGTTCACTGAATTGTTGGCGCAATGCCCATCCTCCTCCCTTCACACTGATGAACCCGCAGTTCCCACGAAGGCCAACAAAGAATTGACGGCGGCTCTTTGTGACCAGCGCGGGCTGAAAGCGGTGAAACTGCAGCTCACCAAGTTAGTGAGCTTCTGATTCTGTGAGAATCTCGGAGGATGAGTTGTTCCTGGAGAGTTCCTGCAACACTCCAATCGGTGCATAGTGGTGTTGATAAAAGCGGCACAAGGCAGCCAAGACATTCCCCCGAGATTCTGCACCACACGGTGGTTTCGGCCGGCAAGCCAACCGACCCCTCCTGATTGACTGGTTCCTGATCTTCCGACGAGTCTCGAAACAGCCTTCCGACCAGTCTCTGAATGGCATTCTAGTCCGTTGACGGTGGTACAGTGCATCAAGGACTGGCCAAGAACCAGCGAAGTTGCATGACTAGCCCTTCTGACCAAGACCCTGTTGAAGTAAGTGAAGAGACACCAGGTAGTTCGCGTATTCGTGCCTCAGCGATCACACAAACGACAGGTCCAGCTGGTTCCAACTTCCAACTGAGCGAAACATCACCAATAACAAAAGGACTCCAAACTCCATTATGTCCAGTGCCCCCTTCGACCTCACACTTTTGTACCTCAATATTTTGTCCACTGCTCTGGCTGTTGAATGCGGCTGAGAGCCTAAGAGTAGAGTTCAGCCCCCCTGAGTTCCACCTACCAAGTCATCTACCCTCCACAACTGGCCACCCCGATCTTACAGTTCTTTCGTGCTTGGGCCGTTTCTGTCCGGTCCTTCACAGCGACACCAGCCCCCGGTCTACCCCGGTCTCCCCCACCCCGCAGAAACCGAGGAGGCGCGGATCGGAGCGCAGGACCTCCTTCCGGCGGATCTCCAAGCGCTTCTTGGCCGCCTGGGCCTCGCAGGAAGGCGGCCCCAAGAAGGAGGAAGGTGAGGAACTCACCGAGGTGGCTCATGATGTGATCTGGGATTCGACTTTCAACGAACCTTGTTTCATTCCTGGGTGCACAAATCACGAGCAGCATGTAGATGTAGATGGTGTTCGAGGTTCGCGGCGGGTGTGGGGTGGCAGCAGAGCTTCAACGCAAGGGGTAGGCTTGGAAACTAAAGATGCAAGTGTTAGGTCGCGCCCTGACAATCCAAAAGCTACTTTGGGCCGTTTCCTGCTCCCAACCACGGGCAGAACAGATGCTAAGCATTGCAGGCAAACCAAGAGTCTGCCCACAGTAGCCACACCTGCATGGTCCTTTGCCGCTCTTGCTTCCGGACTTCAGCTGCTAGGTCATCCTCAGAAAGCACCAAGAGGAATGGGGACGGCGAGGCTTCCAGTCAGGATTCACGTTTTTTCCGGGGGCTCGCACCAAAAAAGGCATGTCCGGACCTTCTCGTGAGTGATATGAGTGTCCGCTTTTGCCTATTTGGGGTTGGCAGGGCCCATGGTACAGGGCTGCAGCATGGGACACCTGAGGAGGCCAGCAGTGACACCTCTCGTGCCCAGTGTCGCTCGCTGGGACGGATTTCTCTTACACAGCATGCCGCCAGCACAAGCTAGCTGGCTAGCTGTACCAAGAGTTGGGGTGGAAAACCGCGGTAAATGAGCTTGCACTCGAGGTCTTGATGAGTTTTGCTTCAGTCCTCGGCCTGCTTGCATCTCAACCTCATAGCCCGTCATGGTCAGCCAAGGCACGTACTCCAAGCAGAGTTTCTCACATCTCTCCCGCGCCACCGTCGCACGCTCCGCCAGCATCCCGTGCTTCACGTCCATCTTCTTGGCACGCTGCTCGGCCGTGGTCATGTGCATACCTTGGCCGGAGCAACCTGATCAACCTGCGCCTGATCAAGAGAACGCACGGATTCCAGATCTCGACCGCAGTTCTGGGGCGGAGGGTGCGGGAGAGAAGGAAAAGACCTGCGCTGTAGTGTTTTACATTGCTGTATGAGCCCTCTGCCCTTTGGGGCTGCAGCCCAGGCTGAAAAATGGATCAACAGCAACCTCCAAGCAAGAACCATCGAAATGCTCCTGCATCACTCTCTCTCTCTCTCTCCCCTTCTCCCTGGTTCCCCTACCTCCAGTCACCCCACCCTGGACCAACGCCCCAAGTCACTGGTTGCCCTCACCAGGTTCACCGAGGAGTAGCGCCGCGCGCGGAGGAAGTTCTCCACCAGCGGGGAGTACTGCAGCTTCCGCCGGGGCCGGCGGTTGTACTGCCCCATCCAGGCCGACCTTGGAGGGCGGCAAGCTTGGGCACCGGCTGACCGCGCAGGCCGAACGGACAGCTGTGTGAAACCACTTAGGCCTGCTTCCCCCCCGCCCCCCCGTGAAAGGAGTGATGTCCATCCAAACTTCGGGGGGGGCATACCACAGTGAGAGTCGAGAGTCATGTCGGTGACTCTTATAATTCCATAAAATATGAAGAGGCCTTTACAATCCCAAAATGGGAACCAAAAGTCATGTCATGGAAGCTTGAGCCGCCCACCCGCTGCCTTCCGCACCCCCGCAGCTCCGCCCACCGAGGCGCTTCTCCGCCAAGGAGTCGGCGCTCAGCTGCCCGAGCAACGGCTGGGAGGCATTCCCCCGCCTCAAACGCCAGGGCGGCGCGGCGGATCGGCCCATCCCCGTGGTCCAACGGTGGGGGGCTGGGCAGCGAGTGGCAATGGGATGGCCCATTTGGAAAGGCCGGAGCTGGTGGCCCTGACTGCAAGTCAGTTGCTGCTAAGGGGAAGGTGTTTGTTGGTCCCAAGGATGTTCTGCAACACTCACCGCACTTGCACTTGTGACAAATCCCGCTACACATCTTGACCGCATGCTCAACCTCCTTGGCAACTGCTGCTCCGGGGCACTTTTCGACATCAGGTACGGTGGCCAGATGTGACCAGGGTGAGCTAGAGCTGCACCCCGCCACAGAGGCAGTGTCTTCGAAGCTCAAGCGGCATCCGAGTCAACCACGGTCTGCACCGTCCTGTCTCCGCCGAGCTGCAGGGTCACGGCGTTGGTCTCCACGTTCCGCGCCGCCGCGGAATGGGAGGGCGCTGCCTGGAGCACCTCACACAAGAGGGCCCCTTGCGCCCCATGTTCAGTTCTCCGATCAACACCCCGCCATTCAGAATGAAACATTGGACATCATGAGGACAGAAACCCATGGAGGTCTTCTTTGGCATAATTGCTCTTCACCGCGGGGCAGGGTAACAGCAAGGAGACCCAAACAAACAAACAAACAAACACTTTGACGTCTATCTCACCCATACTCGCCGGGACGCATCGCCCCCTCCCAGGTTCAGCTTCCAGTGCGAGGTGTCCACGAACTCGGGGCAAATCCCCGAGGTCCAAAAGGAGATTCGGATCACCAAATCCTGGCGATTCGGAGGCCGAAAACCGATGGGCTCGGCGGCGGACGGCTTGTTCGGGGGGGGGGGTCGGTGTGGTAGGTAGGACGTTTCGGAGAGGTTCGGGATGTTTCAGTGTGTTTCGCGCATGAGAGTGGATCCTCAAAGTCACCCTACGCCCACCAGAGCTGGGTGCAATGAACTTCTGCTCCAGGACACTCTATGACTCTACAGGCCTTTCGGTCTACACCTGCCAAGCCCCAGCATCGAGCCCTAGCGGAGCTCCAAACAAACCCAACCTCAAGACCTTCTCGCTCAACGCGTGGGGAGCCGCCTCCCTTGCCCCACCGCCAACTGCCAAGGCCGCCAAGGCCTTCCGGAATTTCTCGGTGAAGTCGATCCGGCTCTTCGGATAGGCGAGGAACATGGCATAGAGCACCGCCTGCGCCACAGCATCCGCATAGCAGCGGAAGAAGAAGTCCTCCCCGCAGTTTCGCACCGGCAAAAATGCCACGCGCGCACAAGGGCAGGTACGACTGGAGGGCGGTTGGATGATAAGGCAGAGTGATATGGAAGAGAGGAACCTGTCGCCAGGCTGCCTTGTGAATCGTACGGTTCGCTGGTAGTTGTTTGGGCTGTCTTCTTTGAGCGGCCTGAGCGCCTTGAAGAGGTTCGCCCCAGAGTCTGGAGCGTAAATGGCATTTCGTTGAGACACAAAAGCGGAAGCACTCAAGTTGGAAAGGCAAACCGGGCCTTTGAGCATGAGCCCAAAACTCGCCACCTTCCACGCTGATTGCGCTACCATCCACACCCTCAAACAAACATGACACCCACCATCCTCCTCTTCCTTCCAGCCGCGAGCTCTTCACAAAAACATCAGCCACCCTGTGAGTTGATCAGCTTAGGCCTATCCCATTACCAGCAACCGTGGACGATGATCATAAGTAAAGGCCTTGTTCCAAAATAGTGATGTTCTTGTTGACTGACGGCTCTACAGGTAGAGATTGGACAGACCCAAGCTGATCAGCCTACATGCTTTGCTTCCCCCAACGTCGCCCACATCACCCAGCAGAGCTCTACCCCCCCGCACCCAGGACAGGCGTCGGCGGCGTCGGCCGTCCTTCCGTGTGGGGTTCAGGGAGCTGAAGAGCCCGACAAAGTTCGCAGAGATGCGGTCAAAGAGCCGGGTCTCCACGTCCAGATGCTTCCCAGGCTTGAAGTACCAGCAAATGCCTGGCACTTCTCAAGACAAAGCAAAACCCTCCTTCATTGGTGCTCCTTCATTGGTGCATCTTGTCCCTCATCCTCCTTCACTTCTTCATGTCTGGAATCCGTGCTCCTCAGTGGCCCCCTTTCACACCTGCTTCTTCCCACTACATTTCATGCTGCTGTCTGCACACCAGAACCTTTCGATCCTTGGAACACCCGTCTCATCACGCGGAAACCCCCGCCGTTTGGCCGCGTCTTGGCGTCCGAGGTGCAGAACCAAAAGGTGTCTTGGATCACAGCCCTGGAACATTGACTCTTAAAGTCCTCCACATGGGGGAGCAGTTCAAGCTGTGGAAGAGAGCTGTGGGGGAGGAAAAAAGAAAGCAGCTGGATCACAGGTCTAGCGGCGACCTATTCCTGTAGGCCTGCCACAGTCTTCGCCGAAACATCAGAGCCGCATGCTAAGATAGGAAGATGACAACATCACAAATCCTTTCAGAGCATCTTCCAAATCATGTTGGAAGGCTGGTTGTGCCATCAAACCACACATCTCTCCACGAGTTCGGTTGGAGAAAGCCCTGTCCTTGAACCACAAGTTCCGCGCCTGCTCCGACCAGCCTTTGAAATCCAGATTTTGGGCCTCGGGCCGGGTGGTAATCATTCCAAGCACAGTTATCTCGCCAGACTAATTGCCAATAAAAGGTACCTTCTACCCACACCTCACACCTTCCACTCTTCTGGCTGCCTTTCTCATCCTTTCTCTAGACATCAGGAATTCCACGACGAGGCTGCCAAGGGGCTATGTTGCTCATAATCTTATCCATCGGAATGGATGCTGGCAGTGGAGCAGGTGAGCCTAGACCACCCCCATAACACTCGCCCGGCAGCTCGGCGAACTCCACATTGTAGACGTTCACCGTGGGCAACGAGACCTCGTGGGGAGCCCCCGTGGGCGCCCCGCGATGAACAAGGAAAAACACGTTCGGTGGACCTGCACGTTCGGTGGACCTGCACGTTGTGGAGTGGACGTCGGACTTGGCCATCTACCTACCGGGGACCTATCGGAACCGAGGGACGATAGGTCCAGTATTCAACCTGGGGCCGGGGGTAAGGGGGTCGTGACAGCTCCCTGACTCAGGGGCTTGAAAAATGTGGTCCATCTACTGCAGTTTAGGTGAACAACTCCCTCCCCTGCCAGACGTGCCCCTTGCTTCATCTTCCTCACCCTCCTTCCAGAACCCTCCCGCACAGAGGCTGCCCCCTTCCGCCGGAGCCGCCCGCGGGCGCGAGCTGGATGGTGTGGACTCCACGGGCGGCTCCTCGACCTGAGCAGCGGGCGAGGTCTGCGGCCCAGCGGCTTTTTGGTGTTCGCACACGCCACACGCAAGTCCAAGCAGCATTTACCTCAGTGATGAAGCCCACCTTGGTGCTTGTGGCACTGTCCATGGCGAACTCTGCGGTGTCGCGGCTGGTATTCAGGCCCCCAGCCGTCTAGCAGCCTAGCTTCGCTAGTCACGTTGTGTCCAGTCTTTCTTCTGCTCCACGGGGCTTCTTTTCAACTTGAGCAACTATGGCAAGTGGCTGCATGTGTCAGATTTGCTAGACCAAAGATGCCATCAGGAAAACCGCTTGATGCGAAAATGGCCGTGGCTCAACAGAATGGACAGAGAAGCAACAAATGGACACCTTGCGATGCAAGTAGCCACGAGGAGCCGCAGAAAACTGGAACTGGGCTCGGGAGCACTTGATGATATGTCTCATCATGCCCCGCGACCCCTGTCTCTCTGTCTCTCTCGATGTGTATATATATATATATATAAATCTCTCTCTCTCTCTATGTGCAGTTCTCTATTTATCTATACAGTATAGCTATCGCTGTCTATCTAATCTACAACCCTTCGGCCACGCTGCCACCGCCGTCCTTGGGCTGTACCACCGTCATCTCTGCCAGCGCCTTGGCCAGGACGCCGCCCACATTCTCCTCCAAGTACTTGGCCGCTCCCGCATCCATCCCTCAGCGCTCACCGGGCTGGGCAACAACTGAGGTCATGAGCAGAGACGTGCGAGACGCGAAGTAAGTGGAGGGGGTTCATAAGTTGTGGCACTCACAATTGGAAACGCCAGCACGAAAGCGAGGCAGGCTTCCTCCAAATCACATGCAAATGTGCACACCTAGATGATCCACCAGCTCAAGAGTCTGATACCTGATGATGTTTCATATGACCTTTGTTGAGCTTGATAAAACCTTATGTGATGCTCCGGGTGCAAAGGCTTTGAGGGCGAGTAACTCCTGCCTTTCTCGAGGTTCTGATGTGGGTAGTCACCTGGTCCTTGACTCGAACGACGGGTTCCTTCAACATAAGGAAAGACGACGAAAGGTCCTCCCGTCCTCCCCATCTCATCCACCCAACAATATTCACCCAAAAAAAACATCCACCTTTTATGGAGTCATGGCCTTGTGAACACCTGGAAAGCCTGCAGTCCCTGGTCCCTGCATTTCAATACGGTTGTCAGCGACGTGTTTCAGTGCGTTCGTCGTGTCGTTTGTCGCGTCGTTTGGCCGCGTAGCTGACGTCTTGTCGGCGGATGTGCACGCTTGGAAAAGGGAGCTGAGCCGAAAACCAGCTGGAAGCCAAAGGCATGAGCAACCTGCCCTTGGTTACTGGACTCTTCTTAACTTCTTCGCTACATGTCTTCCAGTAAGGTGCATGTCTCCACCTGATGCACAATCGAGGCCCCAGGACACCGTCTATGCCAATTGAACCACCCGCCGGAACTCTCCAGCTTTGGCTGATAGGGCCCTGCTAGGCTGCAATTTGAATCTTTTTCACGACCATTTTCTCCAGGTCACGCGGCTTGCGCAAGCATGTTGGAGGCATTTTGTTGAGCGACCCGCAGGGGGCGTTGACCCTGGTGTCCATCCAGCAGCCTTCCAGAAAAGAAAACGCCAACAGGTCACAGGCCGGCCCATCCCGGCCCATTCCTTGGATGAAAGTGCGCATTCCCCGCTCAGAGTAGGGCGTTTCAGCTTGGAAAGTGCAAGCCTTCAGCCCAAGATTCGACTTCCTGTTGAAGTTCAGTCAAGGCTTCCTCAGTGAGTTCACGCTCACGAAGTAGGGCACAACGATTCCGGATGCGTCTATGAGTCACACACTGTCGACTGGCTGTGATGAAAAAACTCGAGATGTCACGGTCCAAAAGGCGCTTTGCCAAAAGGATGCATTTGGAGGCACATCTGGATCCACTGCGAGCAGCATCTGAAGATGGCCAATGCAAGCAAGCGGCTCTTTCAGGAAGGCTTGGATCCTCAAAACAAGTAAGCAAAAAGGGAATCTGCAAAAAGCTGGCAGGAAGGCAACAAATATCGCTGATTACTAGACTTATACTATACAGTATAAGCACTGGCGTAAAGCTGGCGTAGGTTTCTCGTGGCTCGACCTCCAGGTTCTCACTATGTGAGATTATGAGGTGCTTCATGCTGCGGAGGTGCATGCAAAGCTGCCAAGAACTTGGCCAGCTTCTTCCCCGACCTGCCCACGGAAGCATGGCGCACCGGCGGCAAAGAAAACCTTTTTCCGTATACAAACACTTCAGGGGCAGTAGGTATGAAGCACTCACCAAAACTCTCCGCTTGAGCTGGGCAAGTGACAGTCCTCAGTTACAGTAAATTAACAAAATTATATATACAAGCATACACCCCAAACAGCTTCAAAACGATTCCTTTAGACCAATATTAGTCAAAAATCGATTTCTTGGCACGCCCTACCTTCACCCCAAGAGCAAACTGCTACATCAATGAATTTTTGTCGGCATTGACATCGCTATTTGTTCGGCCACACTCCTCTCCAGTAAACCGGAAACCGGACCACAGAGACCAGCCACAGAGTTCAGGGGAGCAGCCAAAACAAGGACAAGAGGACAAGACCCGGACACAGAGCCGGGCCACAGAGCCCAGCCACAGAGCAAGAGGAGGACAAGAGGAGGACGAGGCCTGGACACAGAGCCCAGCCACAGAGTTCAGGGGCGCGGCCAGTGAGTGTGGCCAGCTTTATTTTTTTCTAAGATAGAACCCCAACAGTAAACTGTTTGGGGAAAAACATTGCCGTTAAGATGCCCTCAAGCAAAAGCAGTGGCAATTTCGGGTGCCTGAGACCTCATAGGTCCTAGGCCTACAGTGCCTAGGCCTACCAGTGCAACCAGGTCCATCGCTCGACGGATTTTCCAGGTCGGCTAGGCCTCTCTTGGATGCCGCGGGCGATGTCTCGTGCGCGCACCAGGTAGGTCCCGATCCTCCGGAAGCCCTCCTCGTCCACGCGGCGTGTGGTCATCGCACAGCTGCCCAGGCGCACGCCGCCTGGGGAAATCGGCGAGGAGTCGCTGGCGATGGTGTTCCGGTTCCTGAGCACGCAGACTTCAGAGACGTCGCGGAGGTTGGCCTGTCCGCTCACCCAAAGCTATGGGGAAATGCGACGGGCCATCAAATGAGCATGGGATGACAAAGCACCTTGACGACTTTGTTGTCAGTGAGGCTTAGACCGGATACTCAGTAATTGAAGGCCTGACATTATCGTGCACGGGCTTACAGGCCTGGTCCCTCTCATCCAACTTACAGTAGCACATCATGCCACATCCATCTTCATCTCAGGCACACAATGATGGACGCCTCTTCGCAGACTTTCTCCATCTTGGCGCCAGACAAGCCTTCAGCCTTGAGATCCCAAAGCAACAAGTGATTATCAGTGCCTCCCGTCACCAGCTTCGATCCATGCTTTGTGAGGCAGGACGCCAGCACCTTTGAGTTGGCGACCACACGCTCACAGTAGTCCTTGAACTCAGGACTGGCCACCTGCGACATCCAGACTAGGCTTCGAGGCCGAAGGGCCCAAGCCCTTAACCCCCTTCCAAGCCAAAAGCTCTCGAACAGGTCTTCACACCTAAGAATCAGAATGCTCGCAAGGTCTATAAGTCTGCCAGAATTTTCTCCACTTCAACCATCTTTGGGGGACCACCGGACCACCCCTGCGTAAGGCCGGTAGGGTTGAGGCGGCTGTTTGTCGCCTCGGATGTGTGCCAGCAATGACACCAAGTTTTGACTCGCCGTGCGGCTGCCAGCGCAGTTGGGGTGTACATAGTACTGGGACTAGACTGTTCAATGCCCCAATGCAAACGGCCCGAGCGGCTGAGACTGTCCTGGTCAATTGCTCAAAACCAACAACCATCAACAAGCTGACTGCCTCCATCCTGCCGGGTGCCTTCAGAGACGGCCCTCCCCACCACCGCCACCCACGCGATCCACCGCGGCAACCCCCAGTACTGTGCCGGAAACAACGCCTCGCGCAACTGGAAGGCCAAAGCGCCAATGGTCGCGTTGTGCGGCCCACCCTGCAAAGCCGGGAAGACCGCCTCGGGAGTCCGGGGACACGGCAGGAACGGAGGGGGTATGGTGAAAGGGTCAGGGGCAGTGCAAAGGCCCAGTCCGGGCGTTGAACAGGTGCATACCCTTTGAGATTGTGGCAAGTCGTTGTGGGTCAACACCTGGACACCCGCAAAACCAGGCTCCAGTCGTTGTGGGTTCTTCAGGCAACGCCACACGCAAAGCAGGCCTGCCCATGGCACGCCCCCCTACCCCAGTTTCCACGATGCGTAGGGCCGGGTGTTCACAGAAGAAAAACCGCAATCCCTGTGTATGTTTTTCCCAGGCTAGCGCAACAACATTGAAGCTCGCGGGGTGTACCGTCATTCCCACCTCTACCCGCCGCAAGGACGCCCCAAACGCCGCCCCCCCGCCCCGCGCCGCCAGAAGACGTCGACCGGGCGCACAGGTTGCCCGTCAGGCCGCGTTGTCGATCTTCTGTTCCAACTCTTTTCGGCAGAAGATCATCCCACCACGCGGCCCACGCAGGGTCTTGTGTGTCGTGGTGGTCACCACATCCGCATAGCGAAAGGGAGATGGATGTTGCTCGGTGGCCACTAGACCACCTAGAGATACTCAAAGTTCGAGTGCGAAGAATCTTGAAACTGCATCAATGGTATGCATGCCACGCTTCTTGGAAGGGCTTGCGCGGTATGAGAAAACAAGGGTAGAATATGCGCTCCAACACTCAAAAAAAGAACTCTCATGTGTCAAAATGATTCATGACCCTTTCTTCACAACTGCCAACTTCAACTGTATGGATTCGGAACTCGGAAGCTGACGCTGACTTTCTCTGACCAAGTCTGGTGGATCCAAGCCACTGATGTGCGCCATGTCCACCAGCAGGTATGCCCCGACTTCATCGCAGGCCGCTCGAAACTGGGCCCAATCAATGTGCCTCGGGTAGGCCGAGGCGCCCGCGATGATCAAGCGCGGTCGGAAGACCTTGGCCGTTTCGCGGAGGGCCTCGTAGTCGATGAGGCCCGTCTTGGGATCCACGCCATAGGGCAAGGATTCGAAGTAAATGGATGTGGCAGATACCTTCCGCGTGGTGGTGTAGTGTCCATGAGTCAAATGGCCACCGGCCATGAGGCTCATCCCCATGATGCGATCATGGGGCTCCAAGAGCGCGGTGTACACGGCGAAGTTGGCCGGAGAACCGGAGTAGGGTTGAACATTCACAGACCACAACTCAGGTGACAGGTTAAATGCCTTCAGCGCTCTATCTTTACATAGTTTTTCCAAGTCATCAATCACAAAGTTCCCGCCATAGTAGCGAGCACCCGGCAAGCCTTCAGAGTACTTGTTGTTCAGGACAGACCCGAGAATTTCAAAGACAAAGGGAGAAGCGTAATTTTCGGATGCAATCAAATTGACGCTCCTACTTTGCCTCATCCTTTCCTTGTTAATCAAGGACCCGATCTCCGGATCAACATGTTCCAAGTCTGGAATGCCATGGCCAACCTCACTCACCGTGGCCCGAAGATTTGCCACTCGCCGTCTTCGGCATTGGCTCAGCCACCCGCCCCCGACAGCCAAAAAGAAGGGTCTTTGCACATGCTGCCTCTCACCTTTGGCACACTGAACATGTGGGCCTTGGAATGCATCAAAGAGGAAAAGTGTCCAACTTTTAAAGCCCAACATCATGATGACCTAGTTATCACAAGTCAAGTTACTGTGATATGGAAAGTTTCATGTGTTCTTTTTGGATCATTGCGAAATGGTCAATGTTTTTTCAACCCTGATTCAACCCTCACACTAATAAAGAAGTGACACGAGCATCTGACATGGAATTCCTAAACCATTCCCTGAATCACCAAGTCGCTGCAGTGGGTGGACCCTCCAGGTCCTATTTGCACGCTCGGCGTCACACGGAGCGGGCTGAGCATCAATCCCACAGAAAATTCCATCAGCAGGGCCGCCCCCGCAGATGTAGCAGTTCGACCGCACAGTTTTTTTGGAATCACACATTCTGGCAACTCAAACAAAAATTCTCTCAGATCCTGGCGTGCCAACAATAGGAACCAAAACACATGTGCAAACTCCCGCATACATACACCGGAGCACCCGCCCGTTCAAGGAACACTTTGAACAAGCGACCCCAAAGAAATCCACAAAGAGATGATGAAAAAAACATAAATGAAATGGCATTGATTGTTCTTGCAATGTTTATGATCAATATGTCTTTCCGCTGCGGGTCGGCGCGCACACGCTGCATAAACGCACTGACACAAAATGACTTTGAATTGTGTAGTTCAAACTGTTGGGGCTAGCACCACAACTCATAGGTCAGTGGGGCACACTAGAGCAGTAACTAAGCGACTAACATCCAGAACTTCGCAGAAAAAGAACTCACAACATCAACTGCCCCCAAATACAGGAAACACTCTGGGCCCATAGCAAGTGAACACGCCTGGCCATTTTTGCAGGAAACAGTCGGCAAAGCAAACCAAAACGATCCATGCGGGCAAAATCAAATATGACTCTCAAAGCCAACCTCACAAATGGCGTGATTCCTGACAACATATTCAACAGCAAACCCGCCTTTTCCACCAGTTGAAGTGCCTGGATGAGGCAAGGCCGCCTTACGGATATGAGCAACAAGGCTGCGCGCAAACTTTCATGAACGCGGTTTCGGACTCCTCAGAGGGGGGCCTGGCCTGTGTAGCCCCAAACATGCCAGCCGGCACATACATGGTCTGAAATTGAGTGCACTGTCTTTCTTGCACGTGCACTTTTTCCAGTGCATTTGCTTGATCATGTGCATGGTGGTGGCGATATTTGTGGTGCGACTTGATCCAAACCTGACACTACAGCAGTTTGATTCGCGTAGTTGGTGCTGGAACAATCTCCAGCATCGGCGGCCTGCGAAAAGAATTGCGTCTAAAAACAACCGTCGCCGCGATAACCAAAAATTGTCCCCCCAGCTCGCTTAGTTTTATCGCCCCACACTGGCATCTATGTACGGCCACGGTTCCTCGCAGCAAGCCACCAATTCCAAAACAACATCTAACATCAGCCGCAAAATTCAGACAACGCAGCTTTGCACCCCTTCAAGTCCACACTCCTATACCAAAAAAGAAATCAACCTGTAGGATGGTCACACAGGGATCTTTTTCCCAACCTTTTTCCGTGCTGAAGGTCAAGGCGAAACAATGTTGATTAGTTTTCCGAGAAAAAAACAAGAGCGTTGGCACGAGGCCAAATCCAAGCCACGCCCCCGAGGAGGCAAGTCGGCAGAACGGAGGGCCTGGCACACCTCCGTCCTGCTCAAGGAGGTCGCAGGGAAATGGTGGATTGCCGTCGATGTTAGGCCGGCCAGCAGGGTCCTGGAGGGAGGCTGCCTGCGAAGGGCTGAAAGGCTGCATGGGCGAGGAGGGCAGACCATTGGGACACCAGAGCGGCACAAACAGAGGAGCGGAGGTGACCGGGAACGGCCCTATCTCTTGTTTGCTTGCTTGCGCGAGGAGGCGGAGGAAGGTTGCGGTTGCGGTTACGGCACTAAAACGCCTCCCCGACTTCGATGGCCAGGACTACGAGGCGGCACCGCCCGGAGTCAAGAAGTTCTGGATAGGTGCGTTCTTTGCGGCGCTTTGCGTCGGCCACGACGGCCCCGGCCTCCTCGCCGCACTGGTGGCCGTGGAGACCAGGGCACTGTCGATCGCCAACTGGGCACCAGTGTGGAGTGGAAGGCGGTTGGCGATCACTCGATCCGGCGGCTGTCTGTTCTTGTCAGGCTGGGGATGTTGAGGTCGAAGAGAAGTGTGTGAGTGGTGACCCGTGACCCGTCTCGAAGCATCCCTGACCGTGGACACACTGCTTGGTGGTCGCCTAGTGCGTCGACGCCGACACGTGCGTTTGGAGAAGGGGAATGGGAGGCGAAGCCGCCGGAGGATGGGATGGTGGTGAAAGCTCGGCTGGCGAAGGGGGCCTGACTGAGAGGCTAATAGTGTTCATCTCATGCTTTCGGGTCGTGGCATCAATCCACCCCAAGGTAGTCATTGTTCACGATGAGGCGCCGCCCTGAACCTGGAGCACAAAGCGCAAAAAAGGCATCCACTGCCGTACCTGTCCAGCAAAAATGTTGTCTCATCTGTTGCGAAAGATTCCAAGTATCGGACCTCATCACACCTCAAGGGTCTCGCCTGTCGCCTCTTAGGCCGGCGGTTGCCCAAGGCTCTCAAAAACCCTTGCACGACAGGCAGCGACTCATACCTGGCATTGTCTTTTAGATGGAGAACATAGCACATCTGACAGCATTCAGAGGCACTCCAATCAATGGGCCCCTAAAGTTCACATATGGTTGCATGGAGCACTGGTGACATGTATGCGGCCCAATCGCAGACGTGAAAACAGAGCGGAGCCTCTGTTGGCAGCCCCGGCAGGTTCCTTTTTGGGGTATCAATCCACCTGGATTTTTTACGGTCCGTGGAAGTCCCACACAGGCTGCTATAAAGGACCCCGCACAAGGCTGGTTTGACTGGCACTGGCATGGAGGACTTTCACTGGGAGTGCTGGAGTTCAGGGCTTGGTGCACGCCCTTCACGGCCTGATCGAGGTTCAGCGTAGCAGTGGATTCACATAGCACTTGAAGCCCCCGACAACGTTCCAACCAAAGAACAAAGCTGAGGAGTTATCCAAGTGGATGGACTGGAGATTTGAGTTTGAAACCTTTGTAAGTGCCGTACATGAGGACTGCAAAGAAACTGGACTCGACAGTTGATGACAGTGAAGGCCATGTCCGTCCACAATCCGAGAAGCTCGACTCTACTCGTTGCTCACAGGTTTGATGAAGCAGCGCCGACTTGTGTGGGGAGTGGCCAGTCAGAATGGGTTGGAGGCCTGGAGGACTTTGACACGGGACCTTGAACCGTATTCAATTTGATGTGAACAAGACGGTGACAGAACAACTTCCCCAGTATGAGCTGATGGTTCGAGAGTATGAGCGCAGTGCCAATGTCACCTACCATGATGACCTGAAGATAGCAGCCGTTAGCCGTTGTGGCAGCTTTACCACCGAATTTGATGCTGCACATCCAGATGGTACAACTTTTGAAATTCTTCGTCAACGTGTGGAACTCTATGAGCAGGTGAGTCAGAGGTGGACAGCAGATGGGACAACACAGCAGTTGGGAGTCAAGTCAATTGCAGATGACCAGGTGGTGAACATGGAGGTCGATGCAGTGTGGGCCAAAGACGGAGGAAAGAAAGGCAAGAAAGGTGGCAAGAAAGGTTCAGACAAAGGAAAAACAGGCAAATGCAAGGGCTCTTGGTCCAAAGAAGGGTGGAAAGAATGGCAAGTCAGGCAGCAAATCAACAGGAAAGAAAGGGAAAGGCAATGGGCATGACGTGCCACAATTGTGGGAAAACTGGACATTTCGCCAGGGAGTGTTGGCCTCCCAAACGAGTTCAGCAGGTGGCAATAAAAGATGGAGGTGATGTCAAGAAGACTTCATCGACTACCTCAACACAGAGCAACAGCCAATCAAGTGGGGTGTCAATTGGGACATCAGCCCACACCACCACCAAGGTAGGTGTGTGCGCTTGGTCACGCCCACTGGGTTGGCCACCATGGAGATCTTTGATCTGACAGAGGGTGACAGTGATGAAGCCTGGCCAGTTTTGGCCATTCAGGTCGTTGGTGAACAGCCTGGAGAGCCACCAAAATTGAGGAGTTCTTTGACTGTCTTGAGGAGCCTTCTGATGAGACATCCTTGGAACACCACGAAGGAGCACACAGTGGATTCAGTGCCCTTTGGAGGCACTCCCCCCCCGGGGAGGGTTCATCTTCCTTCTCCCATTTTTTCCAACCGTTCTCAACCAGGTTGTTCCAAAAGTTGGCCCCTCAGCCGTCACGGAACACACGCGATAAAACCAGCCTGGAAACAAAACGTGCCCTGATTTTCTTTTTCCGTTTGTCACTCACGGCGCGGGAGAACCAACCAGCCTTGAAACCTTCCACCACCTCCTGCTGGCATAGTTTGTAGGGATGGTAGCATTGTGCATGCTGTTCATGTGACTAGTCACATCATTTGCTCACTGTAAACAAACAGTCACTGCTCGTCCCAAGGACGTTTCCAGCGGTTCCGCTCCAAACCACCTGCTGCAAAGCAGCGGCGGTCTCGTCACATCGCCGAAAGCCTCGCCGCCATTGCAAAATTGCGCCCTCTCTCCAGGAAACGTTGCGAAAATAGTCAGGCCCTCTGTGGCGGAACCTTTTGACATGCCTTTCCCTGAGCCGTACCCCATGGCACCCAGTGGCAGCAGTGTGGTTCCGCAAATGGACATCTTAGAGATCACATGGGTGCGGCACCGAAGCGTGCAGCTCCCGAAGGCACACCAGACCGTGAAGCAGAGGCACGCACAAAGCAACAACTCACTGAAGTGGCACCCCGTGCCTTGGATCAATCGCTCGGGAAGGGTGCAGCCAGTCATGGGTCGAAAGGAATCGAAACCAACAAGGTTGAAATGAATTCCGCAACAATCCAAGCCCTGAGGATGATGATGCGCGAGGAAATTAGCAATGGAATGGCTGAGATTGAGGGACGGTCACCATGGACACTTTGAAGGCGGAACTTCGTGCTGAAGCCGCCGCCC
The DNA here is from genome assembly GCA_963970005.1 of Durusdinium trenchii. NCBI lineage: Eukaryota > Dinophyceae > Suessiales > Symbiodiniaceae > Durusdinium > Durusdinium trenchii. The sequence continues at coordinate 3,883 of CAXAMN010025317.1, read as the reverse complement.
GTGAGCAATTGGAAGCACGCCTTGCCACTTTGGAGCAGCAGTACGCAAGTGGAGGGACACATGTGCGTGAAGATGAAAGAGTCGACAAGTCCATTGCCGTGATTGGAGACGAGTCTCTGGAGGAAGCCGAAAAGAATTTGAAGGAGTTGTTGGCCTCAGTGGATGGGTTCAAAGAGTTGTCCATGTCGCAAGGTCAGGTCCCGCTTGGGTTTGCACATTTTGAAAGCAGTGCCCATGCGATGCGGTTTGTCAGGTCCCAGAAGAAGAACATCGCTTTGCAGCAGCCACACCTGTGGGCAGCCGAAAACAAGTCCCGTACAGAGAGGTACCGTTCCAAAGAAGCCAGCAAACTCAAAAAGTTCTTGATTGAGATTGGTGGACGTGCTCCCAAAGACGTGCTCGTGAACTACCAATGTTTCAAATTGGTGACGCGCCACAATTCGAAGTTAATGCCCGTTGCTTTCATCTCTTCCGATTTGGAGGTATCATGGATGAATGCCGACATCATAGACGATGGTGTGAAGGAAGCACTGGGTGAGTACATTGCCGATTTGGAATAGGAAAAGGAGGAGGGCGAGACCGAGGATGCTGGTAACGGAAAAAGCCTGCACCCACCGACTGACAAACCGGCGGGCTGCAGGATGAATGATGTTTCTAGCGAATCGGCCTCGGATGAACTCATCACACTGCATGTCGTAACCAAAAATGTCCAAAGTTTGAAGCACGAGGACCGTTTCAATGATTTCGTTGCTGAAATTGACAAGTTGGACTTTTCAGTACTTTGTCTGTGCGAGACTTGGCGGAATGATCGGGAGGAATGTTTCTTAACACCTGCTGGACACAAAATGTTTTTCAGTGGTGGCGGTGATGTTGGGCACCGGGGTGTTGGCATTGCTTTGAGCCGCCACCTTTGTGCATCAATTACAAATGTATGCTTCCACGCCACATCTTCACGCATCTGCACAGTGCAATTTGAAATCAGGACCGTGATAATAAAATGTTTTGCAGTATATATGCCAATGGCTTGGGGCTCTGATGATGAAGTTGATCTTTGTTATGTTCTGCTGGATTTACTTCTGGATGAATCTGAAAATATGAATTTTGCTACATTGTTGGCCGGGGACTTCAATGCAAATCTTGGAGCACCAGCCCCGGCGACTCAATCGAACGCCTTGGACAACACGGTTCTGGACAGAGGAATGCCCGTGGGTGGACTTTAGCTCGGTGGGTGGAAAAACGCGGGCTTAACGCCGTGAACCGGATGCATGGGCCTGAATCAGACCATGACAGATGGACTTGCTGCAGAACAATGGACGGATCTTTGGTACAAATAGATTTCGTGTTGGCCCAGCCGCTGTTCGAGCATTTGGCGACCTGGAACGATTTTGGTGTCCCGATTGGATTGGATCATCGGTTCGTCCATGCAGTAGTTCAGATCAAGGTGCCTCGTTCAAAACCTTCGCGCAGACACGTCAAACTCAAAAATTGGACGCCGCATCTGAATGGAAATGGTTCCCCGGAAGTTATTTCACAACAAACTAAAGGATTCCATGGCCCAGACGGATGTGCCTTCCTTCACTGATATTGAGATGTGGCTTCACGATGCTGGCGTTGCAGGCGGCAGTGTTACAGCAAATTCTAGTCGATTCCGGGTTTTCAAGTTACTCACTGATCTTCGTCAACATCGTCGAATGGAGCCGTGCCAATGGTCAAGAAAACACCTCAGCTTCCGAATCCGGAAATTGCAAAGGGCAAAGGTTCGCCAATGGAAGGCGCGGCACCTCAACACCTGCTTGCGTCACACATCAAAGTGGAAATTTTTGAGGCGATGTTTGCCGCGCTCACAAGCTCAGAACATGGTTCCCCAGCCACTGTCAACTGATTTTGCAAAGATGCTGGAACAACTGTTTTGCGGGAATCCGTCTCCAGTTGTGAAACCCGATGTTTTAGACGAACGCCCGTGGACCATAGAGGAACTACAAGTTGCAATTAAACGGATGAAATGCAAACGCGGAGCGGGTGAAGCAGGACTGGTTGCCGAACTTTTGAAGCATGCCCCTCAGGAACTTTTGGTGGCATTGCTGCATTTGTATAATGACATTTTGTCTTGTGGCAATGTTCCAAGTGAGTGGTCCAAGACGGTGTTCATCATGCTGGCTAAGAAGGTGAAGGCAACGCATGCATCAGACTTCCGCCCCATTGCTATAGTTTGGCTGTTGTATAAAGTATTCGCGTACCTAGTCTTAGGACGCACCGAAGACTGCTTGGAGCAGCAGCAACCCCAAGAACAACATGGCTTCAGAACAGGGTACCGCATCGAAGAACATTTGGGATCGGCCAACCTGTTCCTGGACAAGGCTGCGGCGCATGACATGCCGGTTTGGGTCGTGAGTTTAGACTTGTCCAAAGAAATTGATCGGGTTTCTTGGCCTTCATTATGGCAAGCTTTGGCGAATCATGGGGTGTCTGCTCACCTCAATTGGATTTTGCAATCCCTTTACGACAATCAATTCGGAGAAGTGCTGGGCGATTGGAACCGAAGCCGTACAAGGGTGTCTCCTGAGTCCGCGCCTCCTTTGTTCTGTTTTGAAAATGGCGATGGCTAGCTGGAGGGCCGAGAATCCGCCTGGTGGTTTTGATTTGGGGGATGGTCGCCGTGCACTGTTAGACTTGCGGTTCGCCGATGACATTTTATTGTTTGCAAAGTCTTTGTCCGAACTTGCGTCATTATTGGACTCACTTATTTTGTCGTTCAGCCGTGTTGGTCTTCAGTTGAAGGCATTAAAAACCATCGTTTTGACCACCGAAGCGCAACCGATGGTGGCATTACGTTGAAGGTATTGGACCGTGATGCAGGGCACAAATGGTTGGGTTGCGTTTTGTCTGCACAAGGATCGACCGGACAAAACCAGGACATTCGCCTCCACCTCCAACAGGCAAACAAAACATTTTTTGCAAATCGATGGATTCTTTGCAACAAACATGTGTCCATATCTGCTCGCCTTCACTTCTTTCAATCCGTGGTTGGTTCGGTTGCTTGTTTCGGTGCTGGGCACAGGACTGTGCACCACCAAGATGTGCAGATGATCAAAGCAGAACACCGCAAACTACTACGTACAACTGTTGGGCCTCCTGGAGGGATGTCTTGGGACCAAGAGTGGCACGAAGTTCTACATTGCTGGAACGTTGGGGCTCAACGATTTGCTGATTCCTCCGGTATTGTTGCTTGGCCGACATTATGTCTCCGCCAGCACTGGTTACTGGGTGGCTATGTGGCCCGCTTAACTGATGACCGCTGGGCTCGACGAATTTTGGACTGGCGCCCCCCCGGGCCGCAGGAAGTTGGGACGACCGACCCGCACTTGGGAAAGCAAATTCGAAGAGTTCTGTCGAGCGTGTGACTTGGGAGATTGGAAGCCAGTTGCGGCGGATGCGGTATTTCGGAAGAATATGACAGATGACTTCGTCGGATACTGCTTGAATCGATAAAATTGTGCAAGTCTCACAGTTTGCCGTTTCACCCCGCCTGCGCCCTAAATGGGCTGCCCCCCCCCGGGACATGCAGGCGCAAAGCAAAGCAAAGAGAACCAAACAACAGCGTTTGTCCAGGAATATGAGCACGTTGGCCTGAACTGGTTTGCACGTTCACGTTGGGTACTTCATAGTGTCCCTTCGGCCGGACCATTCCATTTGGGGGTTGCCGTGTGTCGCCCTGCCCATCGCCTTTGCCACGTGAAACCAATGCCGCTGAGGATGCCATGGCCTCAATTGCATCTTCGGATTTTGTTCCTTCTTGGTCTGCAGCACCTTGCCCTGGCTCCTCTCCTCTGTTCTGTCGTTCTGCATTCCATTGCCGAGCGAAGCTCCGAGAAGATGGCGAGGA
>CAXAMN010025316.1:0-11429 GCA_963970005.1 Durusdinium trenchii | reverse complement strand
TTTGCTATTAAAGAAATAAGTAATATAAATGAAAGCAAATGGCTATATCTCTTTCTTTTTTCTATCTTCTTATCATTGGCTTTTATATTATAAAGAGAACAGGAATAATAAAAGCCAATGATGGATTACTTCATATTAATTTATATTTCATGATTCCAACTTTAATTACAAATGTTGGAAGGTCATGGGTTAGTGGATTACTTTTATTATATTTAGCCCATCATTTTTATTGAATTAAGATATAAAAGTAAATAATAAAATGATGGGCTATTGATAAGTAAAAATAAGAGATGAAAAGGAAATTCTATAATATCTGTCTCTTATGTTATTCCATGTAGAATTTCCTTTTCTTATATTAATATTATTCCTTAGCTCACATCCTGTTCGCATGGCATTCCTTTCATTCTAAATTGAATGCCGGTCATCGGCTAGCATATTAGGATTATTCTCTTTATATTTTGCCCTTTATGAATACTTCTTTAATATAAAATAATAAGGGCAAAATATATAAGAGGTCAATGACTTAAAATAATACACTAGCCATTGACCCTGCCCTAAATAAAATAAAAAGGGCAGTCATGATTATAGAATAAAGAATAATAAATATTTGGCTTTCATTTTATAAGAACTCAATAAATAAATGAAAGCCATAATAAAATAATCCCTGGCGCACCAATAGATAAAAGAAGTGAATAATAATAATGGTGCGCCAGAATATATAAATTATAGTCTATTGCCTTTATTATTATAGAAGAAATATATTAATGAATAATAAAGGCAATAGGAAAGACATAATAGATAATAGAATATATGAATTATCCGATGGCAATAATCCATCTATCTCTTATCAATTGCCATCGGTCATATATTAATTATTACTTATATGCCAGGTTTTATTATATTATTACTTGTTTTCTTAAATATAAAACCTGGCATACATCATTTATCTTTTATATGTTATCAGCCATTTTTGCTATAAGAGAAATAAATATTAAAAAATGGCTGATAGATATCTTCTTATTATATTCTTCTATATGCCCTTTAATTTATTATTATAAGAGATTTCTACATTAAATTAAAGGGCATATATTTCTTTATTATTTATTGCCAAAAGCCTATATTTTTATTATCTGTTATATTTATTATTGGCTTTTGGCCATTGTATTATATTAATTATATAGTTGGCATAAATTATTTTAGGTTAAAAGGTAAGGCACATAAAGGTAAAAAGTGGAGGTAATAATTTATGCCAACCAATAAATATAAAGGGACTAGAAGATAGCCTAATGCCAAAATAGAAATTAAATGGCATTATCATGAGATATAGACAGAATAGAATTAAAAGATAATATTTACCATGAATTTATTTAAGAAGTGATATAAGAAATAGATATAATAAATTCATGGTTATTATCTCTTATTAATGCCATCCAAAATATAAATAGAGATTACTTAAGTGAATTTTGGATGGCTATATATTAAAGAAATTTATTAACTAATATATGAATTTTATCATCATTTGTATTTATTTTCATGATAAAATTCATTAATAATATTTCTTTTTCATATGAATTTTATCCGATTATTCACTTATGGGAAATTTGCTATGAATAAAAGAAATTAATAATATGAGCAAATTTCCATGAATTAATATATTATTGACCACTAATTTCTATTAAAATTCTATATTAAAATTAGTGGTCATATTATTATATTCTTATTGGCTTTTATCCATAAAGTAATTCTATAAAGATAAAAGCCAATATATTAATATTTTATATATTTCCTGGCTTTTGGCATTATATTTATTCTATTTTTCCAAAAGCCAGGGGGAAATTTCCTATAGTTAAAAATAGAAGTAATGAATGATAGGAAATTTCCCTTTATTTACATTTAATTTCTTCTTATAATTCAATGACCGGATATTTTAATTTATGTTATATCCGGGGTCATCCTCTAGTCTATTATTTATATTCTCTTATTCCCTTATCATTTATTCTTTAATTTATTTCCACCATCATATATTTTAAAGGTGGATGATATAATAAATGATAAGGGAATTATATATTAATAAAAGTGGCCGACGGTTACCAACAAAAGGAAAAAGAGGAGAGGGAAAATAATTGTCGGCCATAAATGAAATTAAAATAGACTAGCGAATGGCCTGAAGACAACTAAAAATGAAAGTCTTCATCATGTAATATAATAATAAATATATATTTCTTAATCTCTTATTCTTTATGCCATTTATTTGAATGAAGAAATGAATGATTAAATAAATGGCAAGAATAAGATATAATAAAGTAAAAAGAGAATAACAAGCCAAAAATATAAAGGTATAAATTTCTTATCCATATTTTTGGCTTGGGTTTCTATCTCTTATTAATTATTGTCTTTTACTCCTTTTCCTTTTATAAGAGATAGAAACCATAATATAAATAATAATATAAAATAAAATATATCTCGGCTATGCCATAATATAAAAGAAGTGTTATTTATTATTAGAAGATATGGCATAGCCGATTATTAAAGAATATATTATTATTGGCTTTTTAATAATAAGAGATTTCTACATTTAAAAAGCCAATAATAGATTAATAATATAATAGATAAATGGGCGATTAATAATATTCACTTATAAATCAATAAATCGCCCATTCATGATAAGTAATATAAGTGATAGATGTGGCCATAAGTGAATTAAAATATTAGGCCACATCATATATTATTTCTATCATTATAGTTTATGGCTTTTATTATTAAAGTAAGAGATAAATGGAATAATAAAAGCCATATGTTAATTAAGAAATAGATTAAAGTAGATGGCCTAGCGGCTACAACAAAGATATGAATTTAATCCGCTAGGCCGTGTATTTCTTATGAATTAATTTCTGGCTTTTGTAATTTCCTAGAGTTTATAGCTCCTGAAAGCCAGAAATTATTATCTTCTTATTATGCGATTTTCTATATTATTTATCTTCATGTTATTATTTAATAGAAAATCGCCAATATGAATAATAATAAAAACCGCGGATGCATTATAATGATAAGAGATAATTGAATAGAGAATGCATCCGCAAAGATAAATAAATTAAGATATAAAAGGAAAATGCCTGTTCATTCATGGATTTTATTATGGCATTTTCCTATCCTTCATTTCTATATTATATTACATGATTTTTGCTTTCATTTTTAGTTGCAAAAAGGTCATCCACTAGTGCATCTTTTTATTATATTAAGGTGGCATTTTTTGTCTTCTCCTTTTGTATTTCTTGTTGCCCCTCCATGCCACCTCTTTTATTATTATAATGTTAACACAATTAGAAATCTATATATTATATTGGCAAAAGACCATAATAAATAAAAAATTTCATCTTTGTCTTTTGCCTTTCTTTACGGCAATTGCTAGTGAATTCTATTATTAAATTGCAATTGCCAATTGATAGTAAAAAAGAAAGTAATATATTAATTAATGAGCCGTCAATTTCTTCCACAAGCATTCTCACGGCTCATTTTATTATATTCTTTATCTTAATTTATGTGCCATTTATTTTATCTATCATTTACTTTTAATAATAAATGGCACATCATAAATAAATAATGGGTTTGTGGGACCGCAATTACAAATAAAAGAGGAGGACAAAAAGAATAACAAACCCAATAAATATAATACACTAGCATGTAAAAATCCGCTTTTTGACAGCGGCACCATATTTTATTGAAATATAAAATATGGCAGAGATTATTGCATTTCTTTATATTTAAAATTAATGAGAGTTAATTTATAAATAAGAAATGCATAGAATAAATAAAACCTGGCTTATGAAATTATAAGCCAATCAATAATATATAATTTTTTATGGTGTTAACCTAATGGCAGTTTATTTATGGAATCTTTTATAATAAACTGCCATTAATATTAATCTATTATTATTTAATATCTGCCCAAGAATTTATTGTTCTTATCTTTTATTTATAATTCTTGGGCAGTCATAATATAAAATAAGAGCTAGAGATTGACCCCACAGCAAATAAAAATAAAATGCTGTGGTCCTCTTAATTTAAGAGGGAATTATATAAAGGTGGATGAAAAATATAATATAAATTGTCTCTTAATATATTTTTCATCCATTATCTCTCTTATCCATCATTCATTTATATAAGAAGTGATAGATAAAATAAATGAATGATGGACCATTAATTTGCTATTCTATTTCTTATATCTTAAGGAGCAAATTAATGGTAGAATATTAATAAATAATAACTTACGGCCACCATTTATATATTTTATAGGTGGCCTAATGACATGGCATTTTATATTAAGAAATGATTAATAAAATGCCATGGGAATGATCATGAATTAAAAGAAAAGGAAAGTAAAATTCATGATCATTCATTGTCGTTCACTTCCCATTATTTTTATCATTCATTTCTTCAATAAAAATAATGGTTCATTCACTTTTATTTCTTATTTCTTAACCCCTTAACTTAAGGGGACAGAAATCTTTAATTTAATTTAGATTTCTGGGTCAATGGTTAGGTCAATAATTCATTCATTTATGCCCTCATTTATTTCTTTTATCTTTTAATATTAAATGAGGGCATAAGTTATTAATTCTTTCATTCATAGCTTTTGACCGGTCATTCTTATTATATTTATAGCAGGTCAAAAGCTTATATTATTTATATCTCTTGCAAAATGCCATAAGTAAAGTAAGATTTATATTAATGAAGGCATTTTGCAATCTATTCCTTTTTATTTATATTATGACCCCAAATATTTATTGACAGTAATTTATATTTATTTATTTGGGGTCATTCATGATTAGATTATAACCTAGAAGATGACCATGAATCTATTAAAAATTAAAGATTCATTCATGATTATAGATTAAATTATATTATTCTACATTGAATTTCATCATATTAAGTAATTCTTTTTTATGAAATTCAATGTATATCTTTCTATTATCATCTTCTCCAAATTATAAGAAATACCATGAAATTTGGAGAAGATATATATTAAAATATATGGCTTTTATCTATTATAAATTACTGGAAAGATAAAAGCCATTAAGAAATGAATATATAGCCATGGAATTTTATTATTATTAATTTCTTCATTAAAAATTCCATGGCAACCCATCCAAAATTAAATAAGAAATTCCATAATAATTTTGGATGGATAACTCTTTTTATAATGCATTTCTTCATTAATTTTACTTTCCATAAAATTCATGATAAAGAAATGCAAAAGTAATATGAATAACCATTAATTTACAAGTGAATTAAATTAATGGGATTTTATTGTGTTAACAGGAATTTTCTTAAGAAAATTACCATTGAAATATATATAGATTGCATTTTTTCTTATCATTCTCTTATTAAAAATGCAATCTCATGGCAGGATTTTATTATTTATTCCTTTTCTATTATCAAAAATCCTGCCATATTATGATTATTATTTATGGATTTTGGTAATATAAAATCTCTTAATGATCCAAAATCCATAACTCTTATATAATTACTTGACATTTTAACTTAAAATGATTCGCTCTTTATTTTTTAATGAGCGAAGGGCAACGGCTATGTCATAATATATATTGTTCTTGTCATCTGGCCTTTTATATAATAAGAAATCAATAAATATATAAAGGCCAGATAATAAATAAGTTAATAATATATATTGCAATTTATTTATTTACGCTCATTGGCTACTTCAAAGGTTTAAAAAAGGATAGGAATAAATAAATTGCAATAACATGAATAATATTAACCTAGCAAATGACCTGGTTACCAACAAAAAAGAAAGGTAACCATCATTGAATTATAAGATAGGAAAAAGCGAAATGAATTATAATGAATGAGCGTATGAAAGACCAAAAATGAATCACCATTTATTTCTTACATTCATTTTTGGTGGATAATAAATATGAATGATGATGATAGGGAAAAATCTCATAAGAAGAAGTGAATAAGAAGGATGAGATTTTTCCAGGTAATTATCTATAGCTCATATAATATTCGCATTCATGCTTTCATTTTATATCGCATGAACGATTTGTTGGTAAGTCTATATATTAATTCATATTTCTATCTTACAATCATCCGCCAGGTTTAATTTTATTAAATAAGATAGCAATTTTAAATATAAATAACTGGCGGATGAATAATATAATAAAGATAATAAGAATAGATATAAGAATAAGAGATGAATGATAGTTAATAATATAAGCCACCGATAAATTATAAGGTGGCCATGAATGAAAAGATATATGACCTGCATTTTTAATCTAATAAGGAATTCATGATTAAAAATGCTAGTCCTTAATTATAATCGCCCTTAAGTAATTTAAATGGGCGAAATCTCTTATTATTTATATTTACTTTTCATGATGGCATTCTTTCTTTTATAATAGAATGCCAGGTCTTATTCTCTTATCCACCTTTAATTTAATTATGATAAGTAATAAAAAAGGATGAAATTAAATTAAAGGTGGGCCAAGAATTATATTATGCTGCTAAAGATATTTTAATGCAGCAAAGTTAATAATAATATAATTCTTGGCTAATATCTTCTTATTAATGATGAAATTCCCTAAAGACAAAGACTAAAAACAAGAGGGAATTTCATATATCTCTTATTTAATTCTATTGCTCATAATCTATTCGCATGTGATCTTTTATTTTATGGCGATCACACGATTTGTGGGTTATGTCATAATATATTTCTTATTTATTACCCAGCATTTTATAATTTAGAATCACTCATTAAATAAAATGCTGGGGTAAACAATAATATAAAAAAGAAGTTGTGTTAACAGCCTAACCGATGACCTTGCAACATTTTAATATAAATTAAAGTTGCAATCATTGTTTTATAAGTAATAAATAAGAATAAGAAGATATAACCCATGATTTTTATAATGAAATGATGGTAAAAATCATGGGGGTAATAATAATAGACTAATGTGCCCTTCATTTATATAAGTTCTTTTAAATTATAGAAGGGCACATAATAATAAATAATAATAATACATTGGCCACTTTTTCCAATCATTAATTCCTTATCTATAATGAAAAAGTGGCAAATAAGAATAGATTTATGCCCTTGCAACTTAAGTAAAATAAATGATAGATAATTGCAAGGGCAAAGATATAAGTAATAGATGATTGGTGAATTTCTATATTATTGTATATCTTATTTTATGAAGAAATTCACCAATAGATAAAGTAAAAAGAGAATTAAAAGTACAGCCGCTAAGTTAATAAAATATGGCGGCTGTAGGTTATTAATAAGAAATAAATACCAATGAATGAAAAATGCCATAAGTAAACCTTCATTTTTCATTCATCTCTTATCATTAACCTCTTAAAATAAGAGGATGCCAATCTTTAATTATTGATAGATTGGCAGGCCAATGGCTAGTTCTTTATATTTCTTATTTAATGCCATTGGCCATCTCTTATTTTATAATGAATTATATGAACGATGGCCAATGTATAATTTACTTTTATTTACTTTTATCTTTGTATTTGGCCATCGTCAACAATAAATATTATCAACCTAGCCGATGGCTCTTGGCAAGCTATGCTATTAATTAAATGCCAAGTCATTGAGTTTATAAGAATGAAAATAATAACATGTAATTTAATGGTGAGCAAAATATTCTATGTCTATCTCTTATTAATTTTGCTCACCTTTATATTATTATTTATTTCTTATATTCATGCCATAGATTTTATGGTCTTTTTCTTATCTTCTTATTAATAAAATCTATGGCATATTATATATTATCTTATTTGCCAACCTATGAATTTATATTATAATTTGCTTTTCTTTGATAAAATTCATAGGTTGTAACCTCCAATCATAAATTATATATTTCCATTTCTCTTCAATATAATTTATGATTGGTATCTTCTCATTAATTTATTCTGCGGCTATAAGTAATAAATAATGCCGCATATTATTATTCATATATCTTATAATTCAATGATTGCTATCTTTAATTTATATAAGATAGCAAGGTTAATGGCTAGTGGAGAATATTTATTGCCAGCATTTTATTTATTATTATGTTCTTTATCATTAAATTACAAATGCTGGCAATATATTAATGATCTTATGGTGATTGCCCACTAATAAAAATATAATGTGGGCAATCAGGAATAATAATAATATGGACTAACCATTGGCCTGCCCACAAATTATAATGAAAGTGGGCATCATGATTATAGATAATGGATTAATGACCATCATATTTTATTATAATGAAGAATGAAAGGAATAAAATATGATGGACTGGAAGGATGAAAGCCATGAAAATAAGAGATTAAAATAATTGGCTTTCATCCATAATTCTTACTTATTCCCATGGTATTTCTTATGTCTTTTATCTTATATCTTAAGAAATACCATGGCCATATGAATTTTATTGTTACTTTTATTAAAATTCATATGGTATTTCTCTTATTACTTCTTTATAATTATCAAATGAACCATCCTTTAATTTAAAATAGGATGGTGGCCATCTTCTAGGTGTAATAATATTTTATGGCTGTTAAAATTATAATATAAATCAATAGGAAATATTTTAACAGCCATTATATATAAAAGATAAAGATATAAGAATATAAGATTATATGAATTATTTGCTATCTTTATTATAAAATCATGGGCAGTAAATATTATAATCTATGCCATGTTTATTAATAATCTATTATTGGATTTCTTTAATTCATCTTCTAATTGAAATATTATTGAGGATTATATATTATTATCATATTATGTTTTATATATATTATTCATTATGATATTATATTATCTTATATTTATATTCTATTTATCTTTCTATTAATTCTTCTTTTCATTTCAATAAACTTCATAAGGAAATTCATATATTATTCATCTCTTATTGTATTTTATGATTAGGTGATTAAATTTCTGTCCAACATCTTATTATAATTCCTTATCATATTTTAATTATATTCTATTCATGATTAATATCAATGTCTTCATCACTTATATTTTAGAATGAAAGGTTTGCCGCTGGGCTACTAGAACAAAGGAAAAAGAGGAAGATACCAAAGACATTTCCATTAATTTATGTCCATTATCTTCTTATGAATTAATAATCCATGATTTGTATTTTCAATCATTAATATTCTATCTCTTGATATTTCTGTATCATATGGTTTTTATTATGTGTCCTTCATGTCTTTCATTAATTCTATTGTTATTTATCTTTACATTTCATGCATTCTTTATATCTTTTATAAATAAGACAAACACAGCTATTTTTGATGAAGGTTAGACAGAATATATAAATTCACTTCTATTAACCACTTTTAACTTACGAATCCTCTTCGAATCCTACATTGGGGCTTAGCAACCTATAAATTCTATTGATATTAATTATTGTCATCATATTATTTATTATTATCTATCCCTTTTTCATATTAATATTAATCATTAAAGTAAAAGATGAAGTTCTAATATTAAAAGAAATGGAGGACAGAAATTTATTCCTTGTGGACTAGAGAATGAATCCTCTTTTATATTATAAATTATATCGGTTATTTCTCATCTTCTAATTCATCTATAACTTATTAATGATATTTTATTATATTAATCATCACTTTTTATATTATTTATTATCATATTTTACTTATATTTCATAATCAGGGATTTATAATATGAACCATAAGTTGAACCATCATATTATTTATATTACTTTATCTTTATATGATGGTTCATTATCTATTTTATATATTACTTCTCTTTTAATTTACAAACATATGATGATGATAATAATATAATCTCATTTAATTTACAAGGATTTATTCTAAGATACAGATATAAATAGATAATAGATATAATATTTAATGGTGTTTACAGGATTCTTTATTATGAAATTTATTCATCATTATATTTTTATAAGGTGATTCTTTATTTATTAGCGTTCTAGTCTTTGGTTTGTAGCTCTCAGCCAATTATCTTTTATTATTATTAATGTTGGTCTTGTATTATAACCTCTTAATTTATATTCACTTTATCTTTCATTTATTTACATTTGTATTATTTATCATTGACTTATAATTCTATGGCTATAATTTATTATCTAACTTTAGGAACTATCATTCACTTATGAATTAATTATATTGTCATTATTATTTAATCTTCAACATCAGGTTCCATTTACAAATATCAATAAATTTCCATAACTTGAATTCTTAATATTAAATGACCTAACAAATAAATGCCATTTCTTTTATAACTTATATTAATATTCTCTTCTATGTTGGTATTTTATTGATGGTTAATATCATCAGGCACAGATCCCATCTTAATTATTAATATATTATTATCACTTATTATTTATATTCATTATTATAATTTACTTTTATTATCATTTACTTATATCTTTATGACAATAATCTATGCCATGTATTAATATTATCTTCTTCTAATATTATATAATGGATTATTATTTTTCATATCCTTTTATTCAATATTTATTATCATTATTTGTATTTCATGATTTGTATTTATTATTAAATGATATTTCCATAGAAATCTTAACAATGAATGCCTTACAATTATTATCTTTTAATTCATATTCTATCTCTCTTATTTACATTTATTCTTCCATTAATTTATATCTTATATCACTTATTATCTAATATTTATATCTTATATTTGTAATTCCATGATTCAAGGGTTTGTATTTCTTATATTTCATAGCAAATTAACTGTCAATCCATTATTCTCTTATTAATAATACAATTCTCTAGAAGATGTCATCCAATGGTTTTTATCTGCTATTTTTATCAATCAATTGTCTACAGAAGATATTAATTCTATGGGTTATTTTATAATTCAATAACCTTTACAATATATGGCTTATAAATCCCTAAATAATTAACAACCGCCATATTTTAATCTATTAACTGCTATATTATATTATTTATTATGGATGAGATTTCAATTGAAAAGTAATATTAAAATATAAGAAATCTCATCCTTATCATTCATTATTATTAATTACTTATCATTTTATATTACTTTGCTAGCCCTTAAGTTATAACCTCTTATTTAAATTAGAAGTCATTGTATTATTATTTGTCCTTTTCCTTTATTATAAGGTTTACTTCTGTTATCTATTGATTTATTATAAGACAGCAACCACATTATCCACCAACCCATTAATTATTATTATACCTATCTTTTTAATATTCATTATTGATTTTACTTATCATATTATTCATTATCTATATCTTATATTTATTTATTATTAATTATTATTCTATTATAGGAGATATTATTATTAGATGTTAGTCAATGGTTTTTCTATCTCTTATCTACTTATAATTCTATTATCTTTATATTTATATCTTATTATATTTATCCGCCAGTTCTTTTATTA
>CAXAMN010025313.1:0-11442 GCA_963970005.1 Durusdinium trenchii | reverse complement strand
TGGAGACCCATACTGCCTTGACCTAAGGAGAGGCAAAGGCGCACGGCGTACATGCAGTGATCTGTGATATGTGGCCCGACCCCACTGTCACAAACCAATCCAACATTGCAGCAGGACCAGGACTTTGACTACAACTTTGCAAAGGTGCCAATGGAACTGAGCCAATGTCGTGAGTGAAGTTACAAGCCCCCCTTTGCGCAGCAGAGACACTCCAAGACAAGAACTTCCACATGATACGGCTTGCTCAGAACATCACCATCATCATTGTCATTATCCTGGGTCCTCAGGTGACACAATGCTTAAAGACAACGTTCAACTACCTCAATTGAATGATGCAGCTTCATCCAGAGTGCACCAGAATGCAAACAGCCAGAGCGTGGAACTTGAGTTCAGACTCGGACTCAAAAAACGATCAGGATTCAGGATCATTTCAATATGTAATTTCCATGAAATGAAATGACTCTAGAAATGAAAGGAACTTCTGATTCTGACTGTGACTCTTCTGATACAGTTGCAAGTTGCAAGCAATTCATTTCCGCCAAGTGGCGTCTCATTGCTTCCCTCAAGACCCAGGACTTCCCCATCTTCTGTTCCATGGAGAAAGAAGTCAATCGGAGCCTGTGGCAAAGAGAGATCCCCAGATCCCTAAGATCAAACCCTGATATCAGATATCATATGAATCATATCATCAGATTGTCACATATTATCGAATCATATCAATCGTCAATCATATCATATCCTGGATTAGCTATCTTGACTCGACTCATCTCTATCAATCACAAAAACCATGCAACCTGGTGGCCCTCCGAATTCCGGCCCGTCAACAAATGGGACCTTGGTGAGTTTGGTAAGGTGTGATTGCGTGAAGTGTCACCATCCGGTTTGGCTTTCTCATTGACAATGTACCAGACCATGCCAAAAGAACAACTACTACAAACCAAATTTCTATTGATTCAAAGTCATAGTCCATAGTATAGTCAGAGTCATTGTCATTCAGTGTTGTGAACTGGACGGTGGAAATCTCTGAAAACACAACTGCAGCAAAGGTCTTCGGTTAGTCTTAGTCAGGTCAGGTCAGGTGGTCTATTCTCAAGGTTAAGGTGAGAATCCTTTCCCACCCCTCTTCCCCTTCACGCAAACAGACCGGACTCGGATCTTTCACAGGCAGTGGGCCAATGGCATGGATGCAAACGCAGGTGCATCATCAGCGTTCAACTATCGCAACTCAACTAATTAATTGATTGAGATGCAGCCACCGGTTCACGAACTGGGCCGCAATGTCTCAATAATTGTTGGCGCAGGGCCGTGTGCTGGGTAAAGCAAACGACAATAGAAACAACCACATTCAGGTCGGTGTTGGGCGTCCGAAAAGAAAATCTCATCTGGGATTGGGTACACTCGGTTCCTCGAGACAACACTGTATGTGCTGGGCCACTCTCTGACCCCAGCTACAGTCACCTCGTCTTTGTCAACGTCGATCACAATCACTGAAGAGCCTCTAGAACCCATTTCATTCACATCAATAATATCATTGGACTCGGACTCATTGGAATTGGCATTGGTGCCTCCAGTACCACTACCCACTGAACTAGGATTGGGATCGCCCATGACATCGGCATCGTCCAGAATATCGGGCAATCGTTCATATGCATTCTGCCTTCTGAGAGTGCACTTCTTCTTCTTCTTCTGAACAAGGTTCTTACAAGCCATGGTGGTCAGAATCCTGGAAACCCTGGGCCTGGGCCAAATGGGTGACAGTCTCACTATCGTCATCAAAGTTGGTGGCAATCATATGTCCAGTCCGCAATCTACACTCCAGACTCCAAACCATTTAGGTCACGGTCCAATCCTCAGTCAGTCACCTAGCCTAGTCTGGTCCGTCTCTCTCTCTCTCTCTTTATGATGATGATGATGATGATGATGATGATGATGATGATGATATGATGATGATATGATATGATATGATATGATGATATGATATGATATGATATGATATGATATGATATGATATGATATGATATGATATGATATGATATGATATGATATGATATGATATGATATGATGATATGGTATGATTCGGATAGGATTCCAGGAGATATGATATGATATGATATGATATGAATATGTGATCAGTGATCAGTGATCAGTGATATGATATGGATATGGAGTACGGTATCGGTATTGACATGTATTGTCGGCGCTACTACGGTACTGTACTACCACCACATCAGGTTGGCGGGCTACACATTGCCATGCGCTTGTGACCGCCTGCTGGAATAACTTGAAAAAAAAGAAAAGAAATTACAGGGTCTCTGCAGGATGTTGAAGAAGAGAAGAAACTGAATAGTCCGAGTCCAGTTACAGTCTGTGTCTGAGGCAACTAGCTTAGCTAAGCTGCTAAGCTACATTAAAAGAACATCTGTGTACCGGACCCTGACTCCAGACTGTCAACACACCCCTCCTCCGAAGGACAGCACGATTTTTTTGCAATGGACCCTGTCCATGTCAATGTCACATGTCATTGTCACATTTCCAATTTTTGGAGAGTGACCAAACAGCTCAAATTTCTCAACCGACGCTGCCACGTAAAGCTGCCTCCAACGAGCAAATAGCAGCACTGATTTCAGAAGAAATTGGTCCACTTTTGGTTTTCTCAAGAAAGGTAAGCGCTTGCTGCACATCAGCAGCTTCCTGCTTCATGTAAGGAAATGCACACTCTGAATGCAGCCAGCAGTGGAATTTCTGCCTGTGGTACGAATACCCAAATCGAACTTGGCCACGTTGAATGTGTTTTCCACAGCTGCGACATCTTGCTAACCTGGCAGCAACCTGGGTCCCCACTTCAACAAGCCCAATGACAGTATTGCACACTATTGGGGCAGCCTTGGCCACTGCGAAAAGTTTTGACCCGCTTGATGCTGCTCCTGCAGCCTCATCTCTTGCCTGCATCAACCTTTCATGGCTCTCCAGGACCTTCACTGTTTCTCGCTCTTCCTGTGCTGCTGCAGGTGTACGAACCAACTGCTCGAAACACTCTGACTCTGACCCTGAAGAAGAAGATGATGACGTGGACGACGATGAAGAAGACCCGGACATAGGTGATTCACCCTCAAATGATGGTGACTCACCATGTGTGACAGGATTAGCAGATCTGGGTTCCAAGCTGGAACCTGCCAAGCTGTCTCCACGAGTGCCCATCAAATCAGGCACATGAAGATTCTGACTCCCTGCAGCTGCTGGCTTTTTTTGTTTTTGTCTCCGAGGCCTTTGTGGGCATTTGAATCCAAATGGCAATGTGGTTTTGGAAGTATTGCCCCCAGACTTCTTCAGCGGATGATCTGAGAAGTTAAGCTCATGAGTCACTGCTTCCAAGTGCACAAACTGCAGTGGTTGCAATGGTCTGACTGCATAAGTATGGATCACAAAAGGAATTTGCACAGGGTGCTGTTCATCCGGCTCCGCTGCTGAAACAAGTTTGTGAAAAAGCTGGTGACTGGTGAGCAGGATTGGTTGCTGAGATGTAGGGTCCAAAATGCTGACAGCACCTGAACTGCATTCATGGCCCTGCAACAACACATGAAACCGAGGCTTCTTCATGGCCACTGCCACGAAATAGAAGTCGTTGTGAAACCCAGAGAGCTGAAGCTGGAAGAGGCAACCTGGCATCATCACACCTCGGGGGGGCGTGGCTGCAACGCGCGCGAAAGAACAAAGGTCTTGACCAGGTACTGTCAGTCCAGTCCAGCCCATTACAAATTACAAACTTCAATTACAATTCGCCAATATAAAATTTCAACTGCAAAATCTATCTTCTCAAAATCAAAGGCAAAGAACCACTGCTGACAAAGTCTGCCATGCTGTGGACGAGCTTTGTCAACAGAATCAAATGAGGAGTCTGTTTGCAAAGGCCCCCATGGTTCTGGAAGCATGTGGTATGATGAGGTTGCAGCTGGCTGGTGTTGAAATCGTTGAAACACTTTGGCGCTTTCGAACACAGCTGTGTGAAGGGCTCCCACTGTTGGCGAATCTCAGTGTCAGTGGCAGCAAGGTCAATCGAGTCAAGGCTGAGAGCACCATCAGCCGAGAATAGCCCAGCATCAACCTCAGCCCATTCAGTGGCATCGCGAAACCTTGAGAAAGTAGCAAGCAACCGTTGCTTGGACACGGTTGTGGATGCTGCTTTGCTCAAAAGATCAGCTGCTGGCATTCCAGCCTGTTCATCCGAACGCACCTTTGGTGTGAAAGGTTCATGGGAAGCATTCTCACGAAGACTTTGTTCCGCAGCTGCTATTGCTTCATATGGGCCTTTCTCTTCAGGAGTCATAGAAGACCAAAGCGCGCTGCACCTTGCATTCTCTTCTTTCCATTCTCCTGGGACCAATTGCTTCCCAGACATCATCTCTCTCTGGAAGACGTTCCATCCTAGCAGCTTGAAGGGATAAACAAAGTGGGCTGTGGGGAACAGTAGGCAGCCCACAGTCCAACTCAACGGAAAGTATACCAGCAGCATAGACCCCAAACAGTTTCAAAACAATTCATTTGGACCAATATTAATCAGAATCAAACACGGTGTATGCCCTACCGACCTTCCCACACTGACTGGCCACGCTTCTGAACTCTGTGGCCGGTCTCTGTGACCGGGTCTTGTCCTCCTCTTGTCTCCTCTTGTCCTGCTCTTCTCTTGTCTTCTTGTGGCCGAACGATTAGCGATGTCGACGCTGACAAAAATCATTGATGCAGTTTGCTCTTGAGGGGTACAGCCTTTTTTTTTCTAAGGTAGAACCCCAACAGTAAAGTGTTTGGTGAAAAATCAAATGGTTTGAGTTGAGCTGAAATAGTACAAATGGAAATGAATCAATTTGGCCATGGCTCCACAAAGTTTCCTGGGCGCTTTCATGCGCAACCCAGACTCAAGCATTGACTCCAGCTTCTCACGTGACAGTGGCATCTTGTTGCTGGCCTTCTTTTGCAATCTCTCTGACTCTGGCAATACTACTGTATATTGGTTCGAAGATTTCTTTCCGTACTTGTGTATGCGGTGCCCAAAGTTCACATCTCCGTGCTTATCCCACAGGTATTCACGCAGCTTGGCGTAGGAGCGCAATATCAGGGCCCAAAGTGTGCGCTCCTGAGCGACGGGGTCCGAAGGTTTGCACCCTCTCCACCTGTGTAGAAGATGTTGACTGTAGCCGTGCAGGCACTCTACCAAATCACTTGAGATTGGGCTCATTGCTGCAACGTCTTCCAAGAAAAAACGAAGGCGGACAAGCGACTCAGAGTCAGAATCTTCCATGGAATCCAAATCCAAAAGAATACTGGAAAACTCAGCATCGGTGCACTCATAACATGCAGTCTTCAAGGATTTGAGTCGTGCAATTTCCTGTGGCCATTGCTCCTGGTTGACTGCCAGCAGTGTGAATATTATCCACGGAAAGTGCTGCGTTGGCAGCACCAAGCGCCTCCAATTATCACCCATGGATTCAACACACATCCGAAAATAATCCATCCCAACGTCAGGCACATGAAGAGTGGGAAACTTTTCCAGCAGCTCCACATAGGCATGGACCAGCTTGGTGCCAAAGTCACCAGATGCAAAGCTCGTGAAAATCGTTTGCGACCTTGGAGAGGTGGCATCAAATGCAACAAACCATCTCATTTCTTGGCAAATTCAACCTAGTCTAGTTTTGAGCTGGCTATGGACAATTGACAGTCAGAGTCAAAGTTAAAATTGGAGCTAATCTGATCTGTAACAGACAGGGCCAGGGCACTTCTTCGTGAGTTCAGCTCGCCTCTGAACACTGTCAGATTGCGGAAGCCTGTGAAGTTCTGCAATGATTTCAGTCCGCTGAAACAAACGGTGCTGGCAGCGCACGTTGGGTGCCACAAGAGTTTCCAGGGCAACACTCTTGGAAATGAGTGATGAATCACGGAAGGCAGAAAAAAGTAAGCTGCTTCCGCTTCCTGTTGAGCTCCGAATACGATAGCTCCCTCGCATCCAGTATATCGAGCAAAATTCTTTGCCACGTTTCCTGATCTTGACCAGCTTGGTTGTTTGCACTGACATCCCCTGCCACACCGCTTTGCGATAGCCATTCTTCCACCTGGGAATAGCCATGATCAGCATCCCTCCCTGTCTTGTCTTCTGAAAGGTATGCCAGTGTGCGTGGGAGAATCTTGTGCAGGCTGCAGCCCTCCTTACATGGGTCATTGGCAGAAACAGAGCATGAGAACTGGTGAAAATCCAAGACAGCAAATCCCGGGTCATCTTACATCTCGCCAGGAATACCAACCTTCTGACCCTGACCCCTGACTATGTTTTGGGAAACCTTGGAGTCCAACCCTTATAACTTATAACTTTTATTAACTATATTATATTAAGGTTCGCGGACGAACTGAAGAGCCCGATGAGCATGCACCCATCGGTACAGTAGAGGTACAGGATAGCCAAATGAGAATAATAGTGTGAAGAACTTGCATATTTTAAGTAGACTGTATTGAGCCTTCTGTTCGTGAGTGGTGCCTTCACAACAGTCACCTTCACACCAATGTGTGAAGTGGTCTCCTTCAGGGTTTCCATTGTCCCACAAAGCCGCTGAACGGTGGAGTGAAAGACGTTTTCTATTCCACCGCCCGGATCTGTCAGTCATCAGTCCACAGATTTCATTGCGTTGGGCAAGCCATTGCCTGTAGGCCGGAGGCTTCTCAGCCACTGGCGCGTACTGGTATGAGTCATAGATCACAGCAACTAGTGCCTTGCGGAATTGGATGCGGAAAGACTCAACTTCCATCAAATGTGCCAGTCTGACAACTGATGAGAAGAAACCACTGAAACCAGTCAATAGAACCTTTCTCGATAGGGCGAGTTGGTGAAGCAAGCAAAACACGCCAAGCATGGGAAACACAATGCGGTCTCGAGATTCCAATCTTTGACTTTCCAGATGCTTTCCATGCACGGCTGTTCGAAAATGCTTCAACACTGCCACGTTTGTCACCAATGAATCCATACAAAGACTAAAGCCTTGGATTCTTGCTGAAGTGGCTGCACTTGCGGCGATGCCAAAAGCTGCAAAGCGGGATGAAACCTCACCCAGAAAGAACATCAGCCTGCTGCCCATCTCAGCGCAAAGAGTCTGCTGATCGGTCTTGGGGAGGGACACTAAAGGAGTGTGTACCCAAAACGTCTTGTGTGAGCGGGGCTCCGGACTGTCAACTGCTCCATAACTGCAGGTCAGTGTTTGGATCTGGTTCATCACACTCACCGTTCTGCTTAGTTTCCACTCACGCAAAACCACGCTTGCCAGCCTCATATTGGTATCATCGGCGATGCTGCAAGTAAGTGTGTGGTGCACTTCTTTGTTTTTGGGAAGCTGGTCAAAAAAGGACATCACTCCTTTGCACCAGCTTTTCAGGTAGCTGAACAAAAGCCTCAATCGTCTTTGACGAGAGGAATGTGGGCCACCAGGTTTATTGATGTCACTTGTTGGCTGCACATCTTTCCTGTAACTCTCAGCTGCATGTCTCTTTCTTGTGTCAATACCGGTTTGCTTGGCCAATCGGCGACGGGCAAATGCAGCAATGGAAGCTGCACGGGCCTTGGCTGTTCTTTGTTGGCGCGCAGTTCTCCTCATGAATTCATCCAATTCATCCTGTCCATTCCTGTCAGCATCTGAACCCTCACCATCACCATCACCAAACAAATTGTGAAAATCGTCATCGTCATCGTCATCGCTGCAAGAACTCCCCCAGTCCCATGCATTTGGGTCATTTGGACTTGAATCACGTGAATCACGTGTGTCACTGCCCACATCTCTAGAGTCGGAACTGGAGGCCAGCAAGAGTCTTCTTCGTCTTACTTTCTGGGGTGGAGGACCCAAACTGCTTGATTCAGATTCAGAGTGTGAGCAACACACACTTTGTTCTTCCTGGTCATGCTCTGAGGAACTTGAGGTGACTTTGAAAAGTCTTTGCAGCATAATGGCGCCATGCAGAACTGCGGGTCATTGACTGTTGCGACGTGCGAAATCGGGGGGGCCGGGCTTAAACTGAAGATTGCTAAGGCTATGGCCAATACTGTCGCTATTAAAACATTAACGATGTGATTTGATGACTTTGATTAGATTTGTTTATGATGATTCTGATTCTGATATATAAATTCTTAACAATTGCAAATTGGAAACACTGGAAGCATCGTGGAAGAAAGTTCCCTCATCCTTTTGGCTGTGACAGTAAGCTGAAATGGCTGGCCGCTGGCACTGTCCCTCCTCACAACCCGACCCTACAGCATGAATGACCCTCTGAACCTGCATCTCGGTTTCTTGCCTTGTACTGCTCCAAGCCAGGAATGTCTTTCTTGAAGGGCTTCATGATCCCATAAACCTGAGATGACTCCGAATCATTTGAACCGAGTGCTCACGTTCCCTTGACTTCCTGCCCAACTAGTGACTCTGTGACTCTGTGTTATATCATATCAACACGGAATGTCCACTCATCCGTGTTCAACTCAAAGGGACTCAAACTGACTCGATCTTCAAAGTTTTACAAAGTTCAAAGTTCAAAACTCAAAAGTTCAATGCAACAGCAAAAGTAGCATGTGATGGCTTGCCGGCCGCCTGCCCGCCAATTTTCTTGCACAAGAAACTTCTTCAATGCAAAAGGCCCGTGGATTGCGACGTTTGACAGTGCGAAGGCAAGCTTTGACGACAGAAGACCCTTTCCTGACCGGGGCAATGAGTTGCCTACAGGGCCCATGTCAGATCCTCGTGGAACTACAACTATATAATAACTATATATAAACTATGACTGACTATAATAGGCCGTATGCCTGTTGGCTATGGGCCATGGGCCTTTGGGCCACGGCCATGATAAAGTTTCAGTAAGTCAAGGCAAGGCACGCATCAAAAGGGTTGAAGTCTGGCCGCTTTGTGTTTGAGCTCAAGGAGCTGAAGAGAGGACAGGGAATCCCCATGACACACAAATCCGCATCTTGGCTGTCCTGAAGTCAACGTGCAAAGAACATGTGGAACTCTGAGGCAGACTCTGCCCTGCGTGCAACAAATGGCCCCCCATGTCTCACATGTCACATGATACATGGAATCGTTGCAAACTCAAGAAAACTTGGCACTCGACTGAATTTGGTTCAGCTACAGTTCAATTAACATTCCTAGAGCGTTAGGATCCTATCCTGTGAAGTACGCTCCGCACTTTTCCGTCGAGACCTAGTCGGGTCCGAAGCTTGTATGTCGTACAGGCTATTTGCGTTGGGTAGGTAAGGATCGCTTCCTTACCGGTTGGCTCCTTGCCAGGTCACACCTGGCTGGGCTTCATCTGGTCACCCCAGATATCACCCGCCCCACTCCTGACTCAGGAGGGGGCACTGCCCAGAACGCTGGGTAGGAGTCAACCGCGTGCGCTACACGCGGACCCCGGATGGCAAAGCATCCTTCAAGATTAGGGAACACCTCACCGAGGGTCTCTAATCAGGGTGGGTCAAAATTGAAAATTTTGAGGGAGGTAGAAAACAAAGAACCTGCCAGTTTGGATCAGACTTGAGCCAAAATGGTGTCAGGTTCTGAACTCTCTAAGGAATGACTACTGTCCACCCAAGCCTGCCAGACCTAAGACAGTCATAAATTTACTGTTACTATAAAGTGGCAAGGGTGAGGGATGGCCAATCGCTGAGAAAGGTCCTGGTCTGCATCGTGCTTCTCACAGCAAACATGGCAGAATGGATTTGTCTCTCGGACGTCTGAGAAGAAGTGGTCCCCTTGGTGAAAAATGAACCGTTGGCGCAGAATACCTGCTCACCTCTGCTTACCATACTGACCATGACCATGCCTGCAAAATCCTGCAAGGACTTGGCCCCATGGACCCATGGATCCAAAACTTGACTCGCATGGACTGTGTCATGTTGCACCCCCCATGGCCAAGGCACAACCGAAGTGCCTTAAGCACCACTTGCGGCTCTTGGAGTGGATTTCGGATGAACTGACCACCCGCGTGCTGACACCGGTGTAGCTCCCAATGTGTTTCCTGAGCCAAACTCTCATGGCAGACCGGATGACAACGCTCAGCAAGAACTTGACAGGTGGTCGTACTTTCAGCTAGACTAGACTATGCTATAGCTATAACGCCAATGCTGATGCTGTTTCACCTTCCATGATATTGCACCCATGGCCGACGCATGCATTGGAACCAGCTCTCACCTAAATCGCCCTGCAAAAACATCCCGTGGAACCTGCTGTACTGGCAGCATGGCCCTGTCTTGCTTGCCAAGACTCATGATGTATGCTAAAATGCCGGTCCCCTCGCAGGCTCCCCATGCTTTGACCCTGAAGCTGGGCACAGAACGATGAATCAGGTAGGTTTAGGCTGCGGCTTAGGCAGTCGGCGCAGTAAACGAAAAATGTTTCAAAGGTGGATGGATTTAAATCACACTGCAGTCAGGCCACGTGGCACCTGGTGCAAAGTGACTTGGGTCGATCTCCAGTTTTTGGAAATACCTCAACCCAGAAGGCAACAAAACACACAAGAAGTCAGAGGACACCCCCACAGTCCGCGCCAGTGATGATGTGACCACATCTGATACTGACTACCAACGATGACAATATCAAGCCGGGACACTGGTGCACCCAAAAGCGAGGGAAAAGTGTCAGGGGCTCCCCGATGCGCTTCATCACCGCCACAAACTCCTCAATGACTCAATGGCCAAAACTCCAAAACTGTGTAAACCAAACAGGCCGCCAAAAGCCGTGCCAAATATATGCCTTCAGTGGCCATCAACAGCTACCCACATGGCACTCCCCAACTGTGTGGCCAAGTGTCCCCGGAACCTTTGTGAACTTCAGAATCAGAGCGTTGTTCTGATGCATCCACCTGGGACCCAGGACTGAATGGTAGGATTTGTGTCGAGCTTGCACCTATCACAGAGGGCTCAGTGGGCAGTGGCAAAGATAACATAACGTAACATAACTAAACTGTGTAAGTCTGTTTGTAAGTCTGTAAGCCTTGCAGTCGGAACAATAGAACTGAACTAGAATCATCACATCCGCATCTCCCAAGCACACGTGGTCACCACATTTGAAGTGGTGAAACTTGAAAACGTAAAATCGACTCTTTAGTGCCAAAGGTCCTGTGAGTCCTGTTCTTCTGCGCTGCTGCTCCCACTCTCATTTGAAGAGGCTGCAGGTAGCAAGGGATTTCTTCTCTTCATGGCTACCTTCCCTTCCCTACTACCCGGACCCAGATTTGACCACCTGGTGGTCAAGTGCCTCTCTGCCAAAAATGCTGCGACTGAGTGTGTGAAAGTGTGAAAGGCAAACTGCCATCATTCACAGCCTATCACGTCACATCAGTCAATAGTCCAGTCACAGTCTCATTGTTAATTATCCTCCTGTCTTATCTACTTAGACTTAGATTTAGATGATCTAATGATCTACTGATCG
>CAXAMN010025312.1:0-11448 GCA_963970005.1 Durusdinium trenchii | reverse complement strand
TCTCAAGAAAGGATACAAATCCTCGCGCAAAGCACTTCTCCAGTGCTTGCTTTGGGTCTGGAAGACCCATTTGTTGCAAAATCCACATTGTAAGTATTCCAAGTCTCGGGTTTCAGATTTGGAAATGCGAATGGAAGTGCAGCGACACGTACAGTGCAACTTGTACATATACATGTACCATATGTGCTTTGGCTCAAGGATCAAGCGACTAGAAAAGGTGCGGTTTCCGTTCCGACGCTACGCCGCTTATGGACCGTCAGTGATAGCTTCAAACTTCGCTGATTAAGATCCACTCGCAGGTTATCAGCCGTACGCGCTCTTTATAGCCGTACGAGCTACACGAGACCAAGAACAAGACTAGTCATTACAGAAACCTGCAATGTCAAGCTCAGGAGGAAATGGAAGCGAACCCTATTCATTCGCTGCTCCTGGTGGTCCCAACACCATTTCGTCACCAGACTCTACAATGGGTACTGATTCATCAGCAAATGCTGACGTTATCACTATGCCTACTGGATCACAAATCTCGGAAAGATCCGTGCCACCGGCTCGGAATCTGACCGATCTTGCACCCGTAGGACCAAGAAGATCGATGAGAGCTACAACAAGATCTACATCGCCTATAACGTCTACCGCGAGATCCCCAAGAAGGAGTATAGAGAAGAGACGTGACGATGATAGAGGAACAAAAGAGCAAAGAAGAGAGATTCAGCTGGGTGAAGAATTGAGATCGGCGAGAAACGCATACAATTTTCTTCATGAAGAATATGAATGCATCCAAGCCGGATACTCACGACTACACCACGAGGCTGAAGTGGAGTTCAGGCAAATGTCTGACTACAACAGGAAGATGCAGGAACATCTACAAGAGATGACACAGGAAGATGAAGGAGCGACAATAAGAATTGAAGAGCTCGAACACAAGCTACGCTTGGCGGAATCGACAGCTGAACATATCTACATGAGATATCAAGAGCTTGCACAAGAAACTCATCAAGAACATTCAGAGCTTGAATCTGTGAAAGCAACGAAGGACAGAATGTCCCAAGAGCTTCAAGCAGCAATTGGACACATCCAAGAACAGAATGAATCTTCATTGGCGATCAATAGAAGATCAAAAGCCATTCAGGATGAGAACACAGCCTTCGTCGGAATAGCTGACCAGATACAAGCTAGAATGATTGCGCTACAGGATGAGAATGTCAACATGCACGAGGTGATCCAACACCAGAGAGAAGAACAATGGAACAGTGAGGTCAGGGAAAGACGTCTTCAACACAGTGTTCACTCATCTCAAGATCAGAGCAATCAGGAAGCTATGGTTATTGATCATCTACGAGGTCAACTAGCTATGGCACGTGGAGCTGAACTCAACGCGAGAGCGGAGATAGAAGAGATGGAAGTGGGCATGAGGATGGAGATATTTGTATGCCAGACTGAAGTCTCTGCTAAAGAAATGGCAGAAATGAAGGCGAGCCACCATGAATACGAAGCAAACGTCGCAAAGGAGGTTATCGCAAAAGGAGAAATATTCAACAACGAAGTCCTAGAAGGTTCCATCCGTGAACGACAACAGTTGAAAGACGCCAACCTCGCTCTATCCGAAGCCAACGCACAGCTGAAAAGAGAGAATATGATGAGAGCTCCTATGTTCGGCGATGATGGTGCTGAAATTCAACAGAAGATCAGAGAACTGGAGAATGCACTATTGGAAAGCCAGAAGGAGACAAAGAATGTCATTATGGAAAATGCGAAATTAAAAGCAGAAGCACGAATGGCACCCATAGTCTCTCGGTACAGCAAGCGTCCTAGTTCCAGAGACCGCGGGTTACCAACCCACGCGTCCGAGGAAGATGAGATTCGGAACGCAAAGAGGAGGCGAAGCACTACAAGGACGGGTACAATGAAATGACAGAGAGCCGAGATGAGATGTATGAATGGTATGCCGAAACCCACAATGAGTACGCCGAGGAAAGGGAGAAATCAATTGAGCTATCCGAGGCGAACAAATCATTGAGGGACAAGATTTCAGAAGCAGAAGCATCCTCTTCATCTCATCTTGCACCGGCAACCTCTACAATCATGAAAGTATCGAGGAAGGAAGAATCAAAGATAAACGTTCCGTCATGGCCCAGGATCAATGATCTTGGACTATGGAAGGCAAATCTCATTCAATCGATCATCATTGCGGCCAATGATTCAGATCAAGAGCCCTGGATCGACTGGATCAAAGAAGCCATGGACGATCCTGATCCGGACAAGTTTGTCGACTCAGGAGACCAAAGATTCCATTCAATCGATGCCAAACTCGGCCTAGCTCTTACCAAGGTCGTCATGGATGCGAAAGATGATGGTTCAGGTGTAGCTATGAAGTTGAGGACGAGGATCAATGCAAAAGGGAGAACATCAAGCCTCATAAAGGGAAGAGAGGTCCTAGCCCTGATCCTTATGAATTTCAAGACAACATCAAATGTGGAAGTCTTATATACTTCAATGCACCTCTACCAACTAGAATATCAAGGAGACAAGAACTTATCGTTGTTCTTCCACACTTGGGATGAGATTCTGGCAGGAATGAAGCCCGTTGACGTCCCGAGCGACGAAACTCTTCGGGATCTCCTATGGAGAAAGATCAGGAACTCAAACCTCATGGCATACGACATCAGCGCCTACAACAGCATGAACGACGATGATGCCAAGAAGACATACAAACATCTACGTGATATGATCAGAAGGCACATCGAACGGCAAACTGAAGACAGGATGATCCTGGAAAAGGAGAAGGCAGTGAAGAATGTGGCCAATATCTTTCAGAATCTCAAACCAGGCGGACCTGCTCCAAAACTGAAAGCTGCACCAGCTGATCCGAAGAAGAAACCAAAAGGGCAACAAGAACAGGTTGTCTCAGAAGACGCTGCTGCAGTGAAGCCGAAACCCAATCCCAAGAAGCATCCTGAAGACAAGAACAAAAAGGGAAAGGGGAAAGGTAAAGGTGATGGAAAGGATCGCAGCCGAAGTCCGAGTACAGACAAGAAGAAGATACCATGCAAATACTTCGTGAAAGGTAACTGCACTATGGGGAAAGATTGCCCATTCAGTCACAAGAAACCCAGATCACCATCCAGAGGATCTTCTGTCGGAAAGAATGACAAGCCAGTATGTTGGATGTGGATTCGAGGAACTTGTGACAAAGGGAAGGATTGCAAGTTCTACCATGACCCAAAAGCCTCTCCTAAGAAAGGGATATCTGCACCAGCTGACTCAGGAGACGATAGGCCAAAGCCCAAGGCAAAACCCAAACCGAAGCCTAAGGCGAAGCCTGGAGCCCCAGCCATTGACGGTGAACTCTTCATGGACGAATCCGAAGATGAAGGGATTGCTGCATCCGCCAAGGCAAGAGAAGGAGGTGCAAAAGTATCCTTTGATGAAGAGACTTGTGAGATCATGTTGAACGAAGCGATCTACTCAGTCAGGAACAAATGGAAGGTAGTAGAAAGGAAACCTCTACGTCCAGACATCAAACGATACGATGAGAAAGAGCTCACCTGCTACACGAGGAAAGAACAAATCAGATTTGAAGAAAAGGTCGCAGAGGCAAGAGGCATATTGATGGTCCCCTACACTGAGATCAAGAGGGTCCGAATACCAGTTGGACCAAAGGGTGACCTAGCGGTCACTATGTCTTTTGACGAAGATGACGGCCTAGTTTTCCATCATAAAGTCATTCCTCATGTATGCGAGGGAAAGAAAGATCATGCAGACACAAAGACATTGTCTATTCCAGCCAAAGGGTCAAGAACAAAGTTCACCATGGACACAGGATGTGGGTATGATTTGATATCGAAAGGCAGAGCCAAGAAATTAGGTCTGGAAGTGAGAGAAAGCGACCAATCAATGTCATTCTATACTGCAAATGGAGTGACATCCACAAAGGGAGTCGCCGACATTCATTTCGACGAATTTGACTCTACCTACTCCCCATTCGTCTTAGATGAGTCTCCTTCAGTACTGTCTGTTGGAAAGAAATGCATGGAGGAAGGTTACACATTCATATGGCCAGCCTGCGGCAACCCGTACATGGTTTCCCCGAACTACAAGAAAATCATGTTAGAAGTAGAGGGAAACATCCCATATATTGTCAAGGGCAGTGACTTCTGTAACCCCACCGACGATGTAAGGGCGGAGATGATCGCAAGGTTCACCCTAGGAGAAGGTGAAGCTGATTACCAATCGGCTTTCATCAACTGTGATGTGGATCCTCAAGGCGTCATGTGTGATGATGACGACCTCCCTGTGATTGAGCCTCCAAAAGTCAAAAGACGAAAGAGGAATAAGAAGTTCAAGGCATCTCCTGGAGAAGAAGATGAGGTAGGATCAGATGTCGCCGGAGACAGTGAACCAGAAGCTGACGATGACGATGCAGATGACATCGAGGTGGATATTGTTGACGGCGCAAGCAGAATGGTGAGAAGAGGAACTCTGAAAGCAGATGCCAGGAAAATCGAACATCTACTCACACACCGTTACAAGAATCCCTACTGTGAGTCATGCATCAGAGCAAAGATGAAACACTTCAAGACGCATCGAGGAGCGTTCAAGAGAAAGCTCAAAGCTTTTGGGGATCTGGTTACCTTTGATTTTGTCGATACGAGGAACATCCTTGATCAAGGGATCAGTACTGATCGAGAGATCTTCGTCATTCGTGACAGGTACACAGGCGTCATATGGGCCTATCCGTCGAAAGAGAGGTTTGCCAAGGACGTGGTCAATGCAATAAACCACTTCAAAGGATTGAAGAAGATCAAGATTGCTTATGCCGACAAAGCCCCAGAGTTTGAGACGGCTATGAAGCAGCTGAAGATCCCATTCGATCACTCTCTACCGAATCATCCTCAGAACAATTCTCTGGCGGAGAGGAACAATCAGTTCATTATGATGACAACCGCAACTTGTCTCTTGGAAGCGGGGTTACCACCATGTTTCTGGAGCTATGCAGTAGAATGCGTCAGCCATCTTTTGAACATTGAGGAAGGAGAGGATGGAGTGAGCCCTTGGTACAAGCTACATGGAAAAGAGTTCCATGGAGAGAAGATTCCCTTTGGTGCAAAGGTCTTCTTCATGCCGAGCAGTCAAGGAAGGATTGAGCAGAAGCACAAGTTTGATCCCAAGGGAATCCCAGGTATTTTCGCCGGATATGAGATCAAGCCCGGGATGAACTGGTCGAGACAATACAGAGTGTGGAGTCTTGAAACTTTTGCACATCAAAGCCTTGCATTTGATGCCAATCGCCCTATCAGAAAGCTACTCACACCACAGCTCACGGAGACCCTGGTATTCCTCGCTCCCATCGAATTCCCGTTGAAGGAAGGATATGAGAAGATCAACAACACGTTGGAAGGCATGAAGATCCGTGACAGGAGAGATGGAGAGCCAGAGGTCGGAGATCCTAGTCGAATGGTTGACTATGGAGATTACGAACCAAGTGAGCGCAGTATGGATTTTGAGGAGCTTGCGGAAAGGGAGATTAGGGATGAGGACGACGAAGACGCCATTGAAGATCATGAAGCAGATGATGAAGAACGAAATGATCCCGGTGGTGATGATGATCCAAAACCTGATGGCGGTCACTCCAAAATATTGTCCAAACCTGCCAAGGCGAAGGTACCACCTTCGACCGGCAGGGAAGATCACCCGCCAGTTGGAGATCCTTCAATGGATCACATGTCCATGGGAAAAGCAAGTGATGGTATCATCTACTTGAATGATGATGGTGAAACCGTGAAACTGGACAGGAAAGGGAATCCATATAAGGTTGGATCAGACGGAAGAAGGTTCTTCAGGTCATCACCGAGACCAAGATCAAAATATACTCCAGAAGAATGGAAAGCGTTGTCTCTATCTGATAGAGCTATCGCTGAGAAGAAAGAAGCTCTCGAGAAAGAAAAGATGAAAGAGAGAGAGAGAGTAAAGGTGCGGGATCCAGCAAGGACAAAAGGAAGAAGAAAAAGAAGGAGGACAAGGATGATGATCCTAAGGACGTATCGCCCAACATCTTCATCGATCTGAAGAAAGATCGGACGCTGATCACCGATGACGATGACATGGGGGGTATAGTCCATCTTCGGCATCTACACTTTCCACAGAACTCCCAAGCGACGACGATTACTTAGTCGAATGGGAGGAATGGACGAGTGTGGAGAATGGGTTCGGCCCACGTGCTACTTGGGATCCACTCAATATCATTGATGTCAACAGTGGAGAAATCCTCAATGATATGGCAGTAGCATATGCAATGCCAACGGAATCCAATAGATGCACAACCGAAGATTTCACAAAGAACTTGAAAGATCATCACTTGTCATTTCCGTCAATGCCCTGCATCAACTCGATCTCCAAACATCGAGAAAGATACACATATGCCGACACAACGAACCCGATGAGTGCTTATCGGAACCTGTTCAATGCAGCAGTCTCCAGACCTGTTAGTCGAGCAGAAATGCTGAAGAACCCCAAGGCCAAAGCCTCAATGAGAAAAGAATGGTTGGGACTTCGTGAGCAAGGAGTGTTCGACTTCTCTATGATTCGGGAGTATCACGACGTAAAACAAGAAGCGCTCACTCTGAAGCAGGTCGTGCACTTTGCAAGGGTCCATGGCATCATTGTGGAAAAGAACTACCAGTTGCCAATGAGTGATGAGAGACGAAAATTTAAGGGAAGAGGAGTATTGCTAGGAAACAAAGTGAAGAATCAGAATTGGGAAGCAGCTTTCTTTCAGGACTTGGGCAATTCACCAGCGTCCTTTGAATCTTCTAGATGGGCAGATTTCTATGGATGTGTTCCCGGACATTCGGTCAAGCTCGCTGATGCGATTCAGGCATACATTCAGGCTTCTCTTACGGGACCGCCCTGTTGGGTCGAGTTACCGTCAGACGCGTGGCCAGATGATGTTGATGTATCAAAGTATCATCGACCAGTGGTACGCCTCCTCAAAGCCTTGTATGGACATCCGGACGCAGGTACAATGTGGGAGAAGCACTGCGATACGCAGGTGCGCCAACTTGGCTTCAAGCCAATTGGTGATGAATGGCCATCAATGTATTTTCATGAAGGCCTGAAACTTCTTCTCGTTATATATGTGGACGACCTGAAACTTGCCGGACCAACTGAGAACATGACCAAAGGATGGTCTATGCTACGAACGAAACTCAGGATTGAGCCCGAGACTGATCTTGGACTTTATCTCGGCTGCATGCTCACACGAGGAGAGTCCAAACTCCATGATGGAACAGTAGTCAACACCGTCTCATACAACATGGAAGGATTGTTGAAACTGTCCGTCGAGAAGTATTTAGACATTGTCGGTCATGATACAAAATTGAAGAAGGTCACGACACCAAGCGTCCCAGAAGAAACCAAATCTCATCCCGCACGAGCACCCGCTCCAGGGAAAGAGGCCGTTACGTGTCCATGGTGTGCTAACACCTTTGACCCCAAGTATTCTGGTAAGTTGCATTCCAAGTCCGAATCTGACGTCACTCCGGACGATGGAAACCGTGGTTCTTTGGCGCCACATGCAGCGAGTATACTCATGAAGTTGTTGTACGCTGCCAGAATTGCTCGATTCGATCTATTGAGATCAATCAACATGCTGGCCAGGAATGTGAGTAAATGGACCAGCAATGATGATGCTCGTTTGCATCATCTCATGTGCTATGTCAACAGCACTCTAGACAAGCGCATGATTGGATGGGTTGGCGATCCGATCGCAACTCTCTCAGTCGGAATCTTCGCTGATGCTGATTTTGCTGGTTGCGGTGAGACCCTTCGTTCCACGTCGGGCTCTCACATGCACGTACAAGGTAAGCATACACGATTTCCCATTGCTGGAGGGAGCAAACGTCAAGGATGTATCAGCCATTCAACACCTGAAGCAGAAATAGTCGCGGCGGATTCCACTCTCCGCAACTTTGGGATACCCTCCATCGGCCTCTGGCAAACGCTCTCGGGCAAAGCTCCTGAAATATTGTTCCATGATGATAATCAAGGTATGATTGGAGTTGCCAGAACCGGGAAGAATCCCACCATGCGTCATCTTGAACGCACTCATGGGATATCCATTGTCTCATTGCATGAACATTTTCAACAGGACCATTTCGTGCTGCTCTACGAGATCTCCCACAAGATGTGTGCTGATATTCATACAAAGGCCTTTCGGACTCCACTTGCGTGGCGCCGGGCTTGTATGTTGATCAACCTTCTTGACCCAGAGGATTTGAGCTCCAAAGAGTTGGCTGACATGGTCTCTCCATCAGTCGATCATAAGAAAATCGATCATCAAATCTTTCAGACTAAGACGGATGACATTCCTAATTTCCCATACACTCAGACTCCGGTCTTGCCTCGTGCAGTCTTTGTAAAAGGAATGACAGGAAAAGAAGGTGTCCAGGATCTCCCCAATGGAGATTGCATCTATGTCGTCAAAGTCCCAGTCTATTATCGTCGCTTCCCACCGGGTCGCTACATACCGTCAGACACGTGTCGGAGTACATGGGTCCTTGTTAATGGTTCCTGGAATTGTGTGGAACGAGAAGCTACGCCACTGCAGCAAGCCTTGCGCTTTGATCATTGGGTCGAACGTGCGTGCTTCCTGTATCATGCCTCCAAGGCATCCTCATCTCCAGAGGCGGGCGCCTGCTTATCTCAATCCCCGTTCCTGGCCTTAGCCAATGTTCCTTGGGCTCCAGACGCTGTGCTACAGTTTTCTACTGCCTCCTTGTCGACTGATACAGCTTTGCTCCAGTCACAAGAGGTTCCTCTCAACACTTGTCATCCTGCCACCCTTCGTGTGATCAGCACGCTTTTACGTCTTGTTCATGGGGGGAGTGGGGGGCAGGACGGTGCATCAATTCGCGCTTTCGGTGCGGTGCAAGACCATTTTGTGCGCCTGGATTCGAAGGAGAAACACCCAAAAACAAATAAAAATTACCGAGATGAATGGCGACGCGATGGCGACACACTCACCCGAGTGCATAATGTGCCGAGAACACAAGAGTTTGTCCCTAGTGAAGACTCACACTGTCCTGTCCGGCTGTCGGATTTGTCTGATTATCGTAGGACTGAGAAGTACTACAAGAGCGGTAAGGACACAAAAGTTGATTCCTGGCGTTTCAAGGGTAATTCCGTAGGTAAGGACGATCCATGGATAGGAAATACAACATTCCTGATCGTTTCCAACGGTCACGGACACAGCCCACAACATGAAACGACAGACAACAGCAATAACAAGCAAAAGGCGATGTCACGGCGATTGCAACAGGCATACAAGCGTGGGGGATGAACACCATTGCCCACGAGCACATGTTCATTGCACAAACAGCAAAATATGTTGCAAGTGACACACCTCCGGGAAGAAAACCCGTGTTGCATTTGGTCTTACAAAGGAGATCAGGACGGTCACACAAATATCAGTTCGAACTCCATCAGCAAGACGTCAAGGGTCCTCAAGATATCTTTGATAGATGCATCATGCTACAAGAGCTCGAAAGAAATGTCCCATGTTTAGTCCTCATGTGTGCTGAAGAACAGAATTGGTTTACCTTTCTCCAGACTTGTTTGAAGAAGCAGTTCATGAACATCGTGACAATCACAGAGGACGACGATGCCTGCTCTGCTTATGGCATCAATAAAGTGAAAGCATGTGTCCGGTCCAGTCTTGATTGTGTCTTCTTTGCGGGTCCTTGCACTGGTGGTTCTGCATGGAATCGCTTGAATAGGACTGTAAGTATAAAGGCCGAAATGCAGATTGAGAAACATCAAGAGTTGTATTGGTCGTTGTGGAATTGCTTTGCCCATGCACTTGACCATGTATTCGCAATAGGAGCATGTGCGCTTACTGAGCTACCTAGAAGTTGCGAGTATTGGAGAGATGATAGAATGACAACTCTGATAGAAGGCACGGAATCACACGTACATGACTTCGACGGATGTATGTATGGCCTCGCAACTCATTATGGTCATAGAAATATACCCATCAAGAAGCCGTGGAGGATTGTGTCGTGGGGGGTGCAGTTTCAAAGTTTGATGAAGAAGTGTGATCATAAACATCAGCATGCACCTTGTGCCGGAAGAGAAACGAGAGTAACTCAATTGTATACTCTTAGAATTGCGCAGCATATGATAGAGACTTTGAACAAACGTGCATTGTCGTTGTGGAAGAAGCAGCATGTGGCCAGCCGTGCTCCTGTGCTTTACGATTGGTCGCGGTCGCCGCATCCTTCCATGTCAAACGGTAACCCATGTTCAGAAGTCAATATCAATAAAAGATTTGACAAGATCATTCAGTCGGTTCACGATTCTAAGAAGAAGAAATTCACTTGTGAAAACAACCATGACACTCATGATTCATGCGCCAGTGTCATTACCTTTCACAATCATCTTGAGCAAGATTTTGAGATCAACCAAGCTAGCCATTTTGGTGCCGGCGTGATCCAGCAATTTGCCAAGAAGAAGTTCGCTGAGTTCCATCCAATCACT
Source organism: Durusdinium trenchii (assembly GCA_963970005.1). Taxonomy (NCBI): domain Eukaryota; class Dinophyceae; order Suessiales; family Symbiodiniaceae; genus Durusdinium; species Durusdinium trenchii. Next base: position 915 of record CAXAMN010025312.1, on the reverse strand, counting down.
GTTGGGCTGTCACCGGCAACCCTACCACAAAGGGGGAACTCATTAGCATTCGTGAGCCATTCCTGGAGATTGATAACATCCCTACATCGTGGAGATTGTGTAGTCAACATGTTCCGTTCTACTGTTTATGGGGCCACAGGGAGGAGCATGGCCTCAGCCAAGAAGCTGAAAGAACACCTCCAGAAATTGGATAGCAGACGAGGGGAGAGTCCTACACTTGTTCCTAGACAGTTCGTCGAAGACATGGACCCAGGACAAGCTCTGCAACTGGCAGAGAAGTGGATGGAGAGAGGGGTACCACCCGTCTACTCTATCAGCGCTTGTTATTGTGCCGTTGAAGCCAAGGGTGGAACCATCCAAGAGCGCCTCGTGAGATCCCTCAGAGTGTTGCTCAGCAAGTATGACCCAGAGACGGACGACGGCAAGGAGGTAACAAGGGCATTCTTTGCTGGAATAAAGAGGGTGATCGGCATCGTCAAGAGTCAAGAGCGACAGGTACGACCAGAACACAAACCTCTTGGGCCGCCACCTCCTCCTAATCCGGAGCACTTTCCCTATGAGGCGTTTGCATCCAATGATGTTTGGGACAGGTTGGAATTATTTGCAGACAATCTCTTGGCTTTATTCACGCCGGAACCCTTCAACCAAGAAGCACCAGTCAAAGGGATGTTGGCAGACCTGAATGAGAAGGTCGCCAAACGAGGCATGAAAGGTATCAATTCCACTGCGATGTCAAAAGATTCACTTCTAGACATCACGAGGGACGGGTACTTCTATGATTCCATGAATGATCTGCATCACAGGATACCCATTGAAGGTCGTAGCAGCAACTACATGGCAATGACCGGCGAACATTGGGAACGCAGCTGCAGATACATCAGCTTGGCGGGTGCGTCATTGGGATTTGCATTGAGG
>CAXAMN010025311.1:0-11455 GCA_963970005.1 Durusdinium trenchii | reverse complement strand
TCCAAGACACCGTCCCCACTCTATGAGTTTCGGCTTTTTCCACCCTCCAGCCCTGTTTGTATCCAGCTCCAAACTGGTGAGAGCCGCAGAGAAAAGCTCCGCGAACCGCTCCGCGAACCGCTCCGCGGAGCTGTGACCGTGTTGAGGTGCAGACATGGTGGAGCTCTTCCAACGTCGTAGCAACCTCTTCGATGATTTGCTGCGGCAGAAGATGTCGCCCACCGGTGGGGCACGGGGCAAGGGAGGATCGAAACGGAGGATCGAAATGGAGGTCAGAAAGAGAGGTAGAGGGTTGATATGGATTGATTAATATGATTTTACATCTCCACATGTCTTTTTTTTCTTAAAATGAACATTATTTTCTTAATCAATCAACAGTCTACATCATGCTTGTAGTGTTTGTTTAAGTTATATAGTTTGCCAGATGTGCTCGATGTGATGTGTCTCAGCAGATCGTCCAGTTCTATGTTTTAGGGCTCCAAGGGACACGCACCAGGGCAAGACATTTTATGAAGCAAACCATGGGTAAAGAACACAAGCAATGAACACAAGTTTGACCGCAATGGGGTTTCGCTGAATGTTTTCTTGAACCTTGCACAGGTTGTCCTCAATATTTGCCCTCCTTGTCCAAACCCAGCAAACCTTCTCTTGATGGACTCTTCTTCGGGATATGGGTCTTTCGCTATGACTTGCCCAAGCAAGTCGGGGGAACCCGACTTGTGGCACGAGCGAACCGTTCCCGCTGTGACTCCCTTGCTGTCACTCCTTCGGCTGTTCTGTGAGGCTCACGTTCGGTAGACCTTCCATTGGAGAACGAAACGCAGACCGCGGTGGAGTGCCTTTGGGAGCTGGCCAAAGCCGCATTGGAAGACGCGACGCCAAAGAAACTGCAACTCATTGCGTTGCAAGGTCTCTTGGTTTGGTTTAAGAATGTTGATACATGGAATGAAACAGCGTTTAGATAACCTTTGCAAACTTTGGGACAAAACACTATGTGGACAGCTTCCATGGCTTCACTCTTGAGGAGACAAGACGACCAATCACCATTTTGTTCTCACCGTTTGCGTTCAGAAATTGGATCAATGTTTGCGTGCTGGGGCAGGGCTTCCATTTTACCAAGACATTCGAGAAGACGGCGCTTTATTAGTGCTTTGGGTGAGGTACTACAGGGCTCTCATTTCCGGGGTGAACAGGTTACAAGACAGTCATGTCGAGTGCCGTCACCACCATAGTCTCGTTTTATATTTAGAGAGACTTGCTCCTTGAGTAAAAAGAGAGTTCGCTGAAATTGAGGTCTTCACGAGTCAGGCAAGACCTGCATTCTATGGCAACTACACCAAAAGCTTCGTGAACATGAGAAGACCGTCGTAGTTTATGCTGACTGCCCAATGCGTGGGCATCCTAACAAACGGGCGACTTGGCAACTACAAGCTTGGCGGCAGGGTGGGTCCTGTGTATTCACGCTTCATTGTTCCTTTTGTTTTTGGGGCTTGCAATCCTGTCAACTCCAGATCTTCGTTTTCAACATTCATGAGCCGCATGCATGGACAAGTTGTTTGTTGTTTGTAAGCCAGAAGCCTTGCAACTGGACACCAACATGTTGGTTGAATCTCAAGTCAGACAATGAAAATGGACACGACTGTCTCCGTATCGGCGGGACATCAGGGCAGTGATTTATCTGCAGAAAACATAGATCGACACTTGCATGGGTTCTACCATGTGTCGGCCATTTGACAGAGGGTCGCTCCACCTCTCTCTCAGAGGTTGTCTACGAAACCTTACAGCAGGACTACCTGCTGTCGCTGGTGCAAATCCAGGCCTCCGCTCCACGCGTTCCGTTGGATTTGGCCCGTGAGATATGGCGAGTCGGAGTCGCGCTGGTGGACAAGAGCAGATCGCTGCACAACTTGTGGCCAAAACTGCTGGGTTTCTTGGGGGTTCATGGTGTTGTCGCAGCCATTGAGGTCATGGTGTTTCGGTGACACGTCAACCGCTGGATGCAAAGCTGATGAGCAGCATGTGATCTTATAGCGCACCATGCGAGTGGTGCGTTGCAAATCAGCCTGCGAAGGTTCATGACGCGGACACTGCCTTTTGCCCATCTTGGAACGCGCATTGCATCCCCTTGCAATCTGTCAGCTTGCCTTGCAATGTGGCTCTACCCATGTCAGCACTAGGCAAATATACATAGTCATCGACACAACCTTCTGGCTTCAAGTTTGGCCACCTAGAAGTTGACCTGCTCAGTTGAAGAACATCGCGGCTATTCTGCAACGCAGATACCCAAGCATCAGTGCTACTGCTAGGTAGGTGTCAGTGTTCTCCAAGGAATCAGAAAGCATGTGCTGCGCGAGGCATTAGGGAGTTCAAAACCATCATCTTCCGAGCAATGCAGAATTTTGTTGGGGCAATCCAAACTTTCGCAGGAACTCCAAGAGGAATGCAGATTGGGAAATGCTCAGCTCGTCATTTTGCTGGACAGCGTTGGTGCAACTGAGCAGCATTTACGGAAAATGGTGCGCCTTCTGGCGGCTCGCTGCGCAAGTGCGAATTCCCTCACTAGATGTCAAAACTAGACGATGTTACTTGTCAACTTCTTTGGTTTCGATTAAAAGGACCCAAAGGTCCCATGACAGCGATGCTACGAACGGGCCGTCAACCAGGCCTTACTAGGAGCGATCGGACGCGACGAAGCGGAGCGATCGGACGCGACCTAGTCTGGCGCCGTCCTTGGGTGCCGTCAACCAGGCCTTGGACCTGGTTTACGGTGTGAGGGACCGCTGGAGCGGCTGCTGCGCGGCCATCGTTTTTGCCACCGAGCTGCTCGTGCAAGGCTGGGAAGAACTGCCTGAGTGGAGAATAGATGAGGAAGTATATAGAAACATGCCACGGAAATCGATGGTGAAGGATTTTGGCAGAGCTTCACTGGCGTCGCGCGTGTGCACGCGCTGAATCTAGATTGAGATTCCTGTTGGATTCAATGTCGTGGGACTCATAAGACATACTTGCAAACTGAACCTGAATGACATCACGTGATCATGTGTCACAATCTTTGTGGAAGAATCTCTGGTTCCTTCCAACTGTGCCATTTTCCAGTGGGAGAACCGTGGTGCTTGCAAGGCTTTTTTGTATTGCTGGTGTTTTTGCCATAGGTCTTGCCAAGCTTGGCATTCTGCAGGTCTTTTCCCTCACGTTGGTGTGTTTATGTTCATTCTGCTGGTTCCTCCCCAGCAAAACTCTCGTGTGGATAGGATCTTGGTGGAGGACGAACCACAGTTTGGAGTCGTCGGCAGTCCTCGAAGTCCGCAGTCGCCCTGTCGTCGCCCCAGACTTTTCTTTTCGTCGAGGCGGTGACTGGCCTGTTTCTCGACGCCAAAGCCGATAGGGAAGTAGAAGGTCAGATCTGGTCTGAAAAATCCGTTCTCGCTTCCCAGTTTCCGTGAGTTTCGAAACCGTGGTTCTTGCAGGCCAGGCATCAGAGCTTTCGCGGGCACATCTTCATGTTGACAAAGCATTGAGATTGAAGCCCTTGGGCCCAGAGGCACGAACGCGATGGCGGGCCACGGGCGTTTTTTGGCGGGCAGTAAGAGACCCACTGTTAGGGTTTTGTTAGTTTTAGATAGGCTGCAAGGCTGCTGCAAGGCTGCTGAAACCGCACACTCAACTCAGACAGTTCCGACGTCTCCTCAGCACCTTTTCAGAATCCTCATCACGGAAGTGCCTTCACCAAACAGATCGCACATGCAACCGCACCTCAAGATGAGTCGCTTGGTAAAAAGATGGGTTTCCAACAACTGCTACCTGGTTGGCTGTGCTATGGTTACAATGCTCCTGACTCCCTCAAACAACCCTAGCCATTGGCTGCTGTTGAGAATCGACATCCATGGACTTTGGCTAAGGCTTGATCAGAGTCTCCGGCTTTACTAAGGTTCCCTTTCGATTCTGAACCTCTTTAGACTTCAGATCAGCCTTTTGAAGGGAAAGTAGCAAAAGAGCAAACCTCAAAGATTCAATACTTTTGGAGGGGTGTATGAGCCCTCAGGCTCGGGGCTCAGGTTTGGATGCGCCCTCAGGCTCAGGTTTGAAGCCAACCATTTGAGTCGGCTAAGAGTCAGGAAGGTGCGACAAGAGCACGGCATGAACGAAGAAGGGAATGCACGGTGAGATCGATACCTGCGACGTGTCCAAAGAATTCAAGAAAAAACAGCAGTTGAGATCCAATTCCACAGTAGCATGCCACTGGCTGTGATTTTGCCCGACATGCTTATCAAGTGTTTTATCGGGACCTGCGTCGTGCATCAAATCCTGCTCCAGGAGCATGCCAGATTCGGACTGGATGGGAGCCAACATTTCGACGCTGAGTCTTCAAGACAGTAAGCGTTTTTTTCATTCAAGAGTGCATAGATACCACAGGAGACGCTCAAACCATTTCGTTTACTGTAGTAGGACAGCCCCTATAGTAAAGATGGGTGATTCGCCGATAATTAGTAGACCTACTGTATCTGTATCTCCCCAGTAAAGTATTGTTTGTAAGCAACCTGGTAGGTTTAGGACACGTATTCTTAGGATCCACGGTGTTTTCAACCCAGAGATCTCTCAAAGGTCCCGCCATAAACTTGTCATGCAGTTTGCCAGATAAGCTCTGGCCCTTGGGTGGGAAGTCTTAGAATACAGACCTACAGAAAATACGTGTTGCTGTGTGACAATGTGACGATGTGGCATGTCATGGTACCATCCCGTTCACCTCCAGAGATATTTTTCAGCATACTCTCATTCATGCACGCGAGCTGTCAGCAAATCATGGTAACTCGGAACTTTCTCATCAGAACTTTGTGAAGTTGTATGTAGCCCCAAGAAAGGTTGCACCCAGATGAGAATTAGGGGAGGCCAACACCCACTCGCTCAAATTTGCCTAGCAGCTTAGCTCAGGAGGCAGGATCAGATCTTAGGTCACTTCTGTGTATGCAGGCGTGATGTTAGCCTTCTCATAAAACCTGACCGACTTCAAAGTGGAAGAAAAGCTCCTGCTTCGCCTTTGGGTGTAGTGATATTTGCATCGCTTGCAATTAAGTGAGCCGTGTGCTATGAACTGGATTGCGCAAAGTCTAGTGCTAAGTGCTCGAGTGATCCTTGCTTTCTTGCCCACTGGCGAATTGATCATCTCGTCTGTTCTGGCGAGAAATCCGATCGCGCCAATCCGGCCCAGGAAGGGCTCATACGGACACCGGCCAGCATTGTGCGCTATCTTTCGTTGGAATCTGAACCCAACTACGGAGAGGCATGGACACGAACGCGTCGCTGCTAGGAGCAAAGGACGCTACTGGTGGCTCCTGGCATCGCTACTAGTAACAAGGACGCTACTAGGAGCTCCTGGCCGTACTACTAGAAGCATCCTTACTACTAGTTACAAGAAGCTACTGGGGGCTCCTGGCATCGCTACTAGGAGCAATGTTCGCTACTAGGAGGAAAGGGCATCGCTACTAGGAGCAAGGACGAGGTAGGCTATAGAGGTTTATTGGACAGCATTGACAAGGGTGTAGTACGTGTAGAAACAGATGCGCATGCCGCATGTCGGCAGTTCAGTTTTGACATGGAAAGGGAAAACACTTGCACCGGAGGTGAACACGTTTTTTTCAGTACGACCAAACTGCCATGCTGTCCATTTGCGTTCAATGTTAGTTTGGTTCACATGCCACACAGGTGGCACAACAGGAACGCCAACATCGTTTGCGTTTGACCGCCAATGGCAGCTTCTCTGCGGATGATTTGGACAAACTCGCGGACCAATTCCAGAATTTCCAAAGGCAACTTGGTTGGAGAACTCGTTGCACCAACCAAAGCCAACGCGGACTCGGCATGAACCAAATTATGGAGTTTGATGTCATGATTGGGAATTTAAAGGAGGTGTACACTGATGAACATCTTACGAAGGAGAGATCACAAAGGAGAACCATAAGTCTTTGCTGATTTCCATCCAACTGGGTTTCCTTTCACAAAGGGTCCTACCTAGCAATCAACCCCACCAAGAACATCTGACTTATGTGCACCCGATCTGCTTCTGGAGACAGCACATGCGGTTGGAAATTTGACTCCACAACTGCAGGGAAACCTAAACAACCAGAAAGAAATGGATGTTTCCCCAAGCAGCTATTTCTTATGTAAAGGATTTCAATTGCCATTTTGGAACAACCATTGGTTTCCGGTTGTTTGGATTTTGTAGGTATTCCTTTCGATACTGCATCAGACCTTTGAAACAATCGAGGCCACAGGAGTTCTCCAATGCCTGGAACGACCTCAAAGACGTTCTGCTGAAGATGCCAGGCACATTCATGACTCATACTGAGACAGGACAGCTCGAGCTCGATTTTCTACTCAACACTGCTTCCGAATCTTTTTTTGTTGATTCGATGTTTCAATCTTGTTCGCGCTGAACCCAAGCTACGCACGATTTTGCGTGATCCCAGCAGTTACGTGCCTCCAACCTGTTGATAGTAGAACACACCTGGGTGTTGGCTATCCATGTTCAAGCATCCAAAATTAGCAAGAAAGGCAAACCTGCCCCGAAGGCCAGCAAAGACAAGTCACAGGTAGGTGTCCATGACAAGGCATCCCTCTTTTTGTTCAGAACATTAGTTTCTGGGACTTGTTGGGAAGCACAGACAAACACACGCGTTGACTAGCTTAGTCGTGGCAGACCTGTGACCTGGCTTTCTATACAACAATCCCGTTTCGTTTCATTTGTGACTAAGGCTCAAGCAAACACTTTGGCAATTTGATGGGACTTGCATTGGAAATTGACATGAGAAGCGTTCCAGGCTGCTACAATGCCCTGCGTCGCGCTTGCATCCCCTTCCGCCTCACGGACTATGACCTCATTGAAGCAACGTTGGAGACCAACTTCCGGCGTGAGACCATGTCAAAGCCAGAGTTTCCAAGATGATGTTTAGTGACATGCGATTTGCGTCTTTGGTTGGCCGCAGCACGAGCACATTTAACCGACCAAGCTGTGATCCTTGACCACAACTCAACAGGTGCTTCTGAAACTCATTGGTTCGCCTGAAAGTCCAATAAGAGATTTGCATTTGTAAATATATATTGGACATGAAGTGAATAAGAATACCAAGCTGCGAGGCAATTCTGTTTCAGTCCAGATCATGGGACATACTGTATTTTGGTGGATTGAAGAACTCGCAGTGGACTGTGGACGTTCGCTCTCTTAGATTGAATGTCTTATCACAGCGAGGCTTCTCAAGTCATTCCCTTGTATCTCATCTTCGGCTTTCGCAGGAGTTGGTGGTTCGGTGGGTGTGGGAATTCCACCAGAAGAAACACAAAAGATCTGTCCCGACAAGAACGCATGTTGCACTCCAGCGACTTCCAGCATTTTTTAGCGACAAACCCCAAACAAGGCCTTCAACTGCAATGGACATGCTGATTTCTTTTTCTACTGTTCATGAAGTCCGAGGCTACTTCAAGCTGGTTTGGACCCTGAGAGCTGCTTTTCTTTTTGCCAGCGTCTCGCGGTGGAGTTCAGTCAGCGAGGCATTCGATTTTACCAGGTGGACCGAATGTGTGGTCTCAGCGCCAGCAGTATCATGGCCCAATTCATCTCGGTGTTCTTTTGACTTGTCCCTGAAAGTCATCCTTCCTCCAGAGTCGAGTCGACGCATTTCACATGGTTTGTGGCCTTGGCCTGATCGCTTCAGTGGGGATTCCTTCTTGCGTAAGATTGCTTAGTTGATCCTTGCCTTTGCTACCGCTTCCCACATACTAAGCGCAGACTAAGTTGCGGAAGAGCCGAACCCTGCGGGATTTTGGGCGACCACGACCAAGGCGATACTTCCGATATCTTGGATCGACTGTTCAGTTCCGAGTGGGCTCACGTGCGCATGGCCTGCCGCTCCGTGATCACGCAGTTCGTCGATCGATCTTGGCGCTTTACGGAGAACAGCTGCGGTCCCTTCCTCGTGGCGCGCTTGATTGTGACCACCTTGACGCACGAAGCTCTTGCCGCGTCCTCCGCCTTGGTGCTTCAGACGACCCTTGCAGTGGCTTATCTTTAACTTGTGGCCAATCGCACAGCATTACCTTCTTCTTAAGGTTTTCAGGCAGCGTTGGGAATTTCCACCATCAGTTTTCGCGCGGTGTTGCTTTCATTGAAGCTAGAGTTACTAACCAAACCATTTCTTTTTCGGATGTGACAGCCTTGCTCTGTTGTCCAAGGTTGAAGAGGTCTTGCGTGCTTGCGGTGAATCTCTACCATTTGTGTCCACTGCAGCCCTACTCTCCAGTATGAATCAGAATAGCTCCAGTCTCTCGAGCAGGCTGCAAGTTGAACTGACCGCAGGAAACCTGGATAAGCATCATCTCCTACCCCAGATGGCTGCATGGACAGGGCAACAGTTATTCAGCTCGTTTCGACAGATGCTGTGCAAGGCAATGTCGTTGAGCCAAATGCTGGATCCACAGATGGTTCAAGATCTGTCTCTGCTGCTTCCGGTGGCTTGGCCTTTGGGAAGATGACACTCGGGCGCTTCCGCTTCTGGACATCCAGGAAGTTATATAAAGCAGTTCACTTAATATACAAGTGAAGGAGGCTCCAAATCATATTGGAAGTTAACTTTTGTTGCTCAAGTAATTAGGCTGGGAGCAACAGCAACAACGACAACAATGCTGGAAATATTTTCCTTCTTGCTAGGATAACTTTTTGATGCTTCTTGAGTGGTTGACCCCGGAACATGAATAAACTACCGGCGATCGAGCACCACGTGTGCTCAGGTGGTGAGGCGATCGAGCCGGCTGCAGGAAGGCTTGCAGAGCCTGGTGATCGTTTCGCGCTTGGCCAAAGAAGGCTTCGGTGGTGCCTCTGCCACAGCGGCATCGCTTTTGTGTGCTGCGGAGGTGTCCTTGGTGGGTGCACCGTGGCCGCTTGGCAGCATTTGGGCGATCACACCAAGGTGTATTAATAACTAGACTAGATACCAATTTCCCTGTGGTATTTGATTGCTCGGAGGAAGAGGGAGAAAAGAGACTGTGACGCGAGCTGAAGAACTGAGCTGTGCAACCAGTTCAGTGACGCATTCAATAAGTAGCTCGGTGATGCTCCTTGCATATCTAACTCACTCGCACCTAGAAGTCTTCGGACGCATCCACCATGCTAGGTTTTGAACAAACAAATGCCACCAAATAATGCAATTGACTCAGCAAACCCAATAGTAGCAAAGCATCCACGACCTAGCGCATTCTTTCTGACCAATCCGTTCAGACTCCCAGGAAAGGTGCAGACCTTCGAGGAGCCAACCTCAGTGGAGGCCGGATGTTTTCCCCAGTGGAGGCTGCAAGCTATAGATAGCTATAGATAGCTCTGCTTCTTACTTCTGCAGACATTGGGATTTGCTCCCTGAGGCGCTTTTTTTGCCTTTTCCTCCCAAAAAAACCGTCATCTGGGATCTATGCCGGTGTAACCTTTTAAAACCTAATTTATGAATCCTGGGCCCGCGCAGAATCTCTGGCAGCTTCAGTTTTTTTCAGTTGCTTTATCGACTGCCAGAAAACCTCACCCCGTGCTCAAGTTGGCAGACCCGTATGATCAGAATGTTCCGGTCAAAGTCCAAGAGTCATACCCAACTGTATTCTGCTTGTAAGAGACCCGGTGTTGAATGGCGGATGAGACCTCCAATTCAATCCTTGTGAGGGGTTCTATGTCACGCCGACCTGTCCAATGCGAATCTGAGAGCGTGTATTCTCGATGCTGATTTCCGACAAGCCCTCTTCCGATTCGCTGATCTGGAAAAAGCAGAGCTAGGCGCGGAGAAATGTGGATTGGTGGTGATGCCGGTTGCTACCGCAAGCACCTGAGACGAAACTCGAATTGAGAGAACGGATGATTTCAAGCCAGTCTTGCCAGGTGCCAATCTCCAGTTTCTCACTTCATCCGAGACAAGCGCGATCCATGTCACTGCTCTTCTCTGGTTACCAAACACTGGAGGAAAGCTCTTGGGCGCTTGTACCGATGGACATCTACGTATTTGGTCCAAAGATCAACAAACTCCTGCAGAGGCCATAGATTGAACAAATGCAGTGAACGAATCAGATTCGCTGGTGAACCCGATGGAACAGACCTCCGAATGGAGCCAAAGGCACTTGTAAAGCTGGCTCACAAAGGAAAAGCTATGGAGTCCTTGAGCTTTAGACATAGAAAACATCACAAAACAGGCTGAGAAGTGTTTGAGAGGTTCGAAGGCACTCGAAGAGTCATCTAACTCCATTTCAGGTCTTTGCTGCCCATCAACGACCTTGTACTGCACTGACGGCAAGCTCGGATGGCCGCTTCTTCGCCGTGGCAGGTGATGATGAGATCGTTCTGGGGCAGATGCTTCAGGGCAACTTCCGCTTCAAGGCAGCAGTTCAGAAGAGCTTTTCACGTTTGAGTTCAGAACGGATCGGACGACCTGGACAGATGGATATCACTGAGGCTCGGACAGGTACCGAAAGTTGGATGCCAAAAAGTGCGTTGCAAACGGCGCTGGTCTCGGCTACTACAGGCCTCAGGTGGGCTGAATCAAGACCAGCAAGTTTTATGTGAAATGTGTGGAGAACTCATTTGTGGGATTTGCTGCAACACTCTAGTATCACTGTTGCCGCGACCACCTAATTTTTGTACTGCGACTGAACATGGACACCGCTACGGTTGCTACTAATTCGCTACCAGTTCTACTACCTGTAGTTCGCTCCCACTCTGCAGCAGCAGCAGCAACAACAGCAACAACAGCAACAGCAACAGCAACATTGAAACAGCAGCAGCAGCGGCGGCGGCGGCGGCAGGCAACACTGTTACCACTATTACCACCATTACTATGACGACCACCACAACCATCACCACAGAACCAATTCTTTTGATGCTCACCCCAGGTAGAGTGCCTTGCCATTTCTATCTATAACAACATCTATGATGTGCGGAACGCTCTCATTGGTTCCTGGAGAAACGAACAAATTTCATCTCTTTGCTTTCAATGCTACGTGCTGTGGCTACCACGACCACAGCTGTAGCTGCATCAGTTGCTACTACTACTACTACTACTACGACGACTACTACTACTACGACGGCTACTACTACTACTACTACTACTACTACTACTACTGCCACCAACAACAACAACAACAACAACAACAACTACTACTACTACTACAACTACAACTACAATTACAATTACAACTAGTAGTAGTAGTAGTAGCACCTGTGCCACTGGTAGTACTACTAGTTCTGTCACCACTACCACGACAACGACAACAACCACCACTACTGCTGCTGCTGCTGCTACTACTAGTTACCACACTGTGACTACGACGACGACTACTGCCACTGCTACTGCTACTGACCGCAACAACTACGACTGCTACTACAGCAACTGGGGCCACAACCAAAACCACAGCCCCACCATTGATTTCTTTTTTT
>CAXAMN010025308.1:0-11103 GCA_963970005.1 Durusdinium trenchii | reverse complement strand
CGATGCCAGGAGCCCCTAGTAGCGTCCTTGCTCCTAGCAGCGATGCCAGGAGCCCCTAGTAGCGTCCGAACGCTCCCAGTAGCGATGCCAGGAGCCCCTAGTAGCGTCCTTGTTCCTAGTAGCGATGCCAGGAGCCCCTAGTAGGGTCCTGGCCGTTGATTCTGAGTTCTGCACCTTTTTGCGAAATGTTCTGGCGAAGGGCTGTCTCCGATTCGGACAGTTCCCTGCGCCGCACACAATTCTCGATCTGCGCCAAGGGCACAGAGGCCACCGCCTTGGAGGCGCTTGTTCAAAGGGCTCGCAAGGTTCAACTGGCATTGGATCTATTTGGTTAAAAGTAAAAATAGAATAGTAATAGCGATGGTCTCCAACCTAATAGCAATGGCCTCCACTCTAATAGCATTGGATCTAGTTGGATCTCTGTTTGAAAAGAAAATTATCTTGGTCTCTCTCGCTTTATCTTTACCTTGGCTCCGTTTCAAAGCCCTCGGCCATCAGGTTCACTCCGAGTGAAACGCAGAGTTAGGACTTTGAGCCCAACTTGCTCTGCAAAAATACTTTTCTGCCTTTATCAAGAATCTTGACCTTTCCCTTGCACTTGAAACCGGCGGAAGGGTAAGAGTTGACAAAGTGAGCAAGCAACATGTTCCAAAAACAAAGTTAGCAAAATTAGAAACAATAAGCTACTAGGAACACGTGCATCGCTACTAGTAACAAGTGCCTTACTAGTAACAAGAAGCTATTAGAAACAAGAATTCAAATTAGATTGTTGAACTTGGACGGACCTCTGCCTCTACACCTGTTGTTCGGTTCGTGACGTGTCCCATGCCTCAACCCTCGAACCGCCGGAAGCTTCTTCGAGTCAACCCGTTTCGTTCGTTTTCGTCTCAGCGATCTCTTCGTTGTCGTCGTTCCGTGTTTGGAGAGCACAACACCCTAGTAGCGTCCTTGCTCCTATAGTAGCGAGGCCAGGAGCCCCTAGTAGCGTCCTTGTTACTAGTAGCGAGGTCAGGAGCCCCTAGTAGCGTCCTTGCTCCTAGTAGCGATGCCAGGAGCCCCTAGTAGCGTCCTTGTTACTAGTAGCGAGGTCAGGAGCCCCTAGTAGCGTCCTTGCTCCTAGTAGCGAGGCCAGGAGCTCCTACTAGCGTCCTTGCTCCTAGTAGCGAGGCCAGGAGCCCCTAGTAGCGTCCTTGTTACTAGTAGCGAGGTCAGGAGCCCCTAGTAGCGTCCTTGCTCCTAGTAGCGATGCCAGGAGCCCCTAGTAGCGTCCTTGCTCCTAGTAGGGAGGCCAGGAGCCCCTAGTAGCGTCCTTGTTACTAGTAGCAGGAGCCCCTAGTAGCGTCCTTGCTCCTAGTAGCGATGCCAGGAGCCCCTAGTCGCGTCCTTGCTCCTAGTAGCGAGGCCAGGAGCCCCTAGTAGCGTCCTTGCTCCTAGTAGCGATGCCAGGAGCCCCTAGTAGCGTCCTTGTTACTAGTAGCGAGGCCAGGAGCCCCTAGTAGCGTCCTTGCTACTAGTAGCGATGCCAGGAGCCCCTAGTAGCGTCCTTGTTACTAGTAGCGAGGCCAGGAGCCCCTAGTAGCTTCTTGTTACTACACCGGCCGTGTTTCCTAAAATGGGAGGGGCTTCTTTCGTACATCGACATACAAGGACTAAACCACTCGAATCAACGGAACTGGAGCAGACGGCCGCGCAATTCAAGGCTCAAAACCGCCAATAAATAGACAAAACACCTACTAGTAACAAGTGCATCGCTACTAGTAACATGCTGAGAAGGTAGCTACCACAGCGAAGTCCGTAGGGCCGAGAAAGACATGGACAGACGCACACGACGGCCACATGTGGAAGGTGTCCCTCAGTTCTTCAGTATGTCCTTTTATTTTGTGGCATCCTAAAGCATACCTTACATGCTATATTGTTCAATCCCCTTTGAGCAATGGCCTCCAACCTAATAGCGATGGCCTAGGGCCTCCAACCTAATAGCGATCCCCTCCAACCTCATAGCGATTGTCTCCAATCTAATGAAGAAGAGCTCGCACAGGCTACTTTCAGTTTTAAAGATCGAGTTGCAAAGAGAAAGAGGCGGCGAGATATTTCGCCAGTCAACTTGGAGCTTCTTAGAAAAACGTTCATTGCTAATTCTCCACAAGTTCCTGATTCGCCCAACCAAGTGTTTCACAAGACCCACAAAAGCCTTTGAGCCACGAGATTCACGGCACACGCACGTCTGCCAAGCTGAAAATTGAGAAAAGAAAAAGACCTAAAAGATCTTTTAGAGAACTCAGAAACCTTAAGAGAACACTTGCTGTCACATGTGTGAAACACATGTGTGAAACACTTTCACAACAGCGAGCAGCGCTCAGAAAAGTGTGGGAAAGTCCTGAACCTTTTCCGAGAGGGCCAAAAGCTGCTTCAGGATTTGAAACAGGTTGAGGCTCAGCGTTGAGGAAATCGAAACAAGGAGGACGAAATACAATTAAAAAGAATGATACCAATCGCAGCTGCGAGTGCAACTCGGCATAGCTGCGGGTCAAACTACGCAACACCTGGAGCATCAAGGGGCAAGGACTTCTGCGGCCGCCTCGATAAAAGAAACAAAGATGTAGGAAAACAAAGCACTAACAAGAAGCTAGTAGAAACAAGTGCATCGCTTCTAGTAACAAGTGCCTTACTAGCAGTAACAAGAAACTGCTACTAGAAACAAGTGCCTTACTAGGAATGAAAGAGAATGAAGGTTTGGTCAACTTTGGGAGCACACTGTCGCTAGTAGCACACTGGAACCTGTTTGAGGCTGAAGAAAACACGAGATTTTCAAAACCTATGCGCCGAACCACATCATTCGAGGGTCCTCAAGCAACGCACGGTTTTCAGGAAAGACTTCCAAAACAAAATAAAACACGGACATGTGCGCAATCAACTACTTCAAAGAGTGTGTCTCTCTTGTGCGTCGCAATGTGCAAAAATCCGTTTAGTTCGGCAATGGCCTCGCCAGTGCATTCGGCCGGGCGGAATGGGCGAAGCTCTTGGACCTCACAGCAAGCACAGATTGCCTGCAACAAGTTCGCGGAACCGTTAGAGAACCACTTTATTAAGCTACTGTTCGGGGTAATGTTGGATCCTTTCTCATTATGTATTCTTTGCAATCCTTTCAGAAGAAACACTATAGAAACCTATACAGTAATTTATACTTATCAATACTCTCAGCAAGCCAACCATTGGCTTTGTAGTATTAAGAATTGCTATCTTTATGTTTATTCAAGAAAAAACTGTGCACACTTGAGGGCCCTTAAAACAAATTCATTATTGAGGATCACGGGCCTTCCTGGTCTACTACCTTAAAAATTTGTTTCGGAGCAATCTTTACATAAAGGATTGGTTAGGGAATTGATGGGGTTGGGAAGCTGTGAGCTTTGAAGAAGAACTATAGAAACCTATACAGTAGCCCATACTTATCAGCCAACCATTGGCTTAGTAGTATTAAGAATTGCTATTTGTTTTTTAGGAAATACAATCAACCCTAAATATTTTGTCAGAAAATAAAAAATAAGACCACAAAAAAACACATAATAGAGGACCCTCAAAACAAACAGGGCGTCAAGAATTACTTTTCCAAAATTTATATAGCATTATAGAGGGCCATATGACTAAATCAGCATCCAACATTAAACATAACACTCCCATACTTTGCTCCGCAGCACAGCGGAACACATTGTCCAATGCCCACAAAATGCAACCGGTCAGCTGACCGGTAGGCAGGCTTTGCTCCCCAACTGGCAGGTGAGGAGGGCATTGGTCTCAGCAATTTGCGATAACGCCACCAATGTGAACAAAACAAAACGAGACAAGCCTTGAAGATCTGCTAGTGGAGCATCAGCACATGCTCACCAGGCACTTGTTTTGCCGGCCGGGGGTCGTCGTGAGCGCCGGATTCTGCACACCCCTAAACCGCCTGGCTCTTCTGAGCCAAGAAACAACGCCAGCCGTGGAGAATTTCACAACGCCACCAAATTCAAATGGCCCCGGGCTATGCTGGACGTCGTTTTTTCTGGGCTAGCTATCAGGTTTCTTACAAAACGCCTAGCCAGTGCAATCCACTTTTCTGGCCCTAGAAACCAAGCGCAAAATACCAACCCCGTAGTGGGTGAGGCTGTCCCAACGACACATGCCTTTCTTGCCACCCACGAATGCACAAGGCTTCGCAAAATTTAAAACGCCTGCGCAGGACCACGTCCAATCCGTATGCAGCCTCCAAGAAAAACGGTGTGGGAAGACCAGGGCGCTAGCCAAATCATAACTCCACCCACAACAATCCACCAGCCGCCAATCCACCCTGTAGCGTGGGGAGGCTGCAGGAGATCCGCAGGGCGGACCTCGGCCCTCAGCTTCTCCATCTCAGCTTGCCGACGAAAATCCATCACCTCCTTTGGTCGACAGGAGTGATTTTTTCCTGAACTTGAGTATTCAACACCTTTTTGTCTCCAGCAAGGGCACCTGAACTACCTTCAGACTGGCGGGCTACCCTTTTGCCTTCTTCACACTTCGTTGCTTCTTGCCTTTTTTGGACGCTGGCAAGGAACTGGTTGAAGAGGAAGAAGAGCTATGCTTCTTCTTTCTTTCATGGTGCCGTGACTTCCTCTGCTTCACACCCTTTTCCATAAGCAATTCCAGTTTGCCCAAACCGACCAGGCAGACCGCCGTTGCGATCCTGGCGACCTTGCCAACCACCGCAAACCTAGCTACGGTCTCGCCAACTATTGTTCGACTTGCGATGACCACGATGCACGGCGCATAGAGAGAGAGAGAGAGAAGCGGCCAAAGGTAGCAAGCCGGCAGGAGGCGCAAGGGAGACACGGACGGCGCGACCAAGGCTCAGCCAAAAGTGCATTTAGATCAATGCTCATTCTGCTTTCTTCCATACAACCTGCCTCCCGGGGCAGCTCCGAACGCTCCAGATTCGCACACAGCAGCACCTTTGATGACGAGCTGCCAGTCTGGGACATAGAAGGCTCCTTTGCGAGGCTTTCCAAGAGTAACTGCGACCTCAAACTTGCGATCTTGCGGGCCCAAGGCTAGCTGCGATGACCCGAAAAGACTCTGACTCCACCATCACCTCTTTTGAAGAGATGCGCATGAAAAATGAACTGCTGCATGTGCAACAAGCTGTTGCCACATTTCCTTGAGGGCATGGAAACCCTGCACCATCCTGAAGTATGGGAGTGACTGGCGCTGACCCTTCAGCCACCCTACACCCGAGCAAAACATCACTTCCTGGCTCCTGGCGCGGCTCCAGAATGGCGTGAAAGTGCTTACTGCACTTCGGCACTTGAAATGGTGATTCTTCATCTTTTGTTGGTACCAGCAGCGACGCAAGCGGAGGCGGATGGCGGACGCAGGTGCACTTCGCTGCAACGGCTGGCCCCTTGGCTATGGGTAATGTGTTTAACTGGTTAGCAGCCCCAGCCAGCCCATCAAAGCGGACCGTTGATTTTGCAATCCAAGCGTTTCTTGCAGTGAGCAATTGTTCGCAAGGGGCAGATTTTGTAAGCCGAGCTGAAGGACAGAAAGTGTGTGTGTGTGTGTGCCAGGCCCCATTCTTCATAGCGCAGACGACGTGCGTCCGTTGCGCCACAGCTGAGCTTCAGCATCTCTTCCTGAAGCGATGGGGTGGGTCTGTGGAACTCATGATGCTAGCACTGCTTTCACCCGTATACTGTACAGAGTACTTGAGCCAAGGCTCGCATACAGTCCAGAATGAGTTTCGCCTCATGAGAACAGACAACCATACGATGTTGTATACAAGCGCGTGATTTCTCAACTTTTTTGTCCAACCTTTTTCCATCGCCGCCCGTTCCCGACAAACCGTGCAAACTATGAGACTTGTCCGTGTAAACCATGAAACGCGCAATAGGTTTCCATGTGAGTCTGCCGCCTAAGTGGGTTGTCATGTTCCTCCAGTTTCTCACCACACCCAGATCTATATGTTAGGCTGCTATTGAACCAGGTTTGTTTGGCAAATATGTACCAGACACCTGGATGGCCGTGACAGGATTTAGCAGTGGCCAGCCTTTCTTAGGGGTAAGAAAGAGGCATGGAAACTCTTGTTTTTATGTATTTTTAATCCTTAGATTGGAGTTGTGGACTTGAAGGAGAGGCATTTGACTCAGTTAAACCAACAATTTCAACGGAAATTAGAAATAGATCTGAAATAATTTGAAATAGTCCTTGCAGGTCAGGAAATAGTTCTGAACTTTTTGCAAATAGCCCTAGCAACCTGACAGTGACATAGGATAATGTAGCCACAGCAGAGTCAAAAGTCTGACCATGAAAAACGCCTCTCTCAGGGGTTGACAAACATGGCTCCTCGCAACTTCCCACCCGAAAAGCTCTGTCCCTGAAGGCCCTGAAGACCCTGCAGATCGGGACAGAACGAGTCGTCTGCGGTTTCTCTCCATCTTCAAAGTGAAACTGCTGTAGCTTCTTGTTCCTAGTAGCGATGCCAGGAGCCCCTAGTAGCTTCTTGCTCCTAGTAGCGAGGCCAGGACCCCTAGTAGCTTCTTGCTCCTAGTAGCGAGGCCAGGATGCCCTAGTAGTTTCTTGCTCTTAGTAGCGAGGCCAGGAGCCCCTAATAGCTTCTTGTTCCTAGTAGTCTTGTCTTTCTGTCCGGTTTTTGTTCCTCTGCGCTTTCGTCATCCATTTTGTTCATTCAATTGTCTGCTCCCTGAACTGACCATGCACTGTCTTTATCTTTCTCACGTTTTCCCTCTCCTGCGGCCGGCGCAGCTCTGTGGCACTGGCAGAGCCTCGTGACTTCAACGCTCCAACTAGAAGGAATTACTAGCGACGGCCTCCAACCTAATAGGAACTAAAAGCGATGGCCTCCAACCTACTAGCAATGGCCTCCTTCCAGTCTCACAACAGTGTGTCGTAGTAATTGGAATACTGCTCAATTGCTGCTGGTGGTAACAGCCCATCATGGCTGAGATGCTCATCATCCGGTGAGAACCTGCGCCGTCCTGAGAGGGCTTTTCATATGGCCATGGGGCTGGTGAGCAAAACAACCAAAGAAGAAACATCTTGTGAGTTTTGTGGTTGCTTATGTTTTCAAGAAAAAAAACTGAAGTAGGTAACAAATAGGGAGTAAGTAAAGTAGGTCAAAGCAGCTCAAGTAACGGCTTAGCGCTTCCTTGAAGAATCTGTCCGATTGGCTTCGTTTTCCGAGAAGCCAAATGAGAGAATAGCATGAGAGACAGCGAAGCTACAAGGCGGCAAGGGTACAAGGAAACCTCCTTCCAAGCAAAGAACCTGCAGGATGCTTTGCTCCAGGGCTCAGAAGTCGTCACGACAGGATATTCTAGGGCCTCCAACCTAAGAGCAATGGCCAATGGCCTCCAAAGGACTAGGAAATTCTAGGGCCCCATTCTTGAGGAAGAACGAGAAGAGACCGATGCTGAAACCAATGGCAATCCAGGCATCAACCCAAGAGGACTCGCCAAAACAAGGAATTGCAGGAATGGCTGTGCATTTTGGCGAAAATGGCACCGCGGCTGCGATGTTCAGGGAAGGAACGCATTGTTTTGAGTGGAAGCCAAGCACAGCCTTCTGGGGGTCCCCATAACATTGGCAGGACGGTCCTCTTGTGAACTACCCATGTTTTCCAACATTTTAATAACGAAGATGGCACATGTAAAGGGATGTTGCACACAGTTTTCTCCAGCTTGGTGAAAAGTACAGGGTGCAAATGGCGTGGTCTGCTTCTCCTTTCGGCTCATGAAGACTTCCGAAGAAGGCGCCTGCTCTCTGCAAGTGGCAGGTGAATGTTCTTTGCATTCTGTCTTTTTGCAGCTCAGAGTTCAAAGTGGACCCGGACCTTTAGAAAGGATATGAGAAAACACCACCACTAGATTATACTAGGGTTTGCCAAGAGCCCACGACCCATCTTCATGGGCTTCTTGGTTTTATGCGGGGAAGCACCCAAAAGCATGGGCATGGTTTGGCAGCTCAATATCGGCCCATGCCTGCACCTAGTTCAAAATCTATTGCCAGGGATTGGCTCAGGATCATCGAAAAAAATAACGTGGCTTTCTTTAAAGAGAACATCAAGAAATCTTTTTTGTTTGTTCCTTTTGGGGGGATGGGTGTAGGCCGCACAAGCAAGAAAGGAGAGTGGGGGGTGCATGCCAGACAGAAAAGCTCCCAGAAAAGCTCGGAGTTCTTCAAGGAAGCTCGAGTTTCTTTGAGAAACCTTTTGGGGAAGCCTTGGCCTCCAACCTAATAGCAATGGCCTCCAACTCTAAGTGTCTTTGAGAAACCTTTTACATAATTAATTGCATTTCCAGGTCTTTGGGTGAGGCTAGAGTTTGCAAAGCAGTAGAATGCATGTTTCTCTATCTAATCATGTTCCTTTCTTGCGTAAGTAGTTTGAGTTCCCGACTCGCAAAGGTGGCCTAAATGGGTGAGAAGGGTACCAAAGCTGCAGACGATGCATTAGACAAATAGTAGTGATGCTCAGAAAAGGAAGATCAAAGGCAGCCGCAGATTTCGCTCACTTGGCCGAGGCCTGGACAAGAGACCAAATTAGGACGATTCTACAACTGCCGTTCCAAACACCAAAGTGTGATAGACCTTGCGACCAAAATAAGTATATACATATTTATATATATATATATATGTCCAACAACAAAAAATTGGGAACAACTGTTTTTCATCTGACTCAGAGTGACCAGTTCTTTGAAGATTGATTGAACCGCACTGCATTCCGCCAAAAGAGGGCAGTTTGACTAACAGACCACAAAGTACGTTGACGCGCCAAGCCTCATCTCAGGGGACCTGCAAATTGCCAAATGTGCAAAAGGAACCGAATTGCCAAGAACAAACAGGACAAAGAGATAAACAAAGAAAGAGAATAAGGCCCCCCAGAAAGGCGTTGCCCTTATTGAAGGGGCCTTACCCTTTTTATATCTTTTTGCTTGCTTTCCTTATGTATTTTTTGCAGTGTGTTGCTCTCCAAAAGCACCTGTTCTTGAAACTTTGGTTGAACACATCAGCGGCCTGCTTCTGGGTTTCCGCGACATTTGGTTTGTGTTGGACACATGGTGAAACCTGGTGGGTCCAATTGCAGTAACACGGGCATCACTACTAGTAGCTAGAAGCTACAAGTAACAAGAAGCTTCTAGTAACAATGTGCATCGCTACTAGCAGCAAGGACGCTACTAATAGCTAAGTGCAATACTACTGGTAACAAGAAGCTACTAGTGGCCACGTTCTCTCCGTGATGTTGTGACTGAAACACGAGCCGGTTGGGCGTCTGCGCAGGCCTTGGATTATGAACTCTCACTCTGAGATTCATCAGACTGCTTCACGAAGCTGCGCAAAGGAAGTGCATGTGTTCCTAATAGCTTCTTGTTCCTACTAGTAAGGCACTTGTTACTAGAAGCGATGCACTTGTTCCTAATAGCTTCTTGTTCCTACTTGTTTTTCGTTGACAGTCTGGAATGCATGGATGCAAAACAGTCTGTTTTGTTGCAAAACCAGGCTGCGACTTGAAAGCGGTTGTTGGATCTCCCCATGTTGCCACTGACAATGCTATATGGCCTCAGTTTTCTCCAGGGTGGATGTCCGAATGAACAGCAACTGTCGGTCCAAACCAACAAAATAAGTACCTCCAACCTAAGAGCATCCTTGCTCCTAGTAGTAAGGCCAGGAGCCCCTAGTAGGGTCCTTGCTCCTAGTAGCGATGCCAGGAGCTCCTAGTAGCACTTGAAAATGACCATTTTTTGTTGTGTTGAAATCTCCACCTTCTGGGTCAATCACCTCCTTTCCCTGGGCGAACGCTCTCAATTCTCAGGTCAAAGGCCTCGTAAAACATTCAACTTCCAACAAATCGTCAAAAGGAACAAAGTCGAGACATCAAAAAGCAGCAAGCGCGCGCGCTAATCCACACTGATTAGATCCCATAGATTGCTCCCCACACTTGTCTGCCGACATGTTATTTTTCTTGGATCTGGTTTCCAAATGACCAAGACAGGAACTCCACACCTGACTTGGTGTGTATGAGGCGTTCTACAGGAGGTTACTTGGCACATGTTTTCAAGTTCACCTTCCCGTGACAATCTTGCCAAGTTTGATACTTTTGGCCCAGTTTGGGCAAAGGCACAAGGGTTTGAAGCCTGGAAGCGGGACTTGCGCCAACCCCAATCGGATCAGTTCGTGACTGGTCTTGTTCTGAGCCGGGTCCCTCATGGATGTGGCAACCACTGACTGTTCGTGCACGGTTGCAGGGTTGCAACCACTGCTCGCTCGACATTGCACTCAACAATTTGAGAAAAAAGACACAGCCTGAGAACCCAAAAACAACACGTCAGAACACACATCCATCGCACGGTAACCTTCCTCCTTCCTTTGCTCTACCGTGCCCCACGGCTATATGACTCATATGATCTGCAGTTTACCGCGTGGCCGAGCGCCTCGTCACTGCATTCTCACCTCATTCAGGGCCTCCAACCTAATAGGAATGGCCTCCACCCGCGATGGCCTCCACCCTTTATTGCGACAGCCTCCACCCTAATAGGGACGGCCTCCACCCTAGTAGCGATAGCCTCCAACCTAATAGCGATGGCCTCCAACCAACTGCTCATGTACAATCTGCTAAAGGTTATCAAGGAACCTTGCCGTGCATTTGGACCCTGCATGGAATGCTCAAGGTGTCCACCAAGGATAGCAATAGCACGCGCATGCGCGTCTGCATAGAAAGATTGGGTCGCTCCTCCACCTCCTCTGCGAGGGCCTCCTTTGGTCGCGGTTGCAACAAACCTCTTCCTTGTTCCTGGATCCCACGCTTTTCCCTCAGGGTGTTCCCATGATTTTGGGCATCAAGCTGACGTACATCAAACAACGTCAACAAAATCAACCAAACAAGGAGCAAGAAGCTATTAGGAACAAAGGGCATCGCTACTAGGAGCAAAGACGCTACCAGGGGCTCCTGGCCTTACTACTAGGAGCAAGCAGCTACTAGGGGCTCCTGGCATCGCTACAAGGAGCAAGGACGCTACTAGGGGCTCCTGGCCTTACTACTAGGAGCAAGAAGCTACTAGGGGCTCCTGGCATCGC
>CAXAMN010025307.1:0-11464 GCA_963970005.1 Durusdinium trenchii | reverse complement strand
ATCACAAACACACAACTACAAACACAACTACAAAGACACAATCACAAACACACAACCACAAACATACACAAACACACACAAACACACAACCACAAACACACAACCACAAACACATCCACAAACACAACCTCAATCACACAACCACAACCACAAGTACAAACACACAATCACAAAGACACAACCACAACCACAACCACAACTACAAACACATAATCACAAAGACACAACCACAACCACAACTACAAACACATAATCACAACCACTACCACTACCACAAACACAACCACAAACACATCCACAAACACACAACCGCAAACACAACTACAAACACACAATCACAAAGACACAACCACAACCACAACTACAAACACACAATCACAAAGACACAACCGCAACCACAACCACAACTACAAACACACCATCACAACCACTACCACAACCACAATCACACAACCACAAACACACAACCACAGACACAACCACAAACACACAACCACAAACGCACAACCACAAACACAACCACAACCACAACACAGCACACAACCACAGCACACAACCCGAGGACCCACAAGCAATATCGAGAACTACAATACTAACGACTATGGCAACATGCTCCTCACTATGGCATCAAGACAAATGATTGAAATGTCATGGTGGGGATCACTCGAAGTAAAGTAATTTGCTGTTTTTGTACTGCTGCTGCTTCCACACTGAAGTTGGACTGGTTTGATGCAAAACCCAATTTTTGGGCAATCGGTAGAGGACCTGTAAACGGCTTGTAAGCAGGAACCTGATGTGACCCGGACGGCTTTGTGCCAGGGTGTGTTGTACAGTGAACATACCGTGTGGCCATTTGGCTCGGATCAGGCGCCTTGACGTACACTGAAAAGGAGCGCTCCGAGTTTGAAGCTGGTAGCGGTGCAGGTTGAGAAGGGGAACCTCTTAGCCTCACTCACCCAGAGAAGACTCGCTGGATCCACCCTGTAGCCCAATTGCGCGACTACTGCGTGCAATACCGTCGAACCCGTAGAACCGTAGAACAAGTCAGAGACTGTAAGAGAAATTCCTTGCAATGTCGCTGGCTGGCCTGAGGCATACCTCCTCCGGAGGTGGCACAGGACCACAAGAGACTCATACATCTACAGTGGCAGTCCAAATGGTCTTTTCGAGTGGGAGTTTCGCACGAAGGTCCGCGTTGCTTTGTACAAGCAAAGGAGCGCGAAGAAGAACAATGAGAACACTCACCAGGATGCCGAGAGAGGAGACACCAGCTCAGAGCACAGCCGGGCTGGACAACACGGAGGAAGAGGACTTCACCATCCTCGTGCACAAGGTGTTGGAAGGTGTGCGAGGCGATGCGTACCTATCATACCTACCTTGCAGCACAGGATATGGGCCTGGAGAAGTTGTTGGTTGATGACTTGATTGATAGGATTCGCGCACAGGTTTTTCCATTGCGTCAACAAGAAGCACGTGAGCTCTTCCGTGTGGGACAGTTGCCGCACGGGCCTCTGTCACGTCAAGGGAAAGAGAGCATGACAAGCTACGTTTCGAGGCGTCGTTGGTGGCCCAAGTTGCTCGTTGTCAGATCCCATGAGAGGTGAACTACCGCTTAAAGGAGCTGGACTTACCAAAACAGAGCAGTTGATTCAGTTGATGATCAAGACTGCAGTTGGACACGACCAACCTTTAGCACATATGCAAAGTTCCTGCTGGAGTTAGTTCCATGGCCAGATTCATCTCAAGAGTTGGTTTCCGTTTGGACACGAACAGGTTCAAAGGAAAAGGAAAGTCAACTGGCAAATCCTTTTACCGTGGAGGAAAGGGGCGCAGTTGGCAGAAGACCACATACATGGTTGAAGAAAAGCCGTGGGAGTACGATGACTCCTATGAGCCAGAAGCGAAGATTGAGGAAGAAGAGGGAAGAAGAAGACCAGCCAGAAGGAGAGTTTGTTGAAGACATGGACACGGCAGTTGCGCTGACTGCTATGGCTGAATGTGATGACGAAGAGGCAGATGTGACAGAAGAACTGGGAGATGCGGCCCAGTATCAGTTGATGGCCTTTGTTGCAGTTGACCAGATGAAAGGAAAAGGCAAAAACAAGGGTAAAGTTTTTGGCAAGAAAGGAGGAAAAGGACAAGGCAAGCAGCAAAGGAAAGAATGTGTTCACAGTTGAGCGCGCAGGAGAGAATTGCGCGACTTGCCAAATTGAAAGCTGTTTCAAAAGGCCTGCGCTGCGGTGGAAGAGGACGCTGGGCAGGAGACCCAGCGCGCAAGTTCCCAAAGCAAAGTGACAAGCCCCCTGGAGGAAATGCGGTGAGCGACGATGACTCGTCGTCAGAAGTGGAAGATATGATTGTATATGATTGTCTTGCCGTCGGAAGCCAGACAAAGAAAGAAGGCACATGTGACATGGCCTACAAGATGTCGCCGAAAAAGAAGCTTGAGTTTGACTCGTCCGAGCGTGCAGCCATGTCGTCAGGAACAAGTAGTCCTTCGAGCTTCTCGCTTGTCGAGGCAAATGCTCGTAGGTCCCTGCAGAAGTCACCACCAGCCGTGAGGCGTCCCAGAGCATCCTGGATTGAAAAATTTCAATCGCTATTGATTTTTCAATTGCAGATTGAAAAACATAAACTACGAATCGAATTTTCAATATGGCACCACTTGCAAAATTCCACCGAAAATTCAACAGATTTTTGGATTTTTTCAATCGGATTTTCAGTCGAAAAATCAAGATCTTTTTTGAAAAATAGCTATCCAGCCAACTACTCTATCCCTGAATTACTGTGATCGATATTGATATAGGGTGTTGGGCCTGTTGGGGCTTTCCAGCCCATGGCGCCTGTTTTTTGCTGATGGTAACCCACAGCAAGCCTATACAAATTAATTTTGCTCTGGTTCTTTCAGACCTGCTTCAATCTCAGAACCTTCCGGCAGCTTCTTCATCTTCAGTAGGTGGAGTGTCAGGAGGAACAAGCACCTGTGAGGCCTCATTTGGGTCAAGGTACCACCCTTCTGCCAGCAGCACTGTTTTTGTTTGCGGGGAGTTCCGCAGTGTTGCCAAGCGGGAAGATCCGCGTAGACCGGGTTCTGCGCACAACGCTCGCCAGTTCAGCTGAAAAAGCGCCATCAATTGGGTGGGAAGACCTGGGTTAGAAAAGTGATGCCTGAGGCATGGCAAACCAAGCAGTTTCAGATAATCGAATCATTATTGTTTCTTTTGGGAATGCGTAGAACCCGAAATCTCTGAATTCAACCTATTTCCATAAACTTGATGTCCCGTTTTTCAATATCAAAGCAAAACGTTTAAAACATACAGTTTTCTGTTTTTCGACCCCGGCTGAAAAGAGGACAAAGCCAATCTCACAGCCGTAGAGCATGGAGACGGACTGAGGTGCCTGATGTGCGATTTGACAGGTAAGCTTGTTGACATGAAGAATTGGCATGAGGAGACACCAAAGAAGATGGCGCACATGTACCTGACAGATCAGCGTTGAGGCAAAGAATATGTACTGTGAACTGTGAGATGACGTCCATGGTGTACAGTCCATACGTGACCACCTGAAGTGGATCAAGACGGCAAAGCAGCTTGCAGATCCTTTCACAAAGAGCATGAAGCCTGACTACTTCCTGAAGACCATCGGCGCAGGTTTCGTTGATCTTGAAGACAGCCCTCGCGAGAAAGGAGGCAAGGATGTTTCAATGACTTGCTAGAATTCGGATGGAACAAGACAAGGTTTCCATGTCCCACGGGGCATAGAGTTGCAGGAGAAGCTGCCTTTGTACAAACTGCTGAAGCCTCAGCACACCGGGAGATAAGACGGGTGTGATTCGCGCTGCACAGTGAACATACCATGTGGCCATTTGGCTCGGATCAGGCGCCTTGAGCTAATCGGTACGCTGAAAAGGATCGCTCCGAGTTTGAAACTTGTGACAGTACAGCGGCGTTCATCAATGCCATGTTTCCGAGACCCTTTTGATTTTAGCTGACGGAGAAGGGGGCTTTTATGGCGTATTGTTGCACAGACCAAAGTTAAGTGGGTTGTCGGGGCATATCAATTACCGCTGAACGAGGGGATAGCATATGTTGTCACAGCAGGACGTTTAGTTTATTGCAATTTGCTAGCTAGTTGAAGTTGAGAAGGGGCACAATCAAAGTTCTTTTTTGTTTGACCTAAATCAAACTTGCTAAGGGTGCCCTCGAGGTTGCTCACCCTGTGTAGACACTTGCCAGGATTCTGTTGAGAGGGTACTTGCTCAACATCAAAGCAATATGTTGGAAGCCTTTCCCACCTGTCGTTCGTGTAGGTGCAAAACATGGTGAACCACAGGTTGCAAGAACTGCCCTCGCGGCAAATCTTTCTCAGATCATGCGCTGGGCTGGGGCAAAGTGCCTGCAAAGTCAAAAGTTGCCCTTTGCCTTTGCCGGCGCTGGACTAGCCTACCACGCACACAGTTTATGTGTGTGTGCTTTGTCGGGGCGCAGCGTCGGAAACAGTGGAGGTACCGGTCAAGATTTGTGCACTTCTGGGTTTTATCCGCCCATGAGTTTTTATGCGGGCGATAGATTTCAGAGTTCTATTCATTCAAGTGTTGTAGGTTCGTTATCTATTTTGTTTCTGCCGTTCGCGGACGGACACCTGGACCTTTGCAATGGTTTTGCAATGGATCTCTGAAGGATGCTGTCCATGCCCCTTTAGAAGGTGCAAATGCTGCAACTAAACCAAGAACAAGTATAGGGTCATATAGATATATAGGTGTTTCAAGATCCCCGCGTGTTGTGTTGTTTTTTCCAGTTATATTTGCTGGGCATGTTTTAACTTCGGGAGGCACTTTCAGTTGCTTGCCCTTTCTGGACATCGATGAGGACCCCAAACAACCAGGTCAGCCCACGACTTCCTTGATTGCAAAAATGATTGGCACGGCCCTCCAACCGCCTGGTCTGGGTTCCTCCGACCTTTTGGTCGGACAGATGCCCACGAATGTATATAATTGGTGACGCTAATGGTGTGTGTGTTTGTTTCTGAAACCGCACCACACACTTCTCAACAACCATTCCTTGAATAGTGCAAAATTCAAGTGCCCAATGGCGAACGCATGGCGACCTAGTCGGCTTGTCGTGTGGAGAGCCTCGCAGAAGGTATTGGAGTCCGTGGAAGCGATGGCCCCGTCTCACATTTGTGTTGTTTTTTTGCCCGTGGCCCCGCCCTCCTACTTAGTTAAGTAAGGAGGTAAGCTACTAAACATGGGCTTGCTTTGTGGCAGGGTCTTTTCCTTTCAGGAACAAACTATTCCAGGGAGTGCAAACATGTGCAGACTTAAATGGCACCCAGCTACCCTGCAGCTCCTTTTGGGCTCTTACACTGCGGGCAACCTTCGACCAAACGCCACGATGATGGCAGGACAGGGAGTGTTTTTCATGGTTTTTGGCTGTAGACTTGATGTTTTCTCTCAAGGTTAGATCCTTGAACATACTCCAGGGTTTCCGCTTTGATTGTTGCGATTGCAGTGCCCCTTGACATGGACCACCCGTTTGGTCACCCAGACTTTTGTGGTTAGAGCATGTTAGAGCTAAATAGTATGGACAATGCGCGCAATTTCCTGTTAACTTTGGGCTTCAATTCTAGACTGGTTGCTCCGAACAGGTTTTGATGTCAAACCTTTTTTTGAACCTGTCAGGACCGCTTGCTTCCAAACTTGGATCTTTGACCCCAACGCTCAAGCCAAATGAGAACTTCAACCTGGACGAGCCAGTGCCAGACGCTCCAGCCACAGAAGCCAAGGCAAGTACTGGAAGCAAGAGTAGCTTGGAAAGCAGCTTGGTGGGCCAAGGTCCTTCATAATAGGGGTTCAGTGAGACAAAACTGAAGTTCAACCAGTCCGTAGGGCAGAACTTGTTGACATTCTACGCCTTGCCGCTAAGGTGCTGGGATTGTCTTGAATGATTACTCCCAGCCTGAGTTGAAGACGCCTCGGCATTCATATTTGTGCTGGCAATTCCCTGAGGATGCTTGACAAGACAGATAGATGCAAGCCAACGCTATTAGGTGGAGGCCCTCGCTAGTAGGTTGGAGGCCATCGCTAGTAGTTTTGTTTTATGATATAAATTGACTTGTGGTTCTTTGCAGCGTCAGGGGGCACCTGGCTGTCCTGTTGCAGGGGGCGGGGCGTATCGGACAGATTTTGTGCACTGAGGACGTTCCGGAGGATGTTCCAATTGCACCAAATCGCTTGCTTCATGAGATCCCAAGCTAACTTGATTGGTGCTGTTGCATTGTCACCTTCTTGTTTAAATTAGAGTGGTTGCAAGTCATAGCTAAGGATCAAGAAGAAGAAACTCAACGAGTTCGTGGAAGGGATTTGCTCAACCCCGCGCAAGTTTCAGAAGGACGGCAGCCCTATCATGTGGCATTTCTTTGGGAACGTCATGTGGGTAATGGATGGTAATGGTGTGTATATGTGTGTATGTTTTGAGGGACATGAGATCACCAAGGGTGAGGTGTGCACTTGTCGTCACTGTCAGGGGATCAGGAAGACTGCCCTACTGCTTTGTTGCGGATGCAACTGCATGGTGCAGTGGCACACTTGTTGGCACACAATGGCAGTCAACCCCGGTCAACTATATAGCTTGCATTGACCCAACATTGACATTGACCTCTTGTTCAGGGACGTCCAACTATATATATATATTATTTAAGTGCCTTTGGTATTGAAGGGCGATGATTGAATCCTTGCTACGGGCCCGGGCTGGCTATTTCAACAAGCCAAGGGCTTTCTGGTCCATGAGCCGTGTCTCTACGCAGGAGATCGAGCGATATCGAAAGGTGTCTTGTTTCAAAGGCACTGGCTTTGGCATGCACGTGTTCCCCGTGTTTGGCCGCCCCTCCTTCCACAATGCTACTGTGCTTCTTCGCTTTTGCTTTTGCTTTCTCGTGGATCCGTGGATCATTTTTGCTGTCATTTGGCCGAGGTGATGTACGTCCAAGAAGGGCCGGCCCGCCAGGTCTCAGCTCCTTGAGCAGAGATGCGTGCACTTCAGCGGTGATCCCCTCCTTGGTCTCCTTCCGAAGTCAGACCAGGTGGCTCGAGCTGGTCATTGCATTCCTTTGAGAATGCTCTTGCAAAAGGTTCTTGATCTTGTTTTGGGAACTCAAAGGCACAAGCAGAACCAGGTAAGGTAAAGGGAGGTTTTCTTTGCTAGAGCAAGGTAAGCAAGGTTGGGAGAACAAATGGGTGCAGCTGAGCATACAATCAGTTCCCTTTTGACCTCCTTCTACGCCATGTTCGATATGTTTGACGATTTGACAGGTGGAGCCGTTGATGTCGTTTGGTGTTCCATTGCTCGAAATCGTGCAAATGCTGTCTAGCTGAGTCAGCTATATAGGTATGTAGGTTGGATGAGGCTCCAGTCTCCAGTTGTTTGACCATGTTTGACCGGCAGAGTTGATACCAAGGTGACAACATAAGTATCATTGGAACACGAGGGGCCAAGGATTTGTTGAGTGTGTGATCGTGCGTGATCTATTCGCCCATTCACTGTTGTGTGAGAAGGCGCGGGGTTTGGAAGTTTTGGTGGCGCACTTGTTCCACTAGTTGATTCATCCTGCCACTCAACCCAGCCAATCAGAAACTCAAAGCGTTAGAAGAATGGTGTACTGAGCCAGAGGTTTTAACACATTTAGCATGGATATTGGAGATTGGATATGTTTGATGGCAGTTGCAGACTTTCTTTACATTTTAATTCACCGAGCCGGAGGGGACAGCACAGAGCATGCCATCGGGTTAGCATAGAGAGCGAGATCACTGTGCTAATGCCTGAGAAAAGAATTGAATCAAGACATCGGCTGGCGCTGTTCGTACGAGTTGGCCAGTATGAGGCATTTTGTGCCTAATTGCTGGGTGCAATGGAGGAGAGAGAGAGAGAGGGAGATATAGAGTCAAGGCCAAGGCATACAAATGATTGGCTTTTTTATCATGTCTATCGTGGGGTGCGATTCTTTTGAGCGACGCGAATTCAGATGTTTTTTGGCGAGACACTTCTGTTCCTTGTCTCCGATGTTTGGAATTTGTCCTGAGATTGAAGAGGGGGTTGCCGCCGCAGCGATTGTGTGGCTTTGGGTGTGTTGAATTGTGAGAATTCGTAGGGCCTCAAGGTGTCCATCGGAAGCAGCGATTGTACTCAAGGCTGAGCACTGTAGCCAACTCCATCCAACTCCGACGTTTCAAGCCTGCGATGCAAAGTCAGAAGTGTTTAAGTCCGCGTGCCTCAAACTCAAACTCTTTAAAGTTAGTTTAACCTTGGACGTTTCAATCGATCAGAGTTCGGCATTTGGAATTAAGACAGGAGAGATACGGGGAGGGACCTGCATTTTGGTTGGAAGAATGGTGCATGTTGGAGGCCATCGCTCGTCATATGGTGAAGGCCATATCGCTACAGTAGTAGGTTGGAGGCCATCGCATGGTGCATGTTGATACTTTTGAACTCCCAAGGACGAACTGCAAGAACTCTTTGTAGCAGCGTCTCTTGCTGCCTTGTTGCCAGATCCTCGCATGTTCAAGCATGCTTGGCAGCCTGGCTTTTTTGTTTGAAGTGTTTGGATTTCATACGGATTTCCTTGTGTGCTTAAGGCACTTGTGCAAAACAAGCCTGTTTAATCCAACCTCATGAGGACACCTAAATCTTTGAAACTCCAAACAATGAATTAGCATTTGCTGATGCAGGGTTGATCACAGCTTGCAGTCTCATTTGGAAGGCCACTTTTGTGTATGGAGCCATTCGTGTCATGAACATCCATTAACAGCAAACATATACTCGCCCACAGCACATGGGCTTGGACCCTTAGTCACTGGTATCGAAGGCCTTCGTCACAGCTAGGAGAATTAGACCTCAAATGGTCCTTGTAGTGTAACGAAGCTCCCGAAACGGTCCTTTGCTACCGTAGCAGTTAGTTCCAGTATTTTGGGTTTCTTTGACTGACGTATGGAAAGAATCTCCCATAATTTATGCAAACATGTGTAAACATGTTTCTTTATATATTACTTCTGACAATTTCTGAATTCTCTTCCATAGCACATTCATTCACTTGCTGGCTTGGCATGAGATTGTTTCTAGATGAGTGTGCCCTTCTTTGTTGGATGCAATGCAGCATTAGGCTGCTTTGGCTTATAGCTGGACTTCAATGTCGCCAACAGGCAGAAACAGCGGTTGGACATTGAGATGCAAAGACCCCTCAGGACATGTCCCAAAGATATTGACGTTTCGGGGGGATCATGTTTGAAGAAGAAACAACGAAGGAGGAGGAGGAGGAGGAGGAGGCTTTGACATTGACAGTTGCTGCTCAACCCCGCATGTTTCAATGGTGGAGTCTGCTGGAGGCAGGCCCAGCAGCCGTTGAGTCCAGGCCACTTGGCAACCTCTCACCACATCTCTTGGCAGTACCACTTACACGACGTTTGTCAGTGAGATTTGAATCAGATAGCTCCACGTGTGGGGGAGCGTCCCTGACGGCCAGATCAAAAGCCATGATGTGGTTGTTAGTAGACTGTTCTAATTAATTGTGGTGCCCCTTTAAAAACACAATGTTCCCCACTCAGCACGTGGAAAAGATATTAAACGATACACGGGCAGAACATGTTGCAATTTCCTCACATACTGACCAAATGTGGTTCGTTTCTATAGCCGAAATTGCCAATGGCTTCAAGCTCTGCAGTTCTTTCCGCATCTCTTGTAGCTTTACCCCTTGTCCTGAAAGCTCAAATGTGTTGCAAGAATTGGTGTGAATGGCCATCAGGGAGCTCTAACACAAACGCCCTGCGGTACTGTATCTGATGTTTTTCCTCAGGCATGCACATGATGGGTACATGTCTTGGATTGGATTCGGTGGACTGTGCATAATCATAATATCAGTGTTTGGTGCCTTACCTACCAGCTTTGCTGATCAGCTTCAATGCCTGAACAATACTCGATCAGTGTTTGAACTTGAACGCCAGGGTTGCGATGCACGCACGAAAGCAGCAAGATCGATGTCGTGCGTTGCTCCCGTTTTGTCACCTGTTGGTTTCCCTGGTTTGCTTGCATCCTGGTCACTCTTCAAGCCTTTCTTCAAGCATAGCCAGAAAGAACGAAGCTTAGTGCCAACATTGCAAAACATAATCCCCTCCACCACCAGGCGGAAGCATACCCCAGTTTTCCGTACTGCAGAAAAAAACAGACCTTTACCCGGAATATGTAATAAACCTCAGACCCCGTAAACATGAATTTGAAAGCAACATGAAAAAGGTTTGTTGTTGTACAACAGGAAGTTTGGTTTACTATTACCATCCACAAAGTTGGAGTTGAAAAAGATGTATATTGCACAACAAACCAGTTGAATCGAAGTTGAAAAGGTGGTCGACTGCACTCAACCAATCAGTGGAAGAATTGGATAAAGAACACAGACAAATAAGACTTAGAAGACAGGAAGACTAGGAGAATTGAACAAGACGAATAGTAAAATCATGTAAAATCAAAATGGAAAGCATATACACCAAATTGAAGGGCGCAGCAACAGATACGCTCAGACACTTTAGTCGCATCAGTTTGCACAGAATGTTGCAATGCCCTGTCTTCGGGAAGCTGCATGTGTTTTTGTTTGTTATTCCATCCTGATTGAGTTTTTGAGGACATGCAACATGCACATATTCCAGCTATTCCATCACCAGATAGGGAGAGCTATTGGCAGAGCTGTTGTGGCTCTGACTTCAAGTATAGGAAGAGTTGCCTGGTGTTGCTGTGTGTGGTAGTGCGCCGTTTGGAGCCTGAGTCCTGGCGCCGCTTCAGGGGGCTGCTTTTGGAGGCTGGGTGCTGGTGCCGCTGCGAGCTGTGCCGCTGCGAGCCTTGCTGGTGTTCTGCTGCGTGCTGCTTGGCTTTTGCTGCTTGTTCCCCACCTGCCAGGTGAGGGTTGTTAGATTTTATCACAGTTGTTCTTCCTCCGCCTCCGCCGCCTCCTCCTCGTCCTCCTCCTTCCTCCTTCCTCCTTGCTTCCTTCCTCGTCAATCTTCATCGCCAATCTGCTTCGCCGATCTTGTCTGGCCAGCTCCGGATCGCAGTGTGCACTCCCTGGACCTCAACCGCAAGGATCCGATCGCAGCGTGCACCCCAACCGCAAGGATCCGATCGCAGTGTGCACCGCTGGACCTCAACCAGATAGTATGCCAGATAAAAACCACAAACACACAATCACAAACACACGACCACAAACGCGCAACCACAAACACACAACCACAAACACAATCACAAACCCACAATCACAAACACAAACAAACACAACTACAAAGACACAATCACAAACACATAACCACAAACACGAAACCACAAACACAATCACAAATACAATCACAAACACGCAACTACAAACAGAATCACAAACACACAACTACAAACACAACTACAAAGACACAATCACAAACACACAACCACAAACA
>CAXAMN010025306.1:746932-759981 GCA_963970005.1 Durusdinium trenchii | reverse complement strand
CTTTGTGAACCTCCATGTGCAGATTTCGTGGCAGGTGCAGCACTTTGTGAACCTCCATGTGCAGTGTGGAGAGATAGCGAAGGCACGAAATGCTGTATTTTTCAATGGAACCGGTGGCTCCGAAGCTGGCAAGTCTAGCTCTGCGGAACGATGGGCGCGAGACGGTCGGGTCATTCTCGGATCATGCTCGGATCATGGTCGGGCATGGTCGGAATCGTCCCTCCATTGGGATTAGAGTTTTCACTTGTTTCTTGAAGTGCAGATTTCGTGGCAGGCACAGCACTTTGTGAACCTCCATGTCCAGATTTCGTGGCAGGTGCAGCACTTTGTGAACGTCCATGTGCAGATTTCGTGGCAGGCGCAACACTTTGTGAACCTCCATGTGCAGATTTCGTGGCAGGCACAGCACTTTGTGAACCTCCATGTGCAGATTTCGTGGCAGGCGCAGCATCTGGGGAGCTGGAAGCTGAGAACTGGCGACTTTGTAGTACAACTTTAGTACGCGGAGTATCTGGCGAGCTGGACGATGAGAACTGGCGACTTTGTAGTACAACTTTAGTACGCGGAGTATCTGCGGAGCTGGAAGCTGAGAACTGGCGACTTTCTAGTACAACTTCAGTGCGCGGAGCAATCTGTGCAGCTAGAAGCTGAGAACTGGCGACTTTGTAATACAACTTTAGTACGCGGAGTATCTGTGGAGCTGGAAGCTGAGAACTGGCGACTTTCTAGTACAACTTTAGTACGCGGAGCAATCTGTAGAGCTGGAAGCTGAGAACTGGCGACTTTCTAGTACAACTCTAGTACGCGGAGCAGTCTGTAGAGCTGGAAGCTGAGAACTGGCGACTTTCTAGTACAACTTTAGTACGCGGAGCAATCTGTAGAGCTGGAAGCTGAGAACTGGCGACTTTGTAGTACAACTTTAGCGCACGGAGTATCTGGCAAGCTGGACGATGAGAACTGGCGACTTTGTAGTACAACTTCAGCACGCGGAGCAATCTGTGCAGCTAGAAGCTGAGGACTGGCGACTTCGTAGTACAACTAGAGTTGTACTGGCGAACAGTGTAGTACGCGGAGGAGTCATCTCTCGCTGCTCATTCATCTCTCGCTGCTGAGTCAGCTCTCGCTATAGCCATCTCTCGCGGCTGAGTCATCTCTCGCGACTGAGTCATCTCTCGCTGCTGAGTCATCTCTCGCGGCGTGCACGTTCAGTTCATACTGATAGTATTTGGTCGCAGTTACGCAGGACAGGACATTCAACTGCTGGTCAAGACACCACTCATCATACACCAGTCAGCATACACCACTCATCATACACCACTCGTCATACACCACTCATCATACACCACTCAACATACACCACTCATCATTCATCACTTGTCATACACCCCCCATCATACAAGACTCATCATACATAGTCTCAGAGTTCAAGACAGATTTTACATTCAAATTCGGATTCCATTCAGTCCGATGTGTGATATGCAAGGTTTGCCGCCACTGAAGAATGCCACGGTGGGATGTGTGTCGATGTGGACCGCATCCTTGGCAAGTCGTGGTGGCCGGATGTGTGTCATCTCTCGCAGGGGGCACACACACCTTACACACGTGGAATCCCGTGGGTCAAAAGTCCGGAGCGCGTGCGTTTGACTGGAGGACGCGCATGTTGGAGAGAACGTGGACACTCCTATAGGTCAATTTCTTCTTATAGGAAACTTCCGCCGCCGGCTTGCCCGGGAACTACTTGTATTATTATCCCAGATATGAAGCATAATATACAACACCTGGTGTTGTTTTGCAGCAAATTTTGAACCAAACATGCGTCATCCCCCAGGACTGCTTGCAGCTGATCAAAACCCCTTTACTTGGGTTTTGCTCTTCCCATAGCACTTTACATCCAGCGTTGGAAGCGCAGTTCGTTAATCCACCAAAAAGCTACCCCCTACCTTCTACAGGTGATGTTGAATGCAGTCCGCATTGCTGGGTACTAATGAAATATTTCTGCCAAAAGCGCACCTTATTTATGAAATTTAGTATTTTGAGAGTTCAGATCCAAAGGAGTCGACGGTAATCACACTTGTCAGGTATTTGAAGATTGCGACACCGGTCAGGTTCGTTGCCGGCCTTGGGATGTTGCTTGAAATCCCAGGATTGAATCCAGAGTTGAAGCCTGAGAGGTTTGATAGATTGCCCCCAGTAGACCTTGAGAAGACACAGAAGTTATATAGTTGATCTTCCTACGCATGAAGGAGAGCCACCATACCTTTTGTTTCTAGCTCCTATCGGGTGCCTGCGATCCCACAGAAGTATTCTTTATGCAATGTAGCCTATCACTTCATCTTGCACGCTCGAGTGGCTCCAATATCAACCTCACCACTTCCGGCAACTCTTTGTCCACTCTACCTATATACGTGTATGTATCCTCACCTGGCCTGCCCATAGCCTCGCACATGGCCCCCCACAGCCGTCTTGGCTCACTGATTCGCAACACGCCGCAGGCAAGCGCCCCTCACTTCCGTACGGGTGCCCTTTTTCACTTCCAAAACGCTCTGAACCGGGACGAAAAAGGGCACCTCCCCCCAAACTTATGTATATATTCTACTTTCTGTTTCTACCCCCTATTAGTGTGGCTGCGATGTCAACTTCACCCCATGAAAGTACTCTTCATCTTGCACGCCAAGTCCTTGGCCAGGCTTGCCCTGAGGGCACCCCCCAACCCAGAGGCTGGCTTTCGTCCCCTCCCTTCTCAGGTTTGTTTTTATTTACTTATCTAGTGATATTGCTTAACAATGGATTAACTTGGACGTTTGTTGGAAATATCAAGATCCAAAGTGTTTCGCAGCTTGTTTGATGTTTCGTTCGCGCTTCGCTGCCACAAAGATTGTCTGGAACGCGTGCTCAGATGCCATCTCCGAATGGTTCAGTTGGTGGGTTGCCATCCTTTTCAGGGTTCCTTCGCGTTTATGTGCGGCAGATGACGACCTCGATGAAAGTGCTACCGGACCCAATCGTTTTTTTGCCAGGCCTGGGCTTGCACTGCTTTAGTCGCGCAGCCTTTACTTCCTGCGTGTTGCTCCAACCAGCAGCCGCCGACTAGCATTGTTTCTGTTTTTTGGATTCTTTCCGATAGACTGCTCCACAAATCGCGAAGCGTTCAAATTGATGAACGGATTGATTTGTGTGTGGTATTCGCAATTGTCTTAACATTTGTTGACCTTTTCTGAGTCACCTTTTCTTAACACATTTTTTTGTCGGCCAACCCAGCCAGACAACCAGATCAGGAAAAACATGCAGAAGGAAACGGCTGACGTGCGCAAACAACAATATGCCAGACTGCGCGATGTCTCATCGATTCGTAGTTTCCTATGTAAAACCTTTCTTGGTGTCCTGGCATGTTTCCTGCAGCTGGTGCGGCAGTTCCATGGGATTCCCCCAGAAGATGTGCGACTGACCAGAGGATGGGTGCGATCTTTATAAGACTCGTTTAAGAACAATGTAAACGGCTTGATCCAACCGGTGCATCCTCGTGTTGTTTTGCGTTCCTTTTTTTCGCTCCCACCGAGGGTTTCACTTATGGTCTCCAACCTCAGGTCTCCTCCAGTGGCTGCCCCGAAGACATTCTCAGTGCGTCAGCAAATACAAAAAAACACAGTTGCTGCTTTTGGCCGGGTCCTCCTTTCCGACACCGTTCCATCTTGAACTGCTCAGAAATTCTCCCCCGACGTGCGGTTTTTTGCAGGCGCGTGTGTGCCGCACCACGGCGGCAAAGGAAGGAGAGCCATGCAGCTTGACGACGTCGAAAGGTCGTCTCAAAGGCGGCCGGGAAGGCCGTAGGGTTGCGCCGCCCACAACCCAAGCGTGGAATATATGCCGTCTTCTTGATCGTCACCATTGCACGGACCGTGTGCTTCGCAGGCTTGCCCATGTCCAGTGAGACAAAAATTGGCGCAATACTGTCCAGAGACGGGATTTCTATGGCCCCGGCCCGCGCCCGGCAGAACTGCTTCGAACCAAGCTGCGGACGGACATCTCAGTCTTGTTGCCACCCAACGCAACAAAGAGTTTGGCCCGGCCATGGGGAATGTCTACTGAACTGGGCGGGTTGTGAAAACCGGCAACCGAACTGATAAATTTCCAGGCATGCGGGGCCGATCAACCGGAAAGTTAGATGGGCAACCCTTTTGCT
Organism: Durusdinium trenchii; assembly: GCA_963970005.1. NCBI lineage: Eukaryota > Dinophyceae > Suessiales > Symbiodiniaceae > Durusdinium > Durusdinium trenchii. Next base: position 755,801 of record CAXAMN010025306.1, on the reverse strand, counting down.
TCCCAATGCGCGGCAAAAACAAACCGAAAACAACATGAAACGTTCCGAGACGCACGCGGACAATAAGCGGAGCGCATTCCGCGGACATGTTTGATTTTTGTGCCTGTTGAACAAAGCCCTTGTTGATAATTTTGTTTCGGCCTCAAGTCAGTGTGAGCTAGCGTGATTTGCAAGCCCGTGATTGCGGCCATTTATATATTCCTGGATAGGTCTTGGTGTGTGACACTGTTCATTTTTTGTTTCTATCGCGGCACCCTTCGCGCCCTGATCTGGGCCACCAAGCAGTCCAGGGTTCCGGCGCCACGGCCGCAAACTCGACTGATTCCTACGTTTGGACGAGGTCGCGACTTCCAATTGTCAGGGCCCCAGCATGGCCCCAACATGCTTCAGTCCTTCCTTTCAGGGATGCTGCTTTTCGTCATTGCATGTTCCGACGGCTCGCGAGATGCAAGATTCACCCTCCACTCGCCCAGCTGCGTTCACAAAGCTCTATCATGGATTTTGCAACTGATGGCCGAGGATGGGGACCTCGCTGTTGTGCGACCACCGTGCTGCCCAAGGAAGCAACCTGGCAAACAACTCCCCCTCGCAGTCCCGAGTTCAAAGCCATGGTGACCTCAGGGGCACGGCGCGCGCGCGGAGGTGACCAGACCGAGGCCAGGCGGCGCGGTGGTCCCCGAGCTCGTCAAGGCGCTGACCACAGCGGCAGCGGGCTTCGGTGAGGGGCAGGGGAAGCCGCAAGCGGCGGGGCAGGTGTGCGCGGAAGAGCGGCCGCAGCTCAGGACAGACTGGGAGGGCAGTGAGGAGGGCTGCCGCGTGGGGGCCAGTCTGAGAATCCAGCAAGGCTTGTGAGAGGCTGGGTCCAAAGCGGCGCGCGTGGTGGCTGCCAAGGACGTGTCGCACGCCACTGAGGTGGCGCCCTGCCAGCGGCGAAGAGGTGGCCCGCGCTCGTCGGGGGCTTGGGGGCGGGAGAAGCACTGATGGTGAGGCCATCCCAGTCCGGGGCCTGGAAGCCGCGACCGGCCAGGGCGGCAGCCGCGGTGTGGAGGTGGGCTACCGAAAACAAGGTGGAAAGACTGGTAGCCAGCGCGATCATCCGCAAGCGCGTGCTCGGCCGTGTCCGCCGGAGGCGGCCGCGAAGCAGGAGGTCTTCAAGGAGTTGGGCACTACTTGTTCAACGTGTGCTGAACGACGCCCAAGCCTTCCTGCAGAAGCTCAGAAGTTTGCCAAGAAATGGTTCCCCTCCAAGCAGGTGCAATGGCAGGCCTACGAGGCCGATAGCACTGCCCCAGCGGCGGAAGAGCTTGACAAGGAAGATTGAGTGATTGGTGAAATCTTCTTGGAAGATTGGCCAGTGAACTACGTACAAAGCTGGCTGGAGCGACATTGGTGATTCAAGGACTTGCAGATTTCAGGCCAACAGCAGCAAGCGCAGAGCTTAGGAGACTGGAGGCATGGCATTTGAAGGACACATTATGTGAAGGAAACTAGCCTCAGCTAACTGGAGTCGCTCTGGCTTTAGCAAGTTGTTTGACAGGGTGGGTGGCAGCCTCACAGACTTCAAATCCATGAGTGATTCACGGCTATGGGCCCCCCCCTGTTCTGTATGCGGGCCTGTGCAGGTGTCACCCGCTTATCACAGGGGACCCTGACTCTTACGGCTGTCCTCACGAGATCGCTCCAGTATAAAAATCTTTAGCTGCCTCCTCCACTCCGGCGTGCGTACTAGCCACTCTTTCAGTGGATTCGTCTTAGGAAGCACAAACATTTGCCAATAGGCATGTGGGAGGAGAACCAGCAACAATAGCCATGACAACTCAAGTAACAACGAATGTGCCCCCTGCATATGACGAAAAAAAACGTCTTGGTTTTCGTCTGAGGATGCCATTGATGACCGGTGTAACATCACAGAGCTGGAAAATGAAAACGGAAGGGGGACACCGCCTTGAAGGAGAAACCGTGGTGTACAAAAAAAGGAACAGAGCTGCGTTGAAGACATATTTCATATTCCAACTTCGGCCTTCCTTCGTGCAAGGTGCCACCAACATGATGTTCCTCTACAGGTTCATGCAACTCGTGGAAACTCAATCGTGGATCAGCTGACATCATGAAATGTGCGATCAGATTCCAAATTTTATCTCAAACAGCTTATGAACGTTTGGATGGACATTTGGACCCTGTGACGCAAACACGCCTAGGCAAAGACAGGTTGCAGCAAAAAGTTCTACCTTCACAAGAGAGTACTCGATATCAGCACTCAAGTGAACACACACTTGTTCGAAATTTGCACATTCATGAATTTCCACTGCGGGATAATCTTGTAGCACTGTTGACGTTCAGTTTAGCAGAACCTTGTCAAAACTCAACGGCACGCTTTGTTTCTTTGATGACTCGTCGTGGACTTGCAGCAATCAGTGCATTTTCATTAAGGTGCTTTGCCAAACACAGACTTCATTCCCAGACTTTGACAAACGAGAAGTGGATGGCACATTTGGCTATTTATTGGGCAGAAGATAAAGATGATAGAACCAGAAAATGAGAAGTCAAGGGAAGTGAAAAGGAGAAGGAAAAAGGCAGATCAGGCTGCAGATTCTTCAAGACAACACAGCAAACGGAAAAGGAAACAGGCGTGGAAAAGGAGACGATGCTAATGAACAACATGGTGAACATGCTTATAATCCAGAATGGGACAGGGATTTTGATGCAATCCTTGCAGATGCCATGGAATTTTTGGGAACAGTTTGAACAAGCATGGTGCGTCAACGAAAGAGACAAGGCAAAAAGAAAGGAAAGAAAGGAAAATAGATATCTGATGGAAACAATTGGGATGAAAGATGCAAGCTATGGCAACAACCCCCCTGCTCGTTCAAGGTCTTCAGACCAAGCGTTCTTGCACATTGTGTGGGTGAATTTATTGTCAGTGAGAAGTCACATGTGCTGCGCAGTGTGTTGAAGGGAATTTGCTGACGAGAGTCCTTGTGCGGCGGACGTGGTACCAGCGGAGGCCCTCACATATATACTTCTCGCTTATGGCCGGTGATTTGCTTTTCGCAGCGCAGTGCCGAGACTATCAGGTCGATCTTCCTGCACCCCTTGAAACCATGGATGCCCGCACCCGGCCACATCCAGCCCCAAAACCGCCTCCCTTCCTGGCAGACCTGGCGCGACCGGAAGGCGACGCAGCTTGGCGGGAACTTCCTCATCGGCACTTGGCGTGGGACCCCATGCACAACCAAATGCGCGACAGCTGGCAGCCGGAATCTCCAAACCCACTGCCCCACAATGGGCCTCGGTCCCTGTACATCGACTTGCGGAGCCACACAAGGTGGTGGGGGTGCCCGACAGCCACCTGCGAACCGGACCCAATTCCAATGCTTCCCAGCACGACCGCCCATCAACCACAAGCACCCGGCTCCACGCGCAGGAAGGGAGACAAGACCACAAGAAGGAAGAGAAGCGAAACAAAAAAAAACTGACCAACAAGAAGGAAAACAAGAAGGGAGACGTCGCCCACAAGAAGGAAGACAAGACCGGAGACAAAGAAAGACAAGAAGGAAGACAAGGCACAATGACCAACATGACTGGGCAAGCCGAGGGCCTCCCGATGCAACTGGCACAGCCCAGCCCACCCACAGTTGGCTCTACGTCTTTCCACTCCTTCCCGCCCAGCCGGCTCCACTCCACAGCGCTGGCAGCTTGGAAAACGCGGCCAACACAGCCCCAGCCTGGCAACGGCTCCTGGATCACTTACGGCAACCACCCCCCATCCGATGGCCACATCTCCACCACATTCTAATCACCTTGCAGCATGTCGCCATTGACACTGGCCAGGCCCTACAGCTGGCCGAACGGGCTTGGCCCGCAACTTTGGATGCCACGGGCGCGTGTCTACCGCCCGGCACCTTGGTCTACCTCCCCTGGGCCGTGTCCATACTCCAACAACCCACAGAGTACATTGCTGCCACAGCTCAGGAAGCACTGCTCCAAGCATACCAAGGGGACCATCCGCAGTGCACGAATCAATGGCCAAGCCAACCAGCGCCCCAAAACTCCCCAGACCAGGCACTTGACTGGCACCATCCGCCCAACACCATATATGCCATGCATCCACCCCAGTCAACGCCAATGACCTGGACACCACCTCGCCACTAGCACTCCTTGCACATCTGGAGGCTGGCCAGCAGCTGGCCAGTATAAAAACAACCCTAACTCAGATTGTTTGCGCATAAAAAGGTTCCGGAGAAGAACAGAAGGGCAGTCGATAATTTTTGCAGTTTTGTCGATAGACATCCAGAATGCGGCTTGTGACAAAGAGCAAGTTCCGCTTCGCAAACACACCGCAGGCAACTTGCACTCAGAAGCCGGTGATTTACATGTATGATCGCGCACGGACGACCCACAGCACAGAAAATTTGGCATTGTCGAAGAAGGTGAGGTCCCTTTGCTTATGAGTTTGCCACAGGTGAGAAACCTGGGCATTGAACTTGGATTGACTCCTCAACGTGCTTTTCAGACATCCGTGCTAGGCATCAGGCATCTTGAGTTGAAGGCAGCCAGTACACATCTTGCGCTGAATCACTCACTACGAATATGGCTAGACACGGGCTACGAAAGTGAAGAAGATGAAGAACGCGCATGTCTTGTGGTTGACGGCTTGGAAATTGATCATCATCGAAGAGAATTGTGATCCGCCACCAAAAGGATTTCTTGATTACCGGAAACATTTTTTTCCTCCAGCCAGGTCTTGCCCGGTAGACGCAAAACTGTTGGAAGATCAGCGCCTGACCCTCATCCAGAAGAAGGATGGCAAGGAAGTCAAACAATTTGACGAAAGGCGCAAAGCGAAATGGAAAGATTTGCAACTTGGCTATGCATGGCGTGGCCGGACCATTTTTTCCCGAATGCGTAGCGAAGGGTTCCCGTTTATGGTTGGGGGTCTGGGGGTTGGAGCTGTGTTTGCATGGCTTGCGTCGTCTCGTCGTCTCTCGTCGTCTCTCGTCGTTTGTCGTCGTTTGTCGTCGTTTGTCGTCGTCGTTGCGTCTCAAATTCGCTGCCGTTGTGGGAAGGTTTTGCAAGTGACTTTGCATGGATGTGTCACGTGTCAGTTTGCGCCGCTATTCCATTGTGATTTGCATGACGATGACATGTCGCGCAAGAAATGTGATGCATTTCGCTGCAAAGGCGCAGCGTTTTGTGAGATCCGCAGATTGCTGCGCAGTTCCATTGGGATTAGCGTTTGGAGAATCGTGTTTTTGGGGTGTTGGATGTGGCCGTGCCATTGGGATTTGCGTTTCAGGGTGTGGCATCGAAGCTCGGTTTTCGTGACAAGTCTCAGCTGAAATGGCGATTTTGGTGGATGGGAGTGTGCTCAGAACGGGTCGAAATCATTCCAAACGTGTGGTGCGGTGCAAATTTTGTTGAAGCACATGAGATGATATTGGCACTTTTCGTGGCAGGCGCAGGACTTTGTGCGGGTTTTGAGAGTGCGATTCTCGTGGCAGGCGCAGGGAATCGTGAGGTTGCGAGGTGTGACGGAGGTGACATTTCGTGGCAGGCGCAGTACTTTGTGCGCGTTAGACGTGTGGACGCGGAAAGATTCGTGGCAGGCGCAGGGAATCGTGAGGTTGTGAGTTGTGGTAGAGGTGAATCTTGCTGTCACATTGGAATTGGCATGTGAGCGGATGTTGTTTGGAGGGGCTGGAATCGCGAAAGTGCTTGGCAGGGCTGCGTGATGTGTGTGCTCCGATGGGTGTTTCCGCTTGACTTTTGGAGGAAGTCTCGTACGAAACGCTCGTTTTGCAGACTTTGACGTGTGAGTCTTGTACGAAGCGCTCGCTTTGGAGACTTGACGCGCAACCCTCTGCGGAGATCGTGCGTGTCGAGTGTGCGAATTGCAGGCGAGAGCGCGATTTGTCCCATGCGCGCGCAACCCTCTGCGGAGATCGTGCGTGTCGAGTGCGCGAAATGCAGGCGAGAGTGCGATTAGAGTGTCCTACAAGAGTGTCCGACAAGAGTTCCCTACAAGAGTGACCCACAAGAGTGTCCTACAGAGTGTCCTACAAGAGTGTCCCAGAAGAGTGTTCCACAAGAGTGTCCTACAAGAGTGTCCCACAAAAGTGTCCTACAAGAGTGTCCCACAAGAGTGTCCCGCGAGAGTGTTCCACAAGAGTGTCCCACAAGAGTGTCCCACAAGAGTGTCCTACAAGAAAGTCCCACACGAGTGTCCTACAAGAGTGTCCCACAAGAGTGTCCCACAAGAGTGTCCTATAAGAGTGTCCCACAAGAGTGTCCTACAAGAGTGTCCCACAAGAGTTTGCTACAAGGGTGACCCACAAGAGTGTCCTACAAGAGTGTCCTACAAGAGTGTCCCACAAGAGTGTCCCACAAGAGTGTCCTATAAGAGTGTCCCACAAGAGTGTCCCACAAGAGTGTCCCACAAGAGTTAGTTAAGAGTGTCACACAAGAGTGTCCCACAAGAGTGTCCCACAAGAGTATCCCACAAGAGTGTCCTACAAGAGTGTCCCACAAGAGTGTGCCACAAGAGTGTCCCACAAGAGTGTCCTACAAGAGTGTCCCACAAGAGTTTCCTACAAGAGTGTCCCACAAGAGTGTCCCACAAGAGTGTCCTACAAGAGTGTCGTGTAAGAGTGTCCCACAAGAGGGTCCTGCAAGTGACCCACAAGAGTGTCCTACAAGAGTGTCTCACAAAAGTGTCCCACAAGAGTGTCCTACAAGAGTGTCCCACAAGAGTGTCCTACAAGAGTGTCCCACAAGAGTCCCACAAGAGTGTCCTATAAGAGTGTCCTACAAGAGTGTCTCACAAGAGTGTCCCACAAGAGTGTCCTACAAGAGTGTCCCAAAAGAGTGTCCTACAAGAGTGTCCCACAAGAGTGTCCCACAAGAGTGTCCCACAAGAGTGTCCTACAAGAGTGTCCCACAAGAGTTTCCTACAAGAGTGACCCACAAGAGTGTCCTACAAGCATAGTGTGCCCCGCTCGAACTCGAACTCGAACTCGAACTCGAACGTACTGAATCTCCCCCCGATGTCAAAATTGTCGTCGATTCGAATTCGACTTGCCGTCGATTCGAACTCGAACTCGAACTCGATCTGGTTCCCCCCCCCCCCCGTGTCAAAAGTGTCGTCGATCTCGAACTCGAACTCGAACTCGAACTGGTCCCCCCTCCAGGTGTCAAAAGCGTCGTCGATTCGAATTTGAACTCGAACAAAAGTACCGTCAAGCCCCTCCCTCTCCACCCCGGTTGCATCGAACGCAATTGGAACACTGCTTGGCCTCTCTCTTACTGGAACAGTTCCTACGAGTCCGGCCCACATTCTCCAAGGGCACACAGAACTCGGCTGCGGTTGCTCTCTCACTGTGTGCAGATTTGAAGTTGCCATCATCTTTGGCACAGAAACATCCGACGCAGTCATTTGGTGTGCCTCATCAACAGCGCTCGCATCTTACAGCTGCTCACCAAAGGGTGAGTCAAGTTGAAATGGCAACACCCTTCTCTAAATTTTACCCCTGCATGGCCCACAAAAGGGTGAGCCAAGTTGAAATGGCAACATCCTTCTCTAAATTGTACCCTCGGGTGGCTCACCAAGGGTGAGTCAAGTTGAAATGGCAACATCCTTCTCCAAATTTTACCCTCGGGTGGCTCACCAAAGGGTGAGTCAAGTTGGAAGGGCAACACCCTTCTCTAAATTTTACCCCTGCATGGCCCACAAAAGCATGAGTCAAGTTGAAATGGCAACATCCTTCTCTAAATTTTACCCTCGGGTGGCTCACCAAAGGGTGAGTCAAGTTGGAAGGGCAACACCCTTCTCTAAATTTTACCCCTGCATGGCCCACAAAAGGGTGAGTCAAGTTGAAATGGCAACATCCTTCTCTAAATTTTACCCTCGGGTGGCTCACCAAAGGGTGAGTCAAGTTGGAAGGGCAACGCCCTTCTCTAAATTTTACCCCTGCATGGCCGAGTCAAGTTGAAATGGCAACATCCTTTTCTAAATTTTACCCTCGGGTGGATCACCAAAGGGTGAGTCAACTTGGGCAACGTCCTTCTCTAAATTTTACCACTGCATGGCCCACAAAGGGGTGAGTCAACTTGGCATCACAACATCCTTCTCTAAATTCTGGCCCTGCATGGCCCACAAAAGGGTGAGTCAAGTTGAAATGGCAACATCCTTCTCTAAATTTTTACCCTCGGGTGGCTCACCAAAGGGTGAGTCAAGTTGGAAGGGCAACACCCTTCTCTAAATTTTACCCCTGCATGGCCCACAAAAGGGTGAGCCAAGTTGAAATGGAAACATCCCTCTCTAAATTTTACCCCTGCATTGCCCACAAAAGGGTGAGTCAAGTTGGAATGACAACTTCCTTCTGTAAAGTTTTCGCCTGCGTAGCCCACACAAAGGGGTGAGTCAAGTTGAACTGGCAACATCCTTCTCTAAATTTTACCAGTGCGTGGCCACAAAAGGGTGAGTCAATTTGGAAGGTGAGGCATCTCATTCGCGTGTATAGATGAGTCACTTTTCGCGAGTACAGACGAGGTGCCGGCCGCAACTATGGTACGGGTAAGTTCTCTTTGCTTCCATGTCTGGGAGTTCCTTGAGACTGGAATTGGTGGTTGAATTGAATTGCTTCAACAATTCACGTCTTCGCACTGGCCACCTGAAATAAATGTGGAGAGAAACAACAGTGTCTTGCTGGCGCTGATCCACCCCTTGGGCTTCACAGCAGCTGTCCCCATGAACCTCTCTTGGGAAAATGGGATCTTTCACTCGAACTCAACTCGAACTCGAACGTCTACAACCCCCCTCCCGCTCAAGCCCGTTTTGTGACTCGAACTCGAACTCGAACGTCTAACCCCC
>CAXAMN010025306.1:701284-746532 GCA_963970005.1 Durusdinium trenchii | reverse complement strand
AATGTCTAACCCCCCTCCCTCTCAAGCGCGTTGACTCGAACTCGAACTCGAACTCGAACGTCTAACCCCCTTCCCTCTCAAGCGCGTTGACTCGAACTCGAATGTCTAACCCCCCTCCGTCTCAAGCGCGTTGACTCGAACTCGAACTCGATCAGTTCTAACCACCTGGGGCACGGTCTGCCTACAAGAGTGTCCTACAAGAGTGTCCCAGAAGAGTGTCCCACAAGAGTTTCCTACAAGAGTGTCGTTTTGACATATGTAGTTTTTCGATCGTGTTTGCATTCGGGTTCGTGGGTGTTTTTTAGCTCAAGTCCGGTGCCAAGATTCCTGGCTTAAAAATTGGGAGTGCCACCAAGGATGCACGCGGCATTGCGGATCCTCATGCTGTGGTGCATTCATGAAGGATGGGGAACCACGCTTCTCACCAGAGAAGGCAGCCACCTATCAAATTAAATACCCGGCGGAATCCGCCAGCCACAAGTATCCGGCAGCTGGCGGAATCAGCCACCAAAAGTATCCGGCGGCCCGGCGGAATCAGCTACCAAACGTATCTGGCGACCGGCGGCTTGTGCTCCGTTGTTTGGCGATTTGCTGTATAGTATATAGTCTGTGCGGGGTTCTTGTTGTCAACCCACCACTCAGTGACATTTGAATGGGACTCGGGCAATGTAAGTGCTTGAACTTCAACGCGCCCGGGTCTTGGAACAGGAGGAGGGAACCTCATGAAACTTTACAAAGTGGCCGTTGATTTTGGCTCACCTAGTGGCCTCCCAAAAGGGAGATTTTTTTTGGCGAAACTTGCGACCAATCACATTTACAGTAGCTGGACAAATCAGCGTGGAACACACTTTGGAGAACGCTCATTGCACAGTGCAGAGCCAAGAAAAGCAACGTTCAAGACTTGCACCGGCCCAATGTCAAGAACGTCAAGGAAGTTCAAAGGCCTTTAATCCTCGTACCTATCCAAGAGTGGGCCGTCCAGTTGATTTGTGTCTGGCACATTCTGGCACCATCAAGCTGAGGGATCAGACCAATGCGATGAAACATGCGAAGGAGGCTGGCTGAAACAATTTGTTCCCTATGGCCCATTGTGTGAAATCCAACCGGCATTTTCGCAGGTGGCATGCCAACAAAGTAGTACGTCAACGAGGGCATCATTGTTGCTCAGCATTTGTTTTGTATTTTTTGAAGTGACCGTAGATGACCTCGATTTTTTAAATATAATATATTATATTTCCGTATTTTTTCCTCCTATGATTCTATGACTCATGACTGTCATGGCTTAGTTGAAGCAACCAAGTTTTGCAAGGACCCCGGAGTTGGTGGTCGACATGTCCTTTGTGCCAAGCTTGATCGGGGTGCAACGGTGCAAAGATATTCTCACAGCACCTGTGGTCCAGTCAGCATTGCGATTGCGGTAAGGCACCCAGGGCCGGTGAAGCGAGGACTGCGGTTTCAATGAGTTCCTTGTTTTTTTCTCGGAATCTCTCCGTTCCATTCGGGATTTTGACCGTGGTTTGGCCATCAGTCACGCCAGGGTGCAGCAAGGAGAATCCTTTGGAAACTGGTTGCGGGAAACTGATTGCGGTAGATTTTGGAACCAGAAGCAGCAACAAACGCTGGCAAGGTGTTGGGTATCACCATGTTCGAGATTTTGCAAGGAGGTGAGGTTCCAAACTTTTGATGCCTTTTTGTGACCGTTGTGATGCTGAGGACATGTTTCATACCCATTCTTCTCCGCCGGACGAGGGGGATCCAGGCAAATGGATGTTGCTAGTGTCACATGACGCTTATATAAATTTCTTACCTCCGCGTCTCGGCAATTTGCAGATCTTCTCCTGGAAAATCCAGATGACGTCGTGGCTGTGCACCCAAACTTTTCAGGTGTATGGCCAGGACCTCAAGATGTTTGTGCATATGTTGCCCATCCGCGTTGCTCTTGCCGTGAAACCGAGAAAGCTGGCCAGGCTTTGTGTTGAGGTGATTGGTGACACCGACAGGCCTGTTCAAGAAAACATGCTGTGGACAAACTGTTGCAAGTGAGTGTTTGGCAAGGTTCTTGGAGGAAATGGGTTTGGATGAGGACTTGAGGCTTGATGCGCGCAGAAATGAATATGGCCTGCGCCTCACTACATAAATCCAAGGACCTGACGAACTGTGCGAACAATCAACCAAGCTTATGCCAGCGAATCGGTGTGAATTTATCGATCCTGTTCGCACTGTATTCGAGGTGTCTATCAACAACGGCAGAAAATCAACCAGCACTCGCCTTGCTTGCATCAACTGGACACTGCTAGGTTTGTTTTCTTGGTGTTGGCTAGACTTATAAAATCTTTCATTGGAGAGAGCCTGAATTCAAGATTAAACAGATCAAAAGTCAACATAGTAGTCGGTGCCAAAAGTCAATGTCAAACAAATAACATCATAAACGTTTCAGAAAGTTAAACACATGTCAATTGGCCCAGATCCGTTTTTATTTTGTGTTTCGAGCTTTTCTTTTTTTTCCAAATTTGCATGTTTCTATTATTGTTATTTGATTATTTTTTCGAGTTTTTTTCTTTACTTTTTTACTTTGTTTTCTAATGTTTTGATTTTGCTAATGACTTTTTTGTTGACTCTTTTTCGAGATATTTACTCACGTTGATTTGTTTGTAACTTATTTTGATTTTTTCTTTGTTTTTTGACGTATATTTTGACTTTATTTGATGTATTTTTTTCCGAGTTGTTTTCTAATTTTGAATTGAAAAAAGGAAATTGTTTTCTAATTTCATTTTTTGGGTATTTTTTTTTTTCCATTTGACTCTGCTTTTTGGACTTTGACTTTTCCATTTGATTCCCCAAACAGTTTACTGTTGGGGTTCTATCTTAGAAAAAAGAGCTGGCCACACTCACTGGCCGCGCCCCTGAACTCTGTGGCTGGGCTCCGTGGCCCGGCTCTGTGTCCGGGCCTTGTCCTCCTCTGGTCCTTGTCTTGGTGTGTCCCGCCTCTGAACTCTGTCGGGCTCTGTGGCCCGGCTTTGTGTCCAGGCCTTGTCCTCCTCTTGTCCTTGTCTTGGTGTGTCCCACCCCTGAACTCTGTCGGGCTCTGTGGCCCGGCTCTGTGGCCGGGTCTTGTACTCTGTCTTCTCTTGACCTGCTCTTCTCTTGTCTTCTCTTGTGGCCGAACAATTATATAGCGAGTTCATGCCGACAAAAATCTTTGATAAAGCAGTTAGCTCTTGGGGGGAAGGTAGGGCGTACCAAGAAAAATCGTTTTTGATAAATTTTGGTCCGAACGAATCGTATTGAAACTGTTTGGGGTCTACGCTGGTACATTTTTTTTGGACATTTATTTGAGCTTTTTGAAGCAGGCTTTCCTGGCCTTACCATACGAAAGATTTTTATAAGGCGGCTAGCCTTTGGTTTCTTGTCAGGCTGCATAGGAATGATTGTCGGATGCACTGAGGACAGGTCTGTGGCTTGAGATTGCGAATGAATTGAAGGCATTGTAGATGCCTCTAAATGAGCATTTGAGACAATGCAAGATTCTTTTGCGTAGCCAGGCACAAGTAAAAAGTGTATTCCGCATTGGTGGTGGTGTGCCTATCTCAGTCCTGACAAAAGGACATGCAGCTTGGAATAGCAGCACTGTGCCCACTGGCTGGGTAAGCAGGTTGACACCTGACAAAGCGCAGGTGCAGTCCTGCAGAGATCACTCGGGGAGGCCCTGCTCGTGTGTGACCGGAGACAGCCCGAGTAGTGCAATTTGCATGTGCATGTTCCACGCAAGCAGCAGCGTTGGTTCAAGTCTTCTTGCACAAAGAATCCACCAACATTTTCATCATAAATATTGAACCAGTGTTTTTTAAGCAAAGGTTTTAAAGCTCTGATTCAATAGTGCCAGATGGGCTCAAGTTCTGACACATGCCACGCTACTTGCGGGATATTATCGTGCTCGCGATTTGTCTTCTGGACCGTTGAAGGCCAAAGGCTTCAACAAAGTCCAGGATTTGGATGTGTGATGTGCGTTGATGAATTTTCCCAAGCTTCCAGGACGTGTGTGGCATTACAGCTGCAGAGCCATTTTGGTTGGTTTCTTGGACATTCCAGCCGAACATGTGGCTGCAGAGGTGGCACATCACGTGGCATGGCAGAGTGACACATGACGCAGTCGATGTCCTGAGGTCTCCTCTGCTATGGCCTGAAGTGCGAGCAGGCTGCCGATCAAGCGCTGCAGCGCATTCAGAGCAAACCAATAGCTCGGATGAACTACCGCATGTTCGACCGTTTCGATCCCATGAGTTGCTGGCCTGGGTGCAACACGTAGATAGGAGTCAACTCGAGCATGGCAATTGTTTGAAATTGTGGCGTTTTTCTGTGCTTCCTTGTCTCCTTAAGGTTTCTCCATGGTGAATCTCCGAAATCTTGGCTTCGTGGTGCTTATGCTTTGGCGACCCACCGCATCATAGAATCCAACCTTCATTCAGTGTTCATTGTTGGCATGCCTCCCCTGAGGCTTGCGCTGTGAAAGCAGCGCGTTGTGGTAGATTTTTCATTTCTTAAGTATCGTGTCTTTGCTTGGGTGTGTGTGCTGTGTCAAGGCACACAAGCACACCGCGGCAAGGTCAAGAAGCTTCGGAATTGCACAACCGTGAGAAGTTGCGCCTTTTCCTGGTCTTTCCTCGCGCTTATTTTTGGAGCCCGAAAAGGACCCCAAGCTTTGGACTTTGGAATCTTTTGCAATTGGTGGTGCTTGTGCTTGCCGACTCCTGTTTGTTGCAGTATGTTCCAGTTGCCGTGGTCTTTCGAAGGCGGGCCCTTTGAAAGCGAAGGTAGGAGGGCAGTGTGGGAGAATTTGTGGACAGACGCTACGCAAAGAATGGAGTCTTGGCCTGCAGAACGCCTTTGGTTTGCAATGCATTCATGCCCGTTTAAATGTGGTATTCATGTTGTTGAATCGAAACCCAGATTCACCTTCGCCAAGCAGAACTTCTGCGGGCAAAGGCGACGCGTTTGCTCAGCCCTTTTGGGGGACCGCAGGACTGAGAGAGAAGGGGAGAGAGAGACTGAGAAGCACTCGTAGAGGAAGATTGCAATCGATTCCTACTGTAGTTTCAGTTTAAATCCTGCAGGAGCGAAAGGTTCCTGATGAGGGCTCGTCTGTGTTGTTACTGTCGGCCCATTCTGCCGGCTACTTCCAAGAGCCTTTCGTTGCGCCCTTTGTTCGCCAGCTCGAATGCTATGCCTTTGCACGAGGCAGGGCCTGCTCGCAGTGCGCACATTGCGCCCAGGGAATCCATTTACAGTTTGGGAACCTGTGCAGGTATGCAATTTGCAGCTGATGGTGGGCCCTGGCCATTGCGCCATGTGCCCTTGGGCCGCACAGGCCACTACTTTTGGGTTGGCCACTGGCATAGTACAAAGATAGGTGCTGATGGTGCAGTTGAACAAGAAAAATGGGAGGAGGAGCAGTGAATGCGCAACCAGTCTCATTGCCACCGCTGTGCTGTCACTCCTTACAAGGCTTCAATTGCAGGACCACTTGAAATATGTCGTGACTCTGGTTGAAGATTTGCAACAGTACCAGCTCAGCAGAGCGGTGGAGCTTGCATCCCTTGAGAATTTTGTGCCTTGCCTTTTCATGTCTCCACGTGTCAGACTGTAGACGGGGACCGGGTTGCCTATTTGCCAGGTTTTTCTGGCGTTGCGGCCTTGAGGTGACTATCTATTTTGATGACCCGGGCAAGCAGACCAAGATTTGGTCTATTGAACGCCAGCTGGACAAGCATGTCATGATGGTCCTGTACCTTGATGTGGATGTGACAATACGACCTGACAGTCTGCAATGGGGTTTGATCCCATTCTTGGTCCCACAGTCGCATTCCCACCGTCCCGGTGAATCTTGGCTGCACCTCCGAGATATGATTCTGGCTTGCTGGCGATTTGTGAAAGAACTGTGCCAGGATGTGTTTGTTCGAGACTCATGGCCTGTAATTGAGTGCATCTTGGATTTGACTTACTGTACGAAAATCCGCTCTAGTGACTCTAGTGAAAGAAGCCCACAGTAACACAGTGGTGTTATGTATTTTGCAAGGCCTGAACAGCGGATTCTTGGCACTCCGCAATACCAGAGCATCCCGATTGCTCCTGAAACTTGGACGCAAACCTCCTGAAGTCAGGGCGGCTAAATAAAAACATCCTGCGAGAAGTGACTGCTATCATCCATCCCAGGGAGCTGTGGCGACAAAAGACGCGATGGGCAGCATCCTGGGACCAGAGTGCTTTAGCCGAGTCGATCTTGGAACTGGTAGGCACGAAATGGAAACTAGACTCGGCAGCACACAGACGGAGTGCCACAGAAGAAAACATTTTCTGCATATTGAATCCAAGATGTGCAGCAAAAACTGACACGCCCAAGGCGAGATAGTGTTTCTGGTTTTAAGTTGTAGCTTGTTGAAGGCATGGAAATGCAGCTGCTGGGAAAGCGTGGATACAACTCGGAATGCCTGCGATTTCTTCTTCCACTTCCGTGCTTCGCCAACAATTGCTTGATAGAACCACTGCAAGCAGAGATACGCTCGAAAACGTGAGATGGCATCGGCCATGGCCACCCCGGAGTGAGCGCAATGGGTCCCAAACACACTTCAAAGACTGGCAAGGCTCCTTGCACCCTTGTCTCAGAAACTCTGTTTGACTCTGGGTCTCTGGATGTTTTGGTTGTGCTGCAACTCTTGGGCAGAAGGTGGCAGACCCGAGTAGCCAGAGTGGGGCACAACACTGCATTTCCTTGTGAGCTGTAATTTGGCATCGGTTTTGTAATACGTTGATGGTGTGAACAAGTCATTGTGGGTGATTGGGGGGGCCAGCCCCTCTAAGAACAAGAGTCTTTCCGCAACCGAAAAAGGAAAAACCAAGTCGGCCCAGCAAAAGCAAAAAGCAAGCAATGAGGCACTTTTGCCTGTCGCGCATGCGGTCATCCGGATACCTTGAGCCAGTGAAAAAGTAAAAGCGGCGAACTGCACATCATCCGACGGCAAGAGTGGAACCATGCTCATCACATCAAAGGGAAAAGGCGTTGCTGTCGGTTCGTGTCTTTTCTTTGGTGCTCTTCATTCGTTCCTTGCGACGTTCTCGCTGGCCTCTTCGAATCCCAGCACGTCGCTCTTCTTCTTTGGCGTCTGCCGCCGTTTGGGTCAGACAGACCTGACCTGATTTCTTCAGGTCTTCGAGGAGTGTGGCCATCATCTCTTTCGTGAGAGGGTCGGCCAATTCGCGCCAGGTTGGCGTCCATTTCAGGCCGATGATGCCATCCTCGATGAGCTGCTTCATCAACAGCATATCTAATGCTGCTTGCCGCTCAGTTGCCACCCCTCCGGTCTTATGGAGGTGATCGTGCAATCCTTTTGCATCGGTCACCAAACATCCGGAAGTCTTGAGCTCCCGGCGCCACTGGGAGGTCACCTCCATCTTCCCATATAGGAAGGCATCCAGCAAAACCCGGCTGAACAGCTGCCGGTCCCCACAACTGCTCATGGCGCATCCCTCAGCCGCAAGCGAACTTCGAACCACACGCTTGATGCGATTTGAGTGGAATTCGAGGATGCACATGGGGGTTGATTGGCGAAATGCCGTGGTGCTGGTAAGGAGGTGGATTTCTCCTTGTTGGGCATGGGTGCTCTTGGATGTTCCAAGGGAGGCATCGAAGAAACCGATCAGCAGCGGTTCCCCTGAGATGGCGGGGATCTTCATGGTGGCCTTGCCTTGGGCTGCACTTTCTTTCATGGACTTGAGAACTTTGTTGCCATACTTCAGGTCGCCTCCTTTTGCATGACTTACTCGTTGAGCCAACTCGCTCACTCTGTAGAGGAATTCCGGAAGCACATGGTGTGAGGGCCAACGCAACTGCATGATGAGGCGCCTGAATGCCGACAGTTGCTTTCCCACCAGTGGTTCTTCTGAAGATGTCTCTTCCGGAGCGAAGTTGATCTTGTCGATGTATTCTGTCATGTCATCGGTGAAGGCTCCATCAGCATAACTTGTCTTCACTCCTAGGAAGGTCTCTGGCTCCTTTTCTAGATCTTTCCATTCTTTTATTGCGAACCTTTTGTCGATGGACTGCTGGATGGCTGGAGCAAGCTTGCGATCTGCCACCAAGAGACCATCGTCCACATGTAGGCAAAGGATTGCTTCCACCTCCTGGTTCTTCTTGGATCTCTTCAGGAAGGTGGCCTTTGCCATTTGGAGTTCTTCAAAACCTGCTTCCTCGAGCAGTTCTTTGGCCCGCAGGTACCATAACCTGGGTGCTTCTGACAAGCCATAGGCGCTCTTCACCACTCTCAGCAGCTCTCCTGGTTTGACTGCTGGTTCTTTCATTTCAGGAATTGCCGGCAAGCCCTCCGGTGCCCTGACCATCACCTCTCTGTCGACCTCCTTGCCACTGAGAAATGCTGTCGTGACATCAAAGGTCAAGGCTCTCCACTTCTTCATGGCACAAACCGCCTTGGCGAGCTGGACACTGATCCACATCACCGTCGGTGCATCTGACCGATACTGGCCAAGGTGTGGGTCCAAATGGCCAGGGATCACCATCCTGGACTTTGGTTGGAAGATGCCCTGCATGGCTCCTTTATTGACCCGGACAATCCTTGCTGGTGCCTTGAAGATGTTCTTCGGATCTACTCCTCGGGCCTCTTCAGGGGTGAGCCTTCTGATGACTCGATTCTTCACCCAAGATTCCCATTCTTTCTTGTCGGCGACGTCGAAGGCTTTCCGTTCTTCTGTACTGAAGAATCTTGGATCGAGTTCCTTCCCGCTAGCTTTCACCTGGAGGAGAAAAGCTTCAAAGAATGCCTGTTGATTTTCCTCCTCCTTGACCATCTTCTTCCATTCTAGGAGGTCACTCACCCTGGCTTCGATTGATGGAGGCCAGCATCGTGTAAGCGAAGAAGGAGGGCCTGAACCTCTTCACCAGCTGCTCCTCAGACAACTGTCCAGCTGGCTCCTCTTGATGCTTTCTCTTGAACTGCATGGGCACATCATCAATCAGATGTTGTCTCAAACGGTCTTGATAGCCATCTTCTTGTGGCTTGCCCAACCACTTATACATCTCTTCTTGGATTTGCTGCATCTTCTGGTTCCTGGCCTCTTCATCCTTCTTTTCCTCCTGGGGATCTTTGAAATCGCTGGGCTTTGCTTCTTCTTGAGGCAGTCGTTCAATTGGCTTCGTTGTCCCACTCCGGAGGTCGAGGCGATCTTCTTTCTTCCTTCTATGCTTCTGGATCGTCTTGATTGTCTTCATCCCCCTCAGAGTCTTGGCGATCGCGGCGATCTCCTTTGCTTGGCTCTTAGGTCTTCCTCCTGGCTTCCTTGAAACCACTCCATCATGTGCTTCCCAGCCCAGAGCTTCAGTCTTCTCCTCTTCTACCGGTTCTGGAACTGTACTCATGTCTTCGAATTGCTTCTCTCCTTTCTTCCAACTTTCCTCAAGCCTTTCTCCTTCTTGCAGCCTCTTGTCATGATCTTTTCCTTCCAGTCGTGAGGCTGATCTCAAGTTGGCTGCAGAGACCAAAAGACATCGGCCTCGCCAACTGATGAAGAACTTCTGGTGTGACTCCTTTGCCAGCACCATTGCTGGTCCACGCCAGAACCCGGGTTCCTTCTTGAAACGTGTGCTCAAGGGCTTTGGGGCGTAGAAGTACACCAGTTCTCCTGGCTCGAACTCTCTTTCTTCACCCTTCGGCCACCTCCTCAGTGCCCTTCGCAGCTTGGACTGAACATCATGCCTTAGAAGAGTGGCACGGGCGGCAGCTCTCATCTCTGATGCCCTCTGAACTTCTCCTTCTAATGAAAGGGCTTCTCGAAGGGACATGTTTCCTTCAACGTCTTCTTCAAGGAGGTCTGGAAACATGGGCTGCCGTCCGAAAGCAAGTTGGAAAGGTGTGTATCCACCTTTCGTAAGAGTTGAGTTCTTTGCTTGCACGGCAGCACACAAAGCATCCTTCACTTGGCTTCTCCCTTCCACCTTATACTGCCAGGCCAGAGATGTGAACATTGTTCCCAGCAACGCCCCGTGACGCTCGGCAAACCCGTGTTGCCATGCTGACTTGCTTCCACTCACCTTGCTGTGTACTCCATGTTGCTCTAGGAAGCCAGTGAAGTAGCCATCGAATTCTCCTCCTTGGTCCAGTACGATGGTTTGTGGAGTTCCGAACAGAGCGAACCAGTGTCTCAAACACTTGCGGGCCACATGTTCTGCTGAGCGATTTCTCAGGAGGACTGCCTGATGAAAGGAAGTAGCACTGTCTACCATCGATAAGGCCACATACAATGCATTCTTGTGGTCATGCAAGTACTTTAGATCACAGTGCAGTTCTTTGCCGAAGATAGTGGTGCGCATCTCAGCACTGGCCTTCAAGTAACGTCCAGGAGGTTGTGTCTCCTGGCACGTTGGGCACTGAAAATCTTGAGCTCTGTTCACAATCTCCTTGGAAGCGCCTGCCAAAGAAAGCATTTTGCTCAGTGTGGAGTTGGTTGTATGTCCCAACCTATTGTGGAGCTGTTGGATTCGCCAGCTCTGTGGTTGTTCTTCCTTGGAGCCTTTCACCTCTGTCCTTTCTGCTTCTTCATCTAGATCTTCTTCTGGGAATGCAGGGAGTGTCAGGAGGGCTTCTGGCCTTCTTCCCTTTTCTTCCAAGACCTTCTCTGCTTGCTTCACCACGGCTTGAGCGAATCGACTGGTGTAGCCTCCAGCAAAATCCGAAACATTCATCCACTTGCCTTGATGTCTCATGCCACCCAAGACGGGGGTGTGTTCATGGGTTCCAGGACATAGTTTTGCTAAGGGCTGCAACAGCTCCGGAGTGCCCTCCAAACGAGTTCTCTTTCTCAAAAATGGACCTCCTTCTGGGATGCGGAGGCCGTACTGGCACATGTCCGTGATGATCGAACCCATTCCATCAAAGGCTTCCACTATGAGAGGTTCTCGCCAAGCAAGAGAGGGCTTGGGATTCTCTCCCAACAGCAGACCACCCCTTCTTCTTTGGCCATGGCTAGCATCACGAACGAAACCCAGCAATTCCCTCTGCTCTTCTCTCCTCTCTTCAAGTCGTTCTCTTTGCCACGGTGACTTGTTGCCAAACACTTGAAGCGGACTCCATACTGTGCAAGGCCAAGCGATGACCATCACATCAGGGTCAAGCTGGTCGAGATACTGAAGGGCTGCAGCGCGGTCTTGGCCTTTGAGCAAGTCCCAGTGTGGAAGCGAAATCGGCTCTGAGGCATTCCAGCCCCTCATAGAAGCGACCATCGAAATTGCACATGTCCACGAAAAGATCTCCACGATGGTCCATGGGCGCTTCCTCTCTGTTCCTCTCCTCACTTCTTCCTTTCTGCCTCCATCTTCTCCTCCTGCTTCTTTCTTTCTTTGTGCCTTTGTCTCTCCTTGGAAGGTCTTCTTGATCTCACTCAAGACATGGCCCAAACGATGACGGAGGCCTTTGTGCATAATCTTTGATTCAGCAATTGGGGCTTGCTTCGTCCCTTCTTCTTCACTGTCAGAGTCATCTGTCACCATGTCGACTCCCTTTTCATGTGACGTTGAGGAGTCGTGACCATCTGACATTGCTGAACTGCTTGCCTCTTCTTCCTCCTCCAAGGCCGGCACTGTGGGCACCATCGTCACGCCCAAATCTTCAAGCTGCTGGGTCCATTCTTCCACCTTCCTCTGACGGTCATCTCGCTCTGGCACTTCTTCCTCCTCCGTGTCGTCATCCTCGGTCTCATCTTCTTCACCTTCAGTTGTCAGGAATGCGTACGAGTGGGGAGTGTTCTTCAAAATCTTTCTCTTCTTCTCTGCTTCTTCTGACTGCCAGAACTGCTTGACCTTTGCTATCTCTTCAGGATGAAACTCCATCAGCTCGATGCCGGGGTGCCTTGTGGCCGTCAATCGCGTCTCACGTTTGAGGCCATTCAACTCCATTTGCTTGTCCTTGAAGTGAAAGATGGCATCCCAACGACTCAATTCTCCAGGACCAATCAGGCCCGGACAGGCAGCACCACCTTTCCCAACCACTGACATCCTCACGACATCCACCTGTCCATGGATCAGGACGGGGTAGAGACAAGCTGTCTGGCTCACAATGGGTGCTCCTGCCCCGAACTTGTAGGTCTCCTTCTCCGCGACTTCTTCCCAAGGGATGCCATGTGCCCTCAAAGCATCTTGGAAGTGTTGATGCCATACTTCACCTCCCACCGAGTTCCGACATCCTGAGTCTGCTATGGCCAGTCCTGGCTTCTGTGCCTGAATGTAGTGAACGTTGGACGGCATAGGTGATTGCTTGGCCTCCTTTTTCTCAAGCTCATACCAGAACTCAGTGAGCAGTGCACGTGGTGGTCCATCGATGGGCTTAGTCAGGTCATTCATCTCCTCATCTCCCTTCAGGAACTTCACCTCAAGGTTGTTTCCGTGCACATCCTTCGTGACACGGCATGTGACCTGATGCTTCATTGGTCCTCCATTGTTGACCCATCGAAAGTGAGCAGCTCTTTCATCTTCTCTAATCCACACCCGTGCTTCTTGGCTCACGCCGGGTGGCGGCTGGTGCTGACTCACCATCATCGCTCCATGCCGATTGGAGTAGTACACCACGTGCTTGAGGTCACAGGCCTTGCACCGAGCGAAGTGTCCTTCTGCATTGGCTGACCACTTCAAGTCCTCAAGTCGATGTGGACAGAGACTTTGAGCTTCTGTCGGACAGGTGGCGGCCGACGAGGGCATGCAACGGCCATGTCGCACTTGCTGATCATACAGGGTTTTTCTGAATAGCTGGAGCTCCTTTTCCTTCACGGGCTTGGGCTTGTCAGCTCTTGGCGCCGGTGGAATTGGCGTCTGACTGCTTGAAGCTGATGCCATGGGGTCCTTCTCATCGATTCCTCCATAGCCCCTTCTTGCCTTCCAGGCGTCATACCGACTGGGATCTTCCGGGAAAAGTTCCCGGCCAGTGGGTTCATAATCATCGTAGTAGCTCCACTCCCTCATCAGCTCTTTGTACATTTCTCTCTTCTTTTCCACCTCCTTGTCCTCCTCTTCTTCAACAAAGTTTGCACCACATCACATTGGAATGGCTTTGAGACGTTCTGAGCACACTCCCATCCACCAAAGTCGCCATTTCAGCTGAGACTTTGTCACGAAAACATAGCTTCGATGCAACCCTGAAACGCAAATCCCAATGTCACAGCCACATCCAACACCCCAAAAAACACCACTCCCCAAACGCCAGTCCCAATGTGACTACGCAGAAAACTGCGAATTTCGCAAAACGCTGCGCCTGCGCAGTGAAATCATCCTCCACACTTCAACATCTTACGTTTCCACACGATTCCTCGCTATCTCACACGCATCTGACCCGTCACGCTTCCATGCAAAACTCTCTCCAAAAGGTTCCCCGAATGGCAGCGCCTTAGCGCTCTACTGCGGACGGTTGTGGACGGTTGCGGACGGTTGACAACGGTTGCGAACGCTACGACAACGAGTCGCGAACAAGGCTCTACCCTGCAACGCTTGTTGAAGGGCTTTCTTCTCCTCTTTTGACATGGAAGGCAAGGCAGTCATCAGCTCTTGACCTTGAAGACGAACTTGGCCAGGAGGTACAGTACCAGGCTCTTTGCCTTTGCCTTGGGCTTGGCTCCAACGATGGATGTCTTCTTCACTGAGAATGCGAAGCGATCATCCTTCACCTCCTCCCACTCATCATCTTCTCCGCTTCGCTTGGACTGTCCTGACATCCGCTGGTCAGGATGAAGAGCACAGCCGCACTCTCCACAGAACTTGGAAGGCCAGTGACACTGAGGGCATTGAAGTGCATCTCCACTGGAAACCATGTAGGTGAAGTGGACCATTGATGTCTTCTTGTGGTGTGGCTGGTCTCGTCCATTGATGACATTGACACACTCAGGATCCCCCGGCCAATGTCCCTGACGTCCGCAACTACTGCATGTCGTTGCTTTCTTCCTGGCGTCGATGGTCGCGCTGGAGGCCCCTTTTTCGCCCTTCTTGTCGGTAGCTTTCCATCCTCGCTGCTTCTTGAAATCTGCTACCTTTTGCTTTGCCTTCCAACCGGCGGCAAATGCTTCTTTCAGCTCTCCACCCTCCTCCATCTCACCATCACTTGTCCTGTTGTCTTCATCATCTTCGGCCGCCTCTTCATCGTCCGGAGGTTGGTCTCCGACTTCTTCTTCTTCGTGAGGCTCCTGCTCCATGGCGGCTGGACTTTCCTCCTCATCTTCATCTTCCAAGCCTTCAGCTACATGAGCACCATGGACTCTCTTCTTGATGAAGATCTTCTTCTTCTTGAAGACGCTCACCTTGCCATCATCTTCTCGCTCTCTCTCACCTCTCTCACGGTGTGGTGTTCTGGAAGGTGTTCTCCTCTCATCTTCATGAGTCTTCTGACAGCGAACACGGAGAGCCTTCTCGATGGCGATCGGGTCATAGGTGGCTCCGGCACTGTAGTACACGTCATACCGATCTTTCCGGCTCAACGAAGCCTTGTGGAGCAGCTTCTGGGCCCAAGCACGGTCGGATAGCTTGGTGTCAGGATCAACTCGAGTGTACTGAGCTCTGAGCCTCCTCATCTCAGCAAGGTAGTGTGCAATGCTTTCTCCTGGTGCACGGCGGTACTTCTCGAGCTCCTTGTCGGCTCGTTCAAAGAGCTCAGCCTCAGACTCTCCGAACGCTTCATCAAGCACTCGCCAAAGGAGATGGAGGCCACCAGCTCCAGTGTATGAGGTCACTGGATGCTGTTCCACAACGTCTCGGGCCTCTCGACGTGTGCTGAGGTAGATCAGCATTGCCAACTCCTGAGACTCCAGGCCATACAAACACTGCTGTGCCTGGATGGTGCGCTTCCACTTCACATACCTGGAGCGTTCTCCCCAGTACTCTTCAATGCGAACCGATCCAAGGGAACTCTTCGGCCTCTGATAGCCGTTCCCTTCCTTCTTCATTCGTTGTCGCAGCATGGATCGGATTTCTGAAGTTTGCGCCGAGGAGCTGTCGTCCAGATCTTCATCTTCTGGTGTCTCTGGAGCACTCTGCTTGGTTTGAGGTCCCTGCACTGAAGCGGGTTTTGACCAGCTACCAGTCCCTGACGTGGCTGGTGGTCCCTGGATCGGCTGTTGTGCTGTCTGTGCTGTCAGGGCGCTGGATACTGGTGCCGGGGGCATTGGATGGGGAGGCCATGCCCAAGGGAATGTGGACCAAGGCATAGTGGGATAGCCCATACACGGTGTTGGAGGCATGTGGTGTGCCGTGAACCCATTGGGTGGTACTCCAAGACATGCTCCAAACGGGGTAGTATGTGGTGCTACCATTCCTTGAGGCATCATCCATCCTGATCCCTGGCATGAGCACGGTCCCATTGGTGACATCATACCCTGTGGTGCTGTCGTTGGTGCCATGGTCATTGGGGCTGCCGCTGAAGAGGCCTGCAACAATCCTGGAGGTCCACCTGGGATGGTCATAGGTGCCTCTGATGTGGCATGAGTTTGACCAGGCTGCACTGAAGCAGCTGAGGGGCCCAATGTCACAGGTTGTCCCGTTGGTCCCACTGGCGTGCTCGAACCCGTACCAGGCATGGGGGAATGAGAGCCCGTCTCTCCTCCTCCAGCCGGGTGCCATGGATCTTGTCCAGGCTCCTGCCAAGGATCCTGGTCAGGCAGCGGCACGGCGGCCGCATCAGGCAGCGCTGGCTCAGCGCTCTCGAGGCCATCGCTCGGCATGGCGTCGGCCATTGGATGTGGGTGCAGCAGGCAGCCTAGAAAACCTAGTTCCGCCCCCTAGCTCCGCTACCAATGTGGTGATTGGGGGGGCCAGCCCCTCTAAGAACAAGAGTCTTTCCGCAACCGAAAAAGGAAAAACCAAGTCGAAAAACCAAGTCGGCCCAGCAAAAGCAAAAAGCAAGCAATGAGGCACTTTTGCCTGTCGCGCATGTGGTCATCCGGATACCTTGAGCCAGTGAAAAAGTAAAAGCGGCGAACTGCACATCATCCGACGGCAAGCGTGGAACCATGCTCATCACAGTCATGAGCTGTTGGTGAAGCAGGGAGAGGAATCAATTGTTGTGCGACAAGACTGGAAGGTGAAGGGTTGTTCAATCGCAGTCATAAAGCACTTGGAGGTTTCTACTCCCACATGTTTTGGGCGCAAGAACTCAACATGCACTGTGTGGACATTCGCATCTTGAATCTTGAAGTTTGACTGATTGAAAGATAGCCCGAGGCACGTGACAGATTTGATAAGAGATGTCTGTCAGGAATGGCGTTTTTCCCTATGGCATGTATTGCGATTGCTGGCAGTCCGTCCTCAGTGACATGATTGGACCACATCGGAAACGTCGCAGCCGGATTGTGACTTTTGTGGATCCAGAGCGCATTGATGTGCCCTGCAATCGAACCAGCAATTTTCATCCACGCGCTTTCTTAGTGCTGTGCTGTAGCGGCGCGGTGAAATTGGAAGTGTCAGGGACAGCCCAAACTTTAAGGTAGGAACATCTAGTGATGTAGCGACTGCAGTGTGATTGTAACAATCTTTGGATTGCTTATATAGTGGGAGGGTGGACATGGCCATTTTGGCTCAGGTCATGCCATGTGGCCAAATTTTGGTTTTGTATCCTGGCATGTCGCCCCAGCTTGCGCCACCTGCAGCCACGTTGACTTGGCTACTGATCTACTTGCTGGTGTTTGTTCTGGTGCGCTATACGCCCTCTTGCTTGGCTGCTGTTGTGTGTGTTGCTGCTACCAAGAGTTCTGGGCATCCAGTACCATTGCAGCTCCCTTCAGGCAACACTGTTTCCATTAATGGGCCCCACAACTGAACAGGCTAAGCGATTTGACTTCATTGGGCGCAGTTGTACGGTGGATCAGGCTTGAAAGCTCCAGGACGAAAGCCAGAACAGTCCACGGCAGCCTGTTCAACTTACTGAACGGCGCTGAAGGATCGAAAAGCCGAGCTGGCGGCTGCAATTGCACCTTTGGCGTGTGCCAGCAACAGGTGGAGGCGGACGACCCCCCCTACCATGGCAGACTTGAGGCAGGCTGGAGGTATTTGCAAGGACATGCAGATTCCTTATTGGAGTGACCGCCACTCCAGCTACAGCAACAACGGCACCTAGTGCTACAACGAGCACGAGAAGTCGAAGAACAGCTATCAACACTCCACGCGCTCTTCGCACCAAGCCGTGCACCTTACACGAACTTAGAGGTGCGAGGACCTGCGCGCAATAGAATGCAGTGAAAGGTATGCGTGCATCACCAACCCACGACAGTGGAACCGCTTCATGGTGCTCCACACCGGGGCGATCCTGTTTGAAGCAGATGCCAGCTTCAAGCTTGACACCCGTGAGAAGTTGATCACGCGGTACGGTGAAAGATATGGCATATGGCCGCGCCTGCCTGTGATTTACCAAGCCGATGTCAGAGCTCGCCTTGAACAAGTTGAGAGAATCAGACGCCGCTGGGCAAGAGGCCCATGCGGTCCAGCACGGCAAGAAGGCCCTCCGGAACGGCCACCTAAGAGGGAGAATTCGGGAGCACCGAGTCGGTGACGATGGCAACTCCACACACAACAGATGAGGCGTGGAACTATGTCGCCTCTTTCAATCCGGAGAGTGCGCAGAGAAGGGCAGCTGCTGATTCCGCGACAGGAACGGGCCCCGACGGCGTCGATCTTCCAAATGTCACAGACCCACGGTGCAGACAGTGTCAGCGAAGGCTCCAGAGCCCCACAGCGCATGAGCATTCAGAGCCGCTGATGACGGAACCGTTCACAGGCTGGGGCTTGAAAGTCTGCAGGACTTGAGGAGACAGCCAATGCTGAAAAGATCCGAGCTTTGGGGCATCGATGCGTTGAGTATGACATTGGCTAGTTTTCAGGGCGGCTGTTTGCAGGGCCAGGACAGACGCGGCTCTACCTGGCGGGATTGCGCAATGGAGAGCTCGCAATGTTTTTAGTTTTGTTTGTGGCAAATGTTCGTTGGGCGCCACCCCTTCAAGATGGTTGCGGGTGGCCGTGGCCCCGCGGCGCGAGTTATGCAGCCCCAGTTGCCTTGCCTTATATATTGGCATTGTGTGTTCTGGTTCAGCATCTGGTCAAAGCAATGACCACACCAACAACCACCACCATGACGACAACGCCAACAACCACCCAAAACAACAACAACCACAACACCAACCACAACAACAACTACAGACACCACCACAGCGCCACCAACAAGCACAACAACCCGACACTTTCAGCAGGTGCACCCCGCAGGCCACAGGGGAGGAGGCTTGGAGGCTTGTCGGGCAAAACGGAGAGGTCAGAAAACCTCGCAAGTATGGGTGTTTTCTGCTCTTGCAGAAAGAGCATGGGAAACTCTAGTGTTTGTAGTGCTTTTTGCAAAGTTTTTTTTAGAGCGATGCTTTTTTGCATGCTCGTTAGGGTGCCCCCCCTTCCTTCAAGATGGCTTCCGATGGCCTCTCAGTGCGAGTTATGCAATCCAAGTTGCCTTTGAATATATGCATTTTCTGTTTCTGGTTCAGCTTCTGGTCAAAACAACGACCACAACGACAAGCACCACCACCACCACCACCAGCACCACCACTACAATAACACCGCCTTCAACAACAAAACAGCAACAACCACGGCCACAGCCACAACCACAACAACCACAACAACCACTACAACGCCAACAGCCTGTGCAATTTATGGCGTTCGTAAAACAACGCGAATTGGTAGGGTGGGATGGATTGCGATCAAAATATCTTGGGACCTAACAATTCCTGCCAAACATTTTTTAGATGGCAGAATGTGTATACCGCAATACATTATATATTTGTATATTAGCATGTGTGCACTTATTTGTCCGAATGCACCAATGCAAGAGGTAAACTTCGTCCCGAACGACTTCTTTTACGCGCATGGGTTTGATCTTGCGGAGATGCATCTGGTTTCCAGGGCAAACGCGTCGATAATGACACTTGGCAGATGTTGTAGACAGGAGGGCAGTGTTCATGCTGACATGTTCCGTCTGATTGTGAGTTGCCCAATGTTTGCAAGTATGTTTTGGAACCTTACAAAGAGGGGCAAAGGAGAAAGACAAAGAGAGAGGTTCGGGTAGATAGATAGATAGATAGATAGATCGATAGATCGACAGATCGATAGATCGATAGATCGATGGATTGGATTGGACTGGATTGGATTAGATTAGATTAGATTAGATTAGAGTAGAGTAGAGTAGAGTAGAGTAGATAGGTAGATAGGTAGATAGGTAGATAGACAGACAGATGGATAGATAGGTAGATAGATAGTTAGTTGAGACAGATAGATAGGTAGATAGATGAATGGATCAGATAGTTAAGGAAACAGATGGGAAGATAGACAGATAGATAGATAGGTACATACCCGCCCGATAGCTGTGGGGGTTGCTGTTTCAATTGGGGGGGTGGTATTGTCAAAGCAAGATGGGGGTGTGTTGTTGGTTCAAGTGGGGGGGCGGCGTCGTTGTAGCAATAAGGGGGGTAATGTTGTTCTTTGAGTTGGGGGGCTTGTATTGTTATATACAACTATACCGCGGGGGTCTACTATTATTATTATTATTGTTATTGTTGTTGTTGTTTCAATTAGGAAGGACCCGGGTTTACAGGACATGAAATGACAGGCCTGGGTTTAACAAGAAATGAAATGACGGACCCGGGTTTAACGAGAAATCATTTGATAGGCCCGGGTTCAACGAGAAATGAAATGACGGACCCGGGGGGTTGTGTTGTTGTTGTTCTTGTTGTTGCCGTTGTCGTTGTGGTTGTTGTTGTTGTTGTTGTGGTGGTTGTTGTTGTGGGTGACACGAAGTGCAATGCAGTGGAATTCCCTTACTGTCTCGAGAGTGGTCCGCAGGACAAGTGCAATGAATGCTCAGTCAAGTGCAGTGACGCGCGAAAGCAGCCGGTGTTTTACCACTTCGGCCAATTACGTCAGTCGTGCGTGTACATAAGAGGTGAGACCTGACAGGGGTTAGTAGCAAGCAAAAGCAAGCGCAAAACAGACACAATTTCCCTTGGTCGATATCTTGGTCTCATTTCCCGTGCCCCGCACCACTGTTGACATGATTTCCGCCCCTGGCCTACGACTACCTGACCCTTTCCATCGAACCATTTTTGACGGTCCGTTTTGAACTTGACATGAGCCTTCTTGTTCATCAAGCCCTGAACTACATCCATGTTACTCTTACTGCTGCGGAATTGGACGACAAGGGTTGCACGGTTGACGACCTGAAGGATGTCATTACTTTCGCCTCGGCGCCCAACGATCACTCTTTTGGCTGGCTCTCCCCTCCGCAACACTCTCGGTTTTGTGAAGCTGCTGCTGCTGCTGATTGCTGCTGCTACTGCTGCTGGTTGCTGCTACTGCTGCCGGTTTCTGCTACTGCTGCTGCCCCTCGTTGCCGCTACTGCTGCTGGTTGCTGCTACTGCTGCCGGTTACTGCTACTGCTGCTGCCCCTCGTTGCTGCTACTGCTGCTGGTTGCTGCTACTGCTGCTGCCATTGCTGGTTGCTGGTTGCTGCTGCCACTGCTGCCGCTGCTTCTACTACTGCCGCTGCTTGCTGCTGCTGGTTGCTGCTACTGCTTTGCTGCTACTGCTGCTGCCGTTGCTGATTGCTGGTTGCTGGTTGCTGCTGCTGCTGCCGCGGCTTTCTACTACTGCCGCTGCTTGCTGCTGCTGCTGCTGCTGCTGGCTAGTGCTTTGTGCTGCTACTGCTGCTGCCATTGTGGTTGCTGGTTGCTGGTTGCTGCTGCTGCTGCTGCTGCTACCGGAAAGCACATGCTACGCACGGAGCAGAGCATGGGAAGGAGAAAGGGCTCGTGCCATTCGTGATGGCCCAGGAAGTAGTGTTTGTTGAAAAGAGGATCTGTGAGCAAAGACACAAGTAGCACGAAATACGGCGCAGACACTGCAGATTCCGACCCGCAATGAAACCTGCGTGGCGTGCCAACCGGTCACGAAGGAGGAGCCGAAGGCACGCTGCGTACTACGAAAGCAGCCGCAGGCTGCACCCTGCAGCGACATTGCATTAGGAAACGAAGGAAGTCTAAAACTGAGCCACCACATTTTTGCATGAAACAAGGCGCTCCCTGACCGGCTGTGAAACCTGCATGGCGGCGTGCAAGCCGAACGCAAAGGAGCCAGGGCTTCCTGTATAGTACGAAAGGAGCCACGGGCATCCTGCAACCAGCGACAAGGTATCAGGAAACGAACGAAGCCTAAAACACAGGTACCACACTTATACCAAAACTAACATTCTAGCTTTGGTGGAATATGTTTCGCCTTCGTTCGTTTCCCGTTGTCGCTGTTTGCAGGATGCCTGTGCTCCTTTCCGTCTGCACCGTTTACACCATTACACCGGTGATACAGTTTCTACATCGTTTACACCATTACATGGTTACCCCCGATTACACCATTACACTGTGTACACCGTTTACACTGTTTCGCCGTTGACACCGTTCACACCGCTACACCGTTTCCGGTGCAGGACATCGTGGCCAGAGTAGCCATTCGATCTGCAAAAGGCTGATAGGTAGATAGATAGATAGATAGATAGATAGGAGGTAAACAACAAGAAAACATATCTATGCTGAAATGGAGATTCTCGTTCTCGACAGTCGCTGCCGAGGAACCCGCTTATCGTGCATTGGGCCACGCATCTGAGACCTCCAAACCTGTCATGAACCAAACGTTGGTTCTCACATTTGACTGGTTAGTTTGTTTGGATTGAGGCTGGCACAGGGAAACATCGTCTTTGGCTTGCGCGGGAGCCACTGGGCAGGCAACTAGTTTTACAAGTTTTCTGTGCATTGATGAGGTGCAAGGATGCATTTGCTCCTTCTCAGGTACCTCCAAGAGCGCTTCAATGTATCACTCGATGCATCTTGCAAAGAGCTTTCTGCCGTTGCAGGGGCTGTAGCCTTAGCAGGTCGGTCAAGCAGCGTTTCCAAACCGGTAGCGCAACTTGCAGCGCAACTAAAAACTGTTTTTTGGTGAGCATTTAGTAGCTGGCCAGGTGTCGCCAGCACAGCCGGCCCATTCAATAGCGATGCGCGAGCAGCTCGGTGCTGTAGGAGGCTCAAGAAGGTTCAGGAGAAAGGAAAGCAGGTTACGCTTGAGGTGCCCTGGTTGCAAATTGTTTGGCAACAACTTGGTTGCACACAAAACTTTGGTATTCAGCCCGTTCTTCCATCGAGCACTTAGGATATGGTATTCTGGGGTTGTTGCGACTGGCGACCAGTTCGTCCACAAGAATGTGTACAGTGGGTTGATGCAATGGACAGTCTGGACACTGGATAAAATGTGCTCGAGTTATTGTGCGTCCAGCTTCCTGCAAGCTTCTCATTCCCTCTTTATTTATTTTTTTTTCTCTCTCTCTCTCTCTCCCCCGTGCGCCCCTTACACTTGCAGGCTGACCTTCCTGGAGCCCAAGTGGGCCTGAAACTGAGATAGGGTCGGCCATGCTTCAATGCATCATGCATGCTCTGTTTTTTGCTCCATGTGCTGCCTAGGACGATGCGAGGCTAGCTTTGTTGGTCAGGACAGGGCAACCAAAGAGGCAGATACCTGGGTGGAAGTTTAGAGAGTAATTCGGCTTGTTTGACCAAGCAACAATCCCTTGGGCGACAAGAATAAGATGAGTTGCAGTCAAATTTCCAGGGTGTCACAGCTTGGCTTGGCCTCACAAAGCCATGCCTTGGGCGCAGGAGCTACAGTGCTTCAATGGAGCTTTTGGCAGAGACGCGGCGGTAACAATGAAGCATTTCGAGAGGATGAACTCAAAAATGAGATGCCTTGAGTGTGGACAATTGTAGTCAGTCCCAGGTACCTCGAGTGCGAAACTCGCATGGTTGTTGAGATAAAGTCGCCCAAAGGTACCACTGCCGTTGCCTTGGAACTTGGGTGGTCTCTCGCACTCTGAGTTTGGCGTTTGGGAGTGCGGATGGCCCGCGGGCATTCGTCATGATGAGCAGATCCAGTGCACATGTATAAAGATATGTCTCTGAAACTGGTGTCCTGTTCCTTCCTTCTGAGCATAGTGCTGGACTATGACATGAAGATAATTTTTCCTGCCAGGTCAGTACGTGTCACGCAGCCATTTGGTGCCTTATGTTGAGTCTTTCTCGCTGTTTTGGGCTCAAGGGGGCCTAGCTCTGCTCAAAGGCTGGGGCAGCTTTGCTGACACCATGCAGCTTGGTGCAGTACACCGCGGCGACTACAATGAGCATCCCCCTCAGAACATTTTTTTTACATAGTGAGACTTCCCACCATTGGAGCATGAGCAACTCACATTCACATAGCAGCCTGAAAGTTCGGCTGTTCTAGCGCTCTTGGCGTGCAGGTTCTTGACACCGTGTGTGTCGTTCGGGGACTCTCTGCAAGCAAGCGGCTTCGGACAGGCGTCCACAGGGCTGGGTATCAAATCAGTTTTCTCCTTTGTTAGACTTTGTTGACGAGGTGCCCGCTAGACGGGCATCTTTCCGGCTTGGTGTCCTTCTGAAGCTTGGCAAGCATATGTGGCTTGCAAGTGAAGCGTTTCAAGACTTGGTTGATGTTATATACATATATATATAGAGAGATATTTTTTTGGCCCAAGATGGAAAAGGAGCGGCTTAGGCCTTTTGCGTGTCGCTTGTTGAGCGTGAACTTTGTTGTGGTGTTGTTGCTTGCTTTTGGGGTCGAACCATCAATTCAATTTTCAAGGTTTGATGATCATGTGAGTTTAGCAGTGTGGCTACCAGCCAAACCTGCGAGAATGTCCTTTGCAGGGGCCGAACAGTAAAAGAGGCATGAATACTTCCGGTGCGTTATCCCGTTATTCCAATGCGATGGAGTCCGATGGCTCATGCTTCAAGTCGGGGGAATCAAGAATTGATGCCATCTATTGCTTGGATTCAGGCTGGATACATGAGTTTCTGGGGAGCAATATTCTCCACCCACACCCCACTCTCAAACTATGTTCCCTTTCACGCCATTCTTCGCACCAAGTGTCACTGCGTGCAGCACGAGGGCACCAATGGCCACTGTTTGTTTGCCAAGACTTCTGGGGCTAAAACCTCATGTGACCATGCAGCTGGCTGGTTTTTGCTGAGGGGGCACTTGGCTGGAGGCTGGCTAGAATAATGAAAACATGTTCAAGCAAAAACACATCAAACTTCAAGAAATGTGACGTGCTTGAGGACTTGACGTGCCATTGAAGGCATGCAGAAACACGTGAAAGCCAAGTGTTCCGTAGGTGGACACATCGATACATCGGTTCTGGCAATGCTGCCTTGGCCTTTGCGAGATGCTCTTGGACAGGACTGGACACCCCGGCTTTGCTGCGGAGGCTTGTTTTGAGAAGTTTCTGAGGACGGTGTTTATTTTATTTCACCGCCTGAACGAAATAGGGTGATCATGCTTCAGAGCTGAAGGTAGCTGCAAGCCCTTTAGGTCCCACACATTCAGATGCAGACCCTGATGGAGGACATGCAAGTCTCAGAGGAATGTCGTTATGATCACCTGCGTGACTTTTCTGATTTGTCATGTTGGTTGGACGCATATTTCATTTTTCAAGCTGTTCAGTTCATGTCAAAGGGGTCGGATTGGGAAAGAATTGAGTATTGTTGTGTGTCGACTTTTATGCTTGATTCAGTGAACCCAGGATCAAGGAGAGAGCCTCACCTGCACAAACGTCATGTTGAAGGTGTTTTCAGCATTCTCCCTGCCTTGGCCACAAGTACTACAGTAGAGAATAGATATATTTGTACATATATATATATATATCTGTGTATAGTGCTTCAAGTGTTTTGTTGAGTGTTGCCATGCCTGCGATGCACCCCTCGTTGAAACGCGTTAAATATTGCCTGGCCCAGGGTCTATGGTCTCCCGTTTTGGTATATTTATTTCATTAGCATGCGATCCCACGGTGTTTGCAGGTGATACTTGGGAGGTTTTGCCTTTTCGTTTTCTTTACCCTTGACACAGCCAAGTTATATACTTTGTCTTCCCAGATTCTTGGCTTGGATTTTGGTCAATGTGGTGCAATAGGTTGCCCGATGCTAGCCTAGGTAGTGATTGACAGAAGGACAGCCATGGATGCAGAAAGATGGTGGCCTGCTTTGTGAGTGTAATTAAGGGGCAGCTTCAGTCCTGGACTGCCGTAGCTAAATGGGCTTAGGCTTAGGATCTTCAGGGCTGTAGGAGGCAGATGTGCCCAACAAATGGCTATTTAGTTGTCACATTTGCCGCACCAACGTGCCATTTTTTGGCTTGTCCTAGTCCAATGTGGTGACTGCTGCCTCTTTGGCCGTGTGCAGGCGCAAATTCATGCATTGTATGGACAGACGGAATGCATAAAGGCGTGAGAAGCTGGGATCTTTGGCCATGAGACGAAAGGGTCTCTTATTCCCAACTTGAAACATACTGAAGCAATTTTTACCCATGCTGGCTCCATGAATGTCCAAGGCTGACTCCGACGAAGTCTGTAATTAGGAACCTGACGGAAGAAGTACCGCAATGCCTTTTCGGGATGAATAGATCTCGAGAGTTGGCTTGGACACAGCCTTCATGGCTTTGATGGCCTTCTTGCGTACCTGCAGCTGGTGGTTTGACATGTAAGCCAAACCCGCTTGAAAGATAGTGAGAGTGTGAGGTAGGCTGAAGTGCGAACTATTTGAAGCCATCATTTTTCAAGAGCTCCATCGCGAGACCACAAAGTGGGAGAACGGAGGGGCTTCTGAGAAACCATCAAGTGAGACAATCCTGACTCTCGAAAAGTGCTTGATGACACTTGAAGAATCAACCCGGGAAAGATGCTTTGACCATGGGCTGAGTTACCTTTTTGGATCGGTTTTGTTTGCTTTGGAGTGCAAAATTTGTAGAAACTAATCCAATCAGATGGCGCTCTTGCTATGAACTTCTTGAGGTTGCCGATGTGAGGCATCGAGTGCTCGACTTGTGCCAAGGTCAAGCGGATCTTTGAACTCGAGCCAGATGAAGGCCGAAGTTGGGGCTATTGCCGCACCTGCTTTGCTCAAGTTCTGTTGGAATCTACGGCCGACACGGGCCGACACTAAAATGTTAAGAACCCTGCAGGAATCCCTTGGAAGTGATACTCTGCAACTCCTGCCCACATACCGCAAAGATTTTCATAGGGTGGGTGTATAGTTTTTAGGGACACGTTCATCTGCATACTTCTCGCAAAAGTGCTGAGAGCATGCAATTCGCGCGGAACCTGTGGACAGTCATTGGGGGCCAAATCTCAAGGGGTGTTCCTCCTCGGTGGCTTGGGTGGCTCCGAGCCCAAAGTTCCTGAGCATAACCTGAAGAAGAACTTCAATGACATTGGCAGGTTTGGTTTGATCAGTTCATTGTGAGCGAACATTTTTGACCCACCTGAGCAGTCCACCTTAATGCTCCATGTCGCGCATGCTTGGAATGCAGAGACATTTTCCAGCACCTCGAAGTTGGTGCCACTTGGGAAGTCCTGTTGCCATAATGTTGCAAAAGGGCTGTGATTGTGCAGGCCAATCATGACACTTGAATAGCCTCAGATATGGAAGCTGTGAACTCGATTCTGCCCTTTTGGAAATGTAACAGTCCAATTTCTTGGAAGCTTCAGGTTTATGACGCCATTGTGTGCTCTAGATTGACCTATGGTCTAGAGTCTAGAAGTTATCCAACTTAATGATGCTCACCTCACACGCCTGAATGCATTTCAACAACCGGGTCTCCGAAGAATGCTGAATATCCCTTGTAGCTTCGTCAATAGGTCCTGGTCAAATGCTGCCGTTCTCAACGAAGCTAACTGTCACAGGCTTGGAAACAAACCTATGCAAACGGTCAGTGGCACATTAAAAAAGAGATGACTCAGGCTTTTGGGCAATCTTTTTCGGGCTCCTAACCGAGATCCCATGCGCGGAATAGTATTCTCTTCCCCGCAGTTCGGAGACCTGGTCGCCCTAGGCCATTGGATGTTTGAGACTTTGAAAGATGCCTGGATATACTTCCACCCCGTATGCGACCAAGCCACCAATAGAGTTGGGGTGTTCGTGCCAAGCTAGTATTTTGTTTCAAGGTGCTTTTGCACCTCTCGCCTCTCGCTTCTACTTCGCTATAATTTGAGTAGAGCCTGCTAATGGGGTGCACTTGTTGTGTGATATTTCTGTTTATGTAATATGTCCTTGTGCGCCGACGACACCAAAGGGTGTCATGGCATCAAAGAAGAATTGAATAATCATTACACTCATTATTGCAGGCTCCCTCCGTGTGACTCCACACCCACATGTTTGTCAGTTGCCTTTGCTTGTTGCAGCAGGAGCCTAGCAACTACCTTACCTTCATTTCAGTGTAAGGACAAAGATTTGTTAAAGCCTGATTTGTGCACATATGGTGTGCGATTTAAAGCGGCAAAAGCACAGTAGGTCATAGCACCAACGAAGCATGCAACAGGGGTGTCAGTGTGAGGATTGAACATGCAAGGCACCACACATTGAATCAGTTCAAGTCAATTCAGAAGCCCCAAGGGTTCTGCCATGCCTCATGGGCCAAAGCCTCTTGCTCCCAGCCTTACCGCTGGGGTGCCTTGGCGCACACCTGGAAAGCACTTCGGCAGTCGCTCTAGATGCATTTCCTTTTTTTGCCGCAGCCTTTCGCATTGTGCTACCATCTCCCGTGCCTTTCACTTGTCGGGAGATGGCTGGCCACCAGAACAATCTGGTGTAGCGAGACGGCTGCGGCAAGTGGCTACTTAAGGTGCCTTGCTTCTTGCGGGGCTCCTTTGGGAGGAGAGGTGGGGGTCGCAAAAACCACAGGATTAGCTTGAGTTTTCATCCACTTCTCAGGGCGCAATTGGCACCGATGTCATCAGCGGATGTGCAGAGGTGCCTTCAATTTGTGCTGCAGTTTTGGAGGTGGTGCCACCGCCTGGATCAAATCTGCTTGGTCCTCTTTGTTTGGTGGGTTGTTTGGGTCGGAGGGTTTCATGAAACCTAGCCGCATTGGATGGCCCAGCTATTCTTGCCAAAAGTGGGGATCCCAAAGATGTAAAACGCCTTTGCCGCACGGTCACTCCAAAGTTTGCTAGTGGATGCTGGTCTGCTGCTGGTCTGCTACTGCTTGTTTGCTGGCCTGCTGATGCTACTACTGCTGCCACTGCTACTGCTGCTGCTGGCATGACAACACCTGCCTATTCAAGCAGTTTTGGTGTTCAGAAGCCCTCCCGTGCCTGTTTACCTACCTTTCGTCCACCTCTTTCCTTCTCAAATGGTAAGATTGCAAAGCCACTGATAATTTGCCGAAATCTTCCCAGGCCACGAGATTTGCCATTGACTTGGCTTTGGCAGACGCACCGGCAACTTCCTTATATACTTGACCTCGATGCCTCAGCTGCGTCTTCCTTACAAACCTGTGCTGAGGTTTTGCACGATCGTTCTCCTGAGTCTTTGAAGGGATGCGTGTCCCTGTGCGCTGTGAGTTGACTTGAGCGTTCTTAGGACAGAAAGCCGTGCCTCGCAGGTCTGAGGGCCTTGTTGGCTGGGCATTTAAAGAGGAAGGTTGTGAGCAGTGCCCCGAGGCACGACACACGGGAAATGATTCCTGAAGAGTTGGGATGTCTTTTGGCATGCTTCTTCCAGGCATGTGCCATGGTCCTTGCTTTGCAGGCCACAGATTGAATATTGTTGTCCAAGAGAATGCAGTGGCTGCCAGTTTTCGGACTTGACTAGAGAGTTGGAGAGGGTCACATGGTTCAACATGCGGTGGCTCCGGATTCGAGATGTAATTGTATTCCAGTGGTCTCAGGGTCTCACTGCTGAGCTGGACGGGACTGCTCGATGCACTCAGACACTACTCTTGTCCGAAGCTGAAAATTACAGAGCTGGGCATTTGATTCTGCTGACACACACACATGCCCCCTCTTCACACACTGTATGGCACTCTAAGGTAGCTCTCAGACTAACACTCTGGAAGCCCTTCAGGCTGAAGTCCTTGTGAAGAACCCTCCACTGGCACAGCCAACTCTCAAAACAGAGCCTAAAACACGGCGATGCGGACCCTTGCCTTTCTTTCTTTCTTTTTCCACCTGCTTGATAATATATGCTTGATTCCCTCGTCAAGAGTTACTGTATCAGGTTGGTTGACGGGGAGCTTCTTACGATAGTTTGCTTAGTGTAGGGAACAGAGTGCTTGGTACTGTTTGCCACTGAGATGTGGTGAACGCCAAGAGTATACCTGTTGTAGTTGGATACAAGGTGCCTTTGGGAGTCGTCCGAGGTGGAGCAGTGCAGCAGAGCGAGGGAAGATATCTCTTTGACGCGTTGCTATAGGAAACGACGCATTTTCTGTGTTGGGCAAGGGTCGATACACAAAACATCATAAGGCCATTGATGCTTGCGTGTGCCCACGGGAGAACGTACAAAAATCTATATATCTATATATACAATATACACATATAGGACCTGGAACTTTTGATGCCTGACCCTACGAAACATGGTGGCCTCGGCAGTTAGTGGGGGACAAGTTCTGTGGGCACGTGACCATTCAGCTCCGAAAGTGGGTTCCGGGAAGTGTTTGGTGTGTGCACAGAGGCTTGCCGTGCCACCAGTCCAAGGCTTGTGCGGGCTTTCAACTATGTAAGCGACGAGTCGACGTGGGCTTGCAACCAAGAAACAATGCACCCAGCCCAATCAGACACTGGAATCAATCGTGCATCTAGTAGTTGACCGATGTATGTGTAGAGGTAAAGCTGACCTTTCCCAACCCAGAGGCTTCGGTGGATGGTTTTGGAGAGCTGGTCCGGCAGCCATGGATTTTTTGTCTTATTCTTGTTCATTCTTGTTCTTTTGATCCATGACCGAGATACATGTACGACGTGAGCAGTGCGGAAAGGCCGATGAATTTCGCAGAGTTGCAAGATTATTGCAGTGCAGAAACTATTCTCTTAGTAATAAAGCTTTCTAGTAACTAGAAGCTTCCTTGGGAATCGCTTCACTGGGAATTGTTTCACCTGTAGTGGCAAGAAGCTTTTTAGGTCTTTGAAACTTTCTAGTAACAAGAGATACTAGGTGGAGGCCATCGCTATTAGGTTGGAGGCCATCGCTACTAGTAACAAGAAGCTTTTTATGTCTTTGAGTCTTTGAAGCTTCTTTGGGGCCAGGTGCGACGTGAAGAAGTGAAGAAACTACAGCTGGAACCTGACAGACAGAGACTTTTCCGTCAATGCATGAACCGGAAGCGAGGCTTCCCTGGCCTTCCTACTCAAACTATAGAGGCGAAGGCCTGAGAGAATGCACACTTGAACCAAATGAATAGTGCGAGCGCTTCTTCAAGGAAGCTCCCCCGCGCCCTCAGGCGGGGGAGCTTCCTTGAAGAAGTGTGATCTATCCTGCGTCTAGCTACTACCTCCCTCTACGACCTACTCCCCCGGGCTTAAAATAAACACGTTTTGAATGTTTCTCTTTTGAGCTCGGCGAGGACCCGGCTCGTTTGGACAAGTGAGGGAACAGGTGGCCGTGCTAGCGGCAGCAAGGGCCTTTGATAGCTGTGGATGATATGTCCACAGCTCGCAGAAAGACTTGTGATGACGATCGCCCTTTTGATGAAGAGTCTGCCTGCAGCTTTTTCTGGCTGTGCTTCACTCTCTGAACTTGTGTTTTGTCGTGTGCTTGGGGCGTTGTTCTCAGGCAACGCCCAACAAGCCTGCGGCACAGTCTGATAAGTAGGCTTGACCACAATGAGCTGTATAAGATCAACCGGGATGCTTGGGGATGGGCAAAGGGGCAACGTGATGCCGAGGATACATGCATACCAGCCATTCTTGAACCTCTGGCGCTGCTACGCACTTCGCCTTTTCCTTAAATTGATAAGGGTAACTGCTCAATTTCGTACATTGTTTAGCTTTCCCAAAGCTTGTGAGGACATGGTTTAGCTTTCATTCTGGAGACCGATGACACGGAGGCTGTAGCTTGGGAGGGTTCCCGCGCACACTGGCGTTGCAGACTTTGCCAGGTGAGCCCTCCACATCATCGTGCTCCCAATTGGTTGAGATGGTTTACTGCCTTGTTCTTGATTGACATGACATAGTCCAAAAGGTGTTGAAGCTCCAAATTGCAAAAGAGACTTGTGAGATGCTGTGAGGCCAAGAAGTACCTGAGTTACTACAAGGTTTGGTGTTCTTTGTCAAGGTCATGCCGGGTTCAAGCATTTACATAAGTGTTCACTTGAATAGGCCCTGCTGGTAGTTGATCCTGACCAGCTCATTGTGCCGGAGTGCTGAGAGCTTAGAGCGTTGTATGTGTAGATTTATTTCTATAGTGATGTCAGGTAAGTGACTGGGGACCTGTGTGGTAACAAGGGCCAGGGACAAGCTTTTCACTCATTCATTCGCCTTCCATCAGCCAGGTTGGAATATCTCTATTCCAGCAGTACTTGGAGCTTGGTCAGGCAGCGGGCCAGGAGGAGATTTGAGAGAGGGGAAGAGATCGCTGTTTCAGGTGGAGCTTTTGGCTCGCCTGACGTGGCTACGCGTGACTTCGGGAAACCGCAGACCTTGAATAATGGAGTTGGGACCTGACGTGCTTTCTAGCACATCTCGCTTCAGATCCACATGTACTTGGATGCTTTGGATGCTTCCTTCAGGTGGTGATGATTCGGTCCTCGCCACGGGGTCATTTCTTCCTCGACCTGCTGCTGGAGAAGGCAGTGCGACTAGGAGATTAGTGCTCTTCTTTGTGTCCTTAAGTCAACATGTCTCACTCTTTCTCTTTTCCGTCTCAGGCAGCATGGATGCAGAACATTGAAAAAGATCAGGGCGCCTTTGACGAGACTGTATTGGAGATCCTAGGTTTGGAGGCGCTGTATTGCAGGGACAGTTATGTTTTTGTATTTTTGACCATCAACATTTTACTTCACCGCTAAGGCACCTTCAGCCTTCCCTTGTAACCTCACCACGATTGAAGTGTATGGAATTGGCCTTGCAGTCTGCTGCTCCATGCAGGCTACTGCACGAGGAGATGAAGGCGCACAAGTCATAAAGACCACAACTCTTCCACAAAGTCACCCCACCAAGTTCATCCGCCACCTCTCGAGCAGTTGTAGGCTACGATTCTGAGTGTGCACAGTATGTTTGGCCAAATGCAAAGGGCAACCACGAGGCCATCGGGCCATCAATCCAGTTGTGCACAATTTGCCGCAATTCCAAAATTGATTCTTTGCACGACATGTCTTAAGCTGTGCAGCTCCAACTCATGTTCTGGAAGCTCTGACAGATTGCACTCTATGCCATGTGTTGGTGGCGCATCTGCCAGCGCCTGGCAGCGGGGAGCAAAGTCTTGTTTGTTGTGTTGCTGCTAAATTTCTCTCTTAAACACACGTTGGATCACGTTGGTTTGAGTAGTCAAGCTAGTAGCTAGGAGGCTAGCTGCTCACACCTTACTGCTGGCTACTCAAGCTTCTTCATGGCCTACCCCCCAGCATGCTACAGTAAAACAACACATTACAACATAGCAACCAAGACCCCGAAAACGGAGGGATATATACTGTATACATATATATATATATACAAATATAGTTGAATTTGCTCAGGGACCATTTGGCGCTCGGCGCTCCACGTTTTTCCACTTTGCAGATCCGCGATTGGTTGACATCAATCACGCCTGGTCCTAAGAACAGAGATTTTGAGGATTTTGTTCAATTTTTGGGGAGTTTGTCATTCTGTTTGTAGGTGGTGGGTGCCCGTGGCTTGAATGAGCCAGGACCCTAAAGCTCCAGCCAAACAGGTCAGGTTGAGCTCTGCAGAATGAGGCCAGCAGTTCTGCATCACTTCGCAGGACGCTCCAAAGACTGGGCAAGGTGCTCAGAGGCAAACAACATATATGGTGCAGCCGTTGCTCACATTTTTCAGCCTTTTTAGGACTTCATGCTGGAGACATTTGGCATGGCCAGGCGCAACACCGGAAATTGCTTTAAGCCCAGTGCCAAATCTCCAAGACTTCTCCCTTTTGTTTAAGCGAGGAGAAAAAGAAGCTATCCTTTTTCCTCTTACGTTCGCCGAAAGCGTCTTGCTTGTGACTCGTACGTCGTACATTATTTAATTCCAATTTGCAAATAAAAGCTATTAAGAAATACACACATAGACACATAGATATCGATAGATAGTTCTCTCTCTCTCTCTCTCTCTTTGTGTTGATGATGTATTGCTAAGGCCAAGAGTCCAAGAGATGGAAATAGGTGTTTGGGATAATCTGAGAAGGCTCCACCTTTTTGCGCTTGAGCACTAGACATCCCAGAC
The DNA here is from genome assembly GCA_963970005.1 of Durusdinium trenchii. Lineage (NCBI taxonomy): Eukaryota > Dinophyceae > Suessiales > Symbiodiniaceae > Durusdinium > Durusdinium trenchii. The sequence goes on along the minus strand of CAXAMN010025306.1, from coordinate 713,211 downwards.
AAGCTCCTTCCTACAGAGTTCCTTTGTCTCGTCGGAACTCTTTCGGCTTCTGTGCCGAGGTCAGCGAGTCTTTGCTCATGTCGACAGCCGAGCTGCCGAACAACGGTCGCACTGGCATGTTCTTCATCTGGCAAGTCGCCGTGCCCTGTGTTCGTTAGCAAATGTTTCTCAGGTGTGTCGCTGGAGGCCCTCCTGTCACAGAGTACCCCTCCAAGTCTCAGCTGAGCTTCAATGAGCCCCCCATGTGTTTCAGGCTTGTTGAGCACGTCATGGAATGTAGCCTTTCAGTTCGACACATTTACACTGTGAGGTGCGAACCACCTATGCTGGTTTGCTGATGGGCTTGCAAAAAGCTGATGTGTATGAGTAAGCATGACTAAACAAATCGAGAATCTTGTCCCCATCAATTGTGGTTGAATGTGTTGAGCCGCAGCCTCTGAGCAGCAGGTCGCAATGATGGTCTGTAAACAAGACTTGGTTACATACTTGACCAACCATTGTTTCACCTACCCTTGAACTTGCATTAGCTCACCCGTTGGAAGGATGCGTTCAGAGTGGGAGTAGTGAGTGGACGATGCCATAATGTAGCCAGTAGCAACACCGGCTAAGGAGCTAGTCACTCAGTTGATTTGTTCCGTTGGTGCCATGGCTTCACATGGTGGCATTTGCAGCCTGTGGTGAGGGGAAAGATGGTTGAGTTTTCCCCTGCCTATTGTGGTGGGACGGATGCTTCAAAACTATTCGAGGTTCGTTTACAATCAGAGGCATCAATCAGAGACAACAATGGGAGGACTAAACGCCTTCTGCCACCGACGATTCCAACATTACCTCTTCGGCGCACGAGCCCCCGAAGAGTTGTGAAAACATACTTCGTGGGGGTTTTCCAGTCCTCAGAGCCCAAAAAAACCCGTGGGACAAAGAAAGTGATCGAAGGATCTGAAGAGCAAAGAGACAACACTTGCGAAGAGACAGCCGAAATTGAGCATCGAATCGCATACCGGGCGGAACGAGCAAGCCGCTATGCTTCTGATCGTGCCTTCCCAGTCCTCACGAGCAACGATATTCTTCCAGAATGGCAGGGTCAGAGTGAGACACCCAAAGGCATTTCCAAGCCGACTCTTGTTTTCCTGCGTCGAAAGAAAACGGTTGAACTTGATAAAGTAGGTGACAAAAAGGAGCGAACACCATGGCGGCCATCTGCTGGCCGCAAAGCTCCTGAACATCCGGCGTACATGTCTTCAGCCCCAGGCCCTCAAACAGCGAGGGCACCAAAAAGACCAGTGGCTGACCGCCGAAAGTCCCTAACAACCAAGGAGTTGGAAACTCATGACAAGCGTGAAGCTGGCAGAAAGCGAGCCTCCGAGCTCAACGAAAGAGTCTTATCAAATGTACGCCGGAACAGTACACAATCTGTAAGTCTGGCGGAATTCCATGACAAGATCCGGAAAGCTGGGGAAGCTAGCAGAGCAAAGGATGAACCACCAGAGATTGAAGATGAGACGGAGAGAGGCACCGGCGAAGGCAGTGAAGACGTGCTCAACAAGTTGCCGCCCTTGAACTTGAGCCGGGTGTCCTTCTAGGCCTTCTGAAGCTACAGTGCAGCACATAGCTAAGGCCTTGTGCATTGAGAATGTAGGTGTAAATGGTTTCACAGTGGTCATTCATTTTGGCAAAGCCAAAAATTCATGGATGCATCGAGCCAATGCAGCTAGCATCTCAGGTGCGAGCTAGTATGCGTCTGCGTCCAGGATTTTTGAGAGAACTTCTAGACTTTTGGTCGGCCGTGACCATTGGCAACCTTGATGACACATTAGCCGCTCACGGTGCCATTAGGCTCGAGCAAGCTGCAGCAAGCGCTCACGGCCACACTTCACTCCCAGATAATCAGATAGCCAGAATAGCAGAACAATTATATAGTTCCCTGGAACCGCACTGAGGCCCTGGCCCAGCAAACATATTCTCAAATATAAGCAGGCCGAGGCTTCAGGTCTTGAATGCATTCTTCAGCCATCTTCAGCCCATCTTTTGTACTGTTGTAGTTGGAATTGTGCCCCCGGCGGTGAATTGCACGTTTTGGCTTGGTGCTGGCCCAAGCCAGAGGCTTCAACCCCACACGCTTTTTGGCATGGGTTTCTTGTCAAGTGATCGGGCACAAATCATCCACTGCTTGCCATTGCAACGATGATTGCTGTTTGGCTCAAGACGTGGAGGGAGTGCGGTGCAAGGTTCAGCGGACAATTGGCTCAGAGGTTACGATAACGCCCATGACCAAACTACCAGACTGAGTGACAGAAGCTAACGTCTCCCAACTGAATGGACTAAAGCTGAGGATGTTGAAGTTCAATATGCACCAGACCCTCACATACATATCAGTTGTATAATTACATACACTATAACTAAGCTACTATTCATGCTGCATGCTACATGTGTGTTCACATAATGCATATACACTTTTGTGTTCACTGCAAATTCTGTAGGCATTTCCTGTAGGATTCCTCCGCCTTGTGTTTCACTCCCTGCGTCCTAGTCATGATTTGAAGCCAACTGCAGGCAGGAAGATTGCTACCATTTTCCAACAGCTCGAAAAAGGCAAAAACAGCCGACAGCAGCTGAAAAGCAATGAACAGCATTATTCCACTGCACTTCCAAGTTGTTCAAATTTGTTCCCCACTGTCCGCAAAAGTTGGCCGCCGCCGCCATCGAATGGAGGCCAAAACTACAATGGGTGCTGGCTTTGCCATGGCCTTTGTACTTTCGGGGGTTGCACCCGATTCTGTCTGGCGTGGCCGATCCGAACATCAAGCTTTTTGAACCCTGAGGTCCGCTCAATCCAATCAGCGGTTCCGAGTGTCGCACCAGGCTGGATGAAAAGTTCAAAAGCAAACTGAAAACGTGATTCCCTTTGAGCAACTGTCATTTCCCGAATTGGGATTTGTTTGGTGAACTGCCGTGTGGATGTGCCTTCAAGGCAGCGCCTGGGCGCAGCGTGACATTGGACCAACTCTGCGACGGTTCTTCGGAGCGTTTTACAACGGCCACATGTCGTGCAAACGGAAGCTAAAACTTTGTCACTTTTTCGTATACTGTATATATATATGTTATACAGCTTCTTTTCCCGCTTGGGTGGGGCCCAGGGGAAATCATCCTCGCCAATTTGTTGTAGTAGATACGTTGATCGGCTACCCTTTTCATGTTTTGGACCCATTGTTGTTCAGTCCTGTTTGCACTAAGTCGCTAAGGTGATGTCTGGGCAGTCTACAGGCCAGTTATACTGTAATGCTTGATTAGCCCTTTGTCTCGATGAGCCGGCCTATTCTTTTAACAGTTCCTCCCTTAAATAGCGGACGCAATCCCAACAAATGTATATAACTGTATTCAAAAGGGATCAATTCATGGTTTGCTTCGCGTGTCTATTATGGTGCTGGCCCTCGTGAAATCATCATTTGTTTGGAGGCGGTACAGGAATATAGACGTGGAAAACTGTGGTTGGATCAGCTACGAAGAGTTGCAAGAGACTCTTGGAAGGCAATTTGCGGTTTATGCTGATTTTGCTTTCTGTGGAAGAACTACCACAGAAACGGAAACTAGTCATGCCCGAGGATTCTTTTCCTCCCTGAATTCAATCTGCTCTTTATATTTGATGCCTTCAGTCAGCAGAACGTTCCTTGGTCAAATCAATTGCATGTATTTTTTAGGTTTTGACTCTTCCTGAAGGTTTCAACTGCCAACTAGCTGAGGCATTGATCGATAGCCGAGAGCTCCTGGTGATGGTTTGCACTTCAGCGGCACCAATTCGCTGCATTTTCCACAGAATGACTGACAGATTCTAGAGAAGGTTTTGATGGCACAGTTTTGGAAGCTCAGGCCTATTTAGCTCGTCGAAGCTGTCAGAGAAATGTGGTGTTCCTAAACTGCACTTATCTAGCGGAGGTATGCAGAAGTGATTGAATTGCAAGTAGCATCCTTTTGTTTGTCCATACCCATACCCGCTCATCGGTTCCGCCGCCTGTGGCATTTCTTAGTCTCATGCGTGTAATGGTGGCAGTGAAATTGATTGACATTGTCCCCGCGCAGCTCTTCATGACCCTATTCGACAACTCGCACAGTGGCACCTGCACGGCTGCTGAAGTCGCCAACTTTGTGGCTGGGCCGCAAACAATGAGCCGAAGCAACATGTGAAGTATGTATAGCAGACATACAATTGTAGCCTTAGAGTTGGTAGACAAGAGGGCCCAAGTCCAAGAACCTTTAGAATCTACTCTAGCTGTATTGATTGACAATAGCATAGCTGATACAAGATTTGCATCAAACATCATCAGACATCATCAGACTGTAATCTGCACTGGACTGACGACATATTTCAACATGGTAAGATGTTAGTGTGATGTTAGTGTGAGCAGAGTAGAGTGGGTATTACGACCACGTACATGTTGGTGCAAGCTCCTGGACAATGGACTACTTTTGTGCAGTCGGGTGATTTCCTTGGGCACTTGACACGAAAGACGCAGGCAAGCAGCAAGAGCACTCATATTGCCGCTTGCATCTCAAGAGAACTTTGTCATATTGCCGCTTCTCTGAGGCCACGCTGGCACTTCAAGTCCTTGGGCGATGCACTGGTGCACCGGTCCGTGCAAAGGACATTGCAGCCGTGACTTGGTGCTTCTTTCAACACAACGTTTGTGCTCAACCCCCCCACTTTGTCTCCTTTGTCTCTCTCTCTCTCACCTTCAGTCAGTGTTGGTTTTAAGATGTCTTAATAGCTTCGACCAAGATGAATTACAGTTCAGGGTTCACGAAGCAAGAAGCAGACCTGTGTACCCAAACTGAAGGCGATGCAGGAAGAACTGTCAGATGTGCTGCCGCTATACCGTGATGCAGTCAATCGCCTTGGTTCGGAGGCTGCATGGACCGCAGATAGAGGTTGATGATTGACCGCTGAATGGCTCAGCGCAATAGTGCAACACACTCTTTTGAGGCCACCTTCAAAGAAGAGCGCATCTTTGGCCAAGACGAGGTGGATGAAATTTGTTCAACTTTCAGGCGAGCAAAGATAACCAGCAATCTACATTTGCCACTAAGGATGCTGATTCAGTCAATGTTTTGTGCATTGAGGCTCCTGTATGACGAGCTGCCCATTGGTCAGGATCCGCCTCCAAACTGTGTAGCTCCTCCCGCTCCAGACTGGGATCAAGCTGCTGTTGTTTCTCAGCCCATATTGAAGAATCGGACATTGAAGAGTGAAAGATTCCGACGGTGGTTTTTGGCATTGGATATATAGTATTTGTTGTTGTGCCGTGTTTTGGCATCCAAGGAAACGAAGGACTCGAGACCAGCGACTGGCACAGTGCGGCAGCTAAATCGGGGTTTGACAGAAGCCGAACTGACTCACATGGTGCCTCGACTCAATTGCCTTTGTTTTGACTTGGCTCCCAAGCAGATGGCATAGCAAACGTATTTCAGTATCCCATCCGTGCTTTGTGCGGCTAGACTGAGGCACTACTGGGAGGAATGCAGAGTGACGATGAGGCAAGACAGTCGACAGAGCAAGATTTGTTGGAATAGACAGCCCAACAGTTTCGCAGACGTTTGCACGAAGTGAGGGAACGGTTGTGCTGATTAACCTTTTGATCAATAATGCTTGACCATATTGATGGCATGCAGGAAAATTTATACATGACTGTTTCCTTCAGGGAGCAAGGGTGCTCACACAGAATTGAAGCGTGTGTAGCAGTGCAGGATGAGGACCGTGAAAAGGCCGTTGAGATACTCAAGGACTGGTGGTTTGAAGTCAAGAGTGAAGGCTGCCAAAATGATGATTTCCTTTTGATTTCCTTTTGAATCTTGTTGAGTTCCTTTTATTTTCCTTTGGGTTTTTTTTGATGTCCTTTTGATTCCTTTTGATTTCCTTTCCAGATGCTTGAGGAGAAGTCTCTTATTCGAAAAAAGGAAATTGAGGAGAAGGAAGCGGCAAAAGCTGCAGTGGAACCTGCTAGAGGCAGTGGTGCGCAATTCAATGTAGGATGAGCCGACGAGCCTGGTGCAGTGTCCAGACGGTCCAGGTTGGATGATAATACATGGGGCTGATTTTGCAGCCTTCCCGCAGCATAGGTGTAGAATACGTTCAAGGCAGTTTAGCAGAGTCTAGTGTGAGTGAATGGGATCCTTCTGAGCTCGTTTCCTGAGGTCGCCATCTCCAAGGACATTGCCAGATTTCGGCATCTTTTTGCCAAATGCGTGGCCCAGGTCCGGAAGTGCCAAGGAATTAAGGGCCTCAGCTGTAGCATCATCGGTTGCTTTCACCTGAACACGGTGAGATGTCGTGCGAGGCGTTAGAAGTGCCGTCGGGGGTCATTACTGCTGGAGCCTCAAGAAGATGTGGCTGAAAGAGACGACGGAGCCTCAAGAGTTGCCGAGATCGTGGACATAACTCCTGGTAGTGTCGTGGTGGAGTTCCTGGTGCATCCATCTATGCGTGGCGGTGATCGCCGAACAGCGGGGGACTTTCCATACATTGCATGCAGCTGTGCCAACTACCAGGTAAAAATTATTGTGCAGTGTGCAGAGCGTTTTCTTGATGACACACGATTGAGGCGACACAGCTTCTCATTGCGTTGGCAGAAGCCTGCCATAGTTCGTTGCCATTTGCACTGCTATGAGGGGTCATAATGGCTTGGCATTGGTCCACTTCAACTGATTTGGTGACTCTAAGGAGCATCTCATTAATGGCAAAAGTGTTCTACGGCGTGGCCATTTCAGTGTTTATGCAGCCAGTGTGCCTGGGCTTTTTGGTGAAACATTCTGTCCAAACGGTGGTCACATGGCTGCTGCTTCAGACAAATCGTGAGTTGTGACAAGTGGCTAAGGCAGAACTGTTGGTTGGTGAGACCCGAAGAACTGCAGCCACTTGAAGACAATTCGACTTGGACAACCTCGAGTTGTGATTCAATGTCAGTCATTCAAATTGCTTAAATTCTTGTTCTTGCCATGACCTGCGAGGTGCATCCCCTTGCTATTTCTGATGGTGTTATATGTTGGAGTCTTGGATTTTGCGGCCTGAAGAGCCGAAGCGCAGGATTTGGGACGTAGCATCGACCCACGGTGACCCGAGGTTGTGACCAAGCTGTGCAGTGCTGCAGTCCACAAGCTGTCCTTGAGGAGGCTAGATGGCACAAAAGCATCAAGTTGCGCGTGCACATGATGTTGCTCCAACAGGTCTTGGCCCGGCTGAAAACCGAACAGAAGAGGGCTGATTCTTTGCTCGATTTAGAGGGCAGCAGCTTTGCACCTTGCAGATGCAGCCAGTAGATCAAGTGGACCCTTTGCGAGCCTTCCTTTGAGAGGAATTGACTTGGCCTTGGTGGACTTTGGGCCCACTGAGGAAGACGCAGAAGAAAGGTGTAAGGAAGCCATCCTAGAACTCAAGAGGCGTGACGAATCAGTCCGTGCCTAAGAGAGGCTACGTGTTTGAGTCATGAGCTCGCCCTCGTTGTGCCAAGGTCCAATCGCTCACCAAGCTTGTAAATCTAGCTAGGCAGCAGGAGCAGGACATCGACACCACCTGTCAACAGCAACATCATTTGCTGTAGACACATGTTTGTTCCATTGTGATGCCATCAATGAGGAGAAAAAGGAAGAGGAGCGTGATGCGGAGATGAGAGAGTGCCTTTGCTGCACTGCACTCAATGGTGGACTCAAAGCTTTCCAGCAGTAATTCACTGAGGTTTGGGCAGCAGCTACAACAATTGGAGGAGAAAAGTTCCGTCCAGCCAGAACACTGATTATCAATGCAAATTCTGAGCCTGCAGAACATGAACAGACTATGATCTAAGCTCACTACTTACAGCTCACTTACTCTCACGCAGGAGATGGCCAGGCAGCGCACGTTCGAGGCAAACGAAGATCAGCATGACAAAGACCTTACTGAGCTTGACCCTGAGCTTGCTTGGCTGGTAGCATGCTGTGTGGAAGCTGGCATTTGTTTCCAGCAACAGCATTACAGTTGACATTTGCGATTCACACAGTTCACCAGAACACATTCGGGTGAACAGAAACAGCGATGTGAAAGGCATAGACTGCGGCCGAGGGATCCTTTTTATCCCGCTGGACACTTTACTGGCTCAGAAAGAACGGAGCTTACTAGCCACACGACACAAGCAAGGGTTGCAAACAACAAACTTGATCAGCAGACTTTGTGCCAGCTTTGCAATCGCTTCCTCATGCACGGACACCCATCGACTCACCTCCACCATATTAGGACCAATAGCTGGACACATAGAGATATCAGTTCCTGGAATGCACACACACACAAACACATGTTGCCCTTTGTGCATGAACACATGTCGCATGAACGCAGGCCCACCAACACACACTCACACACGAGAAGAGGCGTACATTCAAGCAACTGGAGCGGCTGCTGATGGTGGTATCTCCATGTCTGGGCCATGGCGCGATTGGGTCATGGAACCACCTGGTTGGCAATTTGATTTGAAGGCGAGTGTCAGCGTTCAAAAGCTGATCCAACTTCGAGAGGCAATTCATGGAAGCTCGCTAGAGAGCTGGGAAGATGGCCTTTTATGGCGTTTTTCTCGAGAAGGGCCCCACAGTTTATTTGGTTTGTTCTTGCTTGCACCCGAAGGGGCTGGACTTGTGCGCTTGCATGTAACGTACCTTAGAGGCCAAGAGAAAATGGCGCCGAAGCAGGCTGAAGGGATGCGAGCATTGGCTGAGCTGGCTCACACATACAACCTTTTCATCGACCGACCGGTCTCCTGTTTATGGCTATTGGACAATGCAATTGCGTGCAAGTTTCGCTCTTTGGCTGCCAGTGCTGTTCAGCGCCGTGTCGCTGGCAAGGATTGGATTAGAAATCCAAGAGTTATTGCTTGCCACAAGGCGCTGGAACATTTCCAGCTTGCAAACTATTGCGAGCTTACCTGCAAGCTGTGTGGACTAGAAGGATTTTGGGGAAGCCTGGATATGGCTGAGCACTTGGCATCAAACGGTCATGAGCTGCAACGTTGGTATTTAACCCTTGCAGAAGGCAAGAAAGCTTCTCCACTGCCTGCTGAAGCGGCTTTGGCTCGTCAATGGCTTGAGCTGGGCATGCAGAAGTGGCCGAAGAATGATGGCACACTCTTTCATGTGAACCACTTGGATTTTCACGTTGATGTCAAGGTTCCTGACCTTGCAGAAGCATATCAACCAGCCAATGCGGCCCAGTCGGTGTTCGAGTGCTAAAAAAGTTTGCGGAGTGTCATGTGTCGAACCATAGGCAGCGCATGCGGAGTATGATTTATGTAATCATTAATCCATTCTTTAAGCGAGCCTAGAAGTGTAGTTTTTTGCAGGCAGTCATTATCAAAACATGAGTCGCCCAGCATGGCACGCCAAGGTTCAAAGAGGAACTCGACCAGATCGAAGAGCAGCAGCGACGACCAAACTAGGGCAGCTGCCATGAATGCGGTGTTTCACATAGTGTCACAATGAAGTGCTGGACGGAAAAGGGAAGAGATGGTGTCTCACATGAGTCATGTCCAGGTCATCACCCCGTCCCAAGTGAGCAGAACTGAACCTGACATCCGAGGTGCCCATGGTTGCCCAGACGCTGGATCAATCGATCCAAGTTCACCTGCCTGAGTCCAAGCCATGACAAACAGTCCAAAACTCCTTGTTCAGCCCACAGGATAGACTTGGAGATTAGAGCAAAGACCCATGTAGAAGCTGCATGTCCTTGGATCAAGCAGTGGGTGGCATGTACACAGATAATATACTGTACTTTGCAAGGTGTATATGTATATACATGTGTCTATATCATATATCGACACAACTTTTGAGCAGGAGCTTGATGCAATGACAGCCACACTTGTGACTCTCAAAACTGAGGTGCAGGACACCAACAAAGACACCCTCAAGAAATGAATATTATGATACCGAACACTCCTTAAGAATCCCAAGTATCCAGTATCCTGTCAATTTGCAACATAGATTGCAATTTCCGGTTGCGCTTGGAAGATGGGCCTGTGAAAAGCCAGCCAGGACCCTGAGAAGGGACACTGAATGCTGAGAAGTGATACCGGAACCCGGCGCTGCTGTGTTCCAGGCGTCCTATGGGCCGAAGTGTGGACAGCCGCGACAGCAGGGTTGCTTGGCTGCAGCTCCGACAAGGTCGGTCAAGGCAAGAATTTGTACCTTCTTATCGCCGCTAGAAGACGCCTACACGACGAAGCAATCTCCGAGGACCATGAGGACCGTGGTCAAGGGCGTCACTTGATTTTGCGCCCAAGACGATCATCGCAGGACCGCACATCGGACAAAAACACCGCAGGATGTGCAAAGACCCAGCCATATTTATTTTGCAATCCTTTGGGCAGGAACTCAGACACAGCCGAAGTCGTCGATCAAGAAGCGCTCCTTAGCCCAAGCTCCACCCCCCCAAAAATGTGACGAGTGATGCTTAAAGATCCATGCGGCACTGCCTTTGGCAAACCATTCGCATCCAAACATCCAAGGACTATGTGTCGCAAAGAAGAGAGCCACGAAGGCTTTCAGATTCTAGGAAGCGATCCGGAGATAGAGTCAGGGATCGGAGGGCAGACGAGCGGGAGAGGAGAATCCCGGATCAGAACCGCCACGAGCGACACTCCTACAGCCCGATTCAGGAACGGGAAGCTCGGGAGACCATAGCTTCACGGCGTGACATTCGGGAAAAACCAAGAGAGAATGGCACTCGACAGACAGACAGCGCGTTTGGCCGACGAGACAGCCGAGAGTTGAAGAGAAGCCAAGGACTGGCTATGTGCTTTGCTTTTGATTTCAGATGATTTACAGTACTTTAGAATGTTTAGGAATCTCATGGGTTGTTTGAGTGCATGGAGGAGGCGGAGCAAGAGACGCCAAATCTCCTGCTCGCAAGGCCGCGGATGGAAAGAGCAGCCAGAAAGAGGTATCAGAAACTTCGCAGCATAAACGTTTCTGCCATGCTGTGGTAATATGCATGTTGATTTGGCCGTCTACGAAGATCAAAACCTGCCGCAACACATATCCCAAATTTGGAATCGGCACACTACGGTTACGGGGACGCTGAGTTTCACAAAAAGCAACGCTGGCCTATCACCATAATATGCATATCTATATGTACGTAATGCAGTCCTCGTTAAACACACTTTACCCCAGAAACAAAGGGGAGTTGCTTGACAGGGGAGGGGGTTAGTTTCTAATTGTGGGGATGCTTTGCCATTTGAGCAAGGTTACAAGGTTTGCCAACGAAGCCGCGCACATCAAGCTGTGTGTGAGTCAGTGTGCTCTTTAAGTGCGTCGTCAGAAAAGTGACGAAGCAACGATCTACCAAGGATTCCATCAAGCCAATTTGGACGTGCAAGCAGTGCAAGACCTCAATGTTTGGACATTTGCAGGAATCTCCTGAGACAGCAGTGCGCGCGCGCCCGCGCGGGTGTGTGTGTGTGTGTGTAACCCTTGGAATCATAGGGATCCTTCGGATTGTTTTGAACTTTTAGCAGGGGGTGCCAGGGATGCACACTGGACTGGCACCAACGAAGACGCCAGTGCTGCATCTGTGATATAGCTCCGGGACGCTGGAGCTACGTACCTGCTTTGAAATGAACCTACGTAATGGACAAGCTGTCTACTTCGGTGTTTTCTTCAGTAAAGGGCTACTGCAGCGTTGATTTTCCTCGAGTACTTGGACCTTGAGAGCTTCACTGACCTCCTCGAACCGTCGTCACCCTGTCGTCCGCTCGTTCGTGGATTACCTTTGGGACCTCCGCTGGATGGACCTCCTCTTCTTCTTTAGGTTTCCCTACCTGTACTCTTAGGAAATGGAACCCTAGGCCGGCGTGTGGCACCGCTATCAAGTCAGTATGCATATCCATGAGTGTGTGTGTGTAACCCTTGGAATCATAGGGGTCCTT
>CAXAMN010025306.1:673258-691284 GCA_963970005.1 Durusdinium trenchii | reverse complement strand
TCCTGCGGTTTCTTCTGCAGGATCATCTTCTTCTGGTACAAGTGGATTCTGGCTCTCCACTCCTTGTAGTCGGTGGGTCGGTTGCTGAAGACCGGGACCCATGAGTCCTTTGAGGCGTCCACGCCTTGCGAACTTGCCATAGCGCTCGCCAATCTCGAAGCAGCAAATCAGCAGCGGGCCCCGTCAGGGGCTCCGCTACCAATTTGAGGTTGGTAGTGGCAACCCTCAAGCAAATCCCACACGAAGTGAACTTGCCGAAATGAATCTGTCTCTCGCTCGAAGAAAGGCGCGTCCTTTTCACGCCATCGCGGCCATGGCTCATTGTGCACAGTGCATGCCCACCCTTCTAGGATGGACATAAGGTAAGGTATGTCGGGGGGCGGTTTTCAGCCCAGGCAGCGGTGTTCGCTCATGACCTCGGTTTAGCGAGCATTTGACGGCGTCAAATTCACATTATACGTATATATATATATATACTTGAGGTTGGTGTGTGTTTGTGAGTGTGTAAGCGCCAGTGGATGCGATTGGGCATTGGTCGTTCCTGTGTGCAAGGGTTCATGCCAGTTGCGTGCTTGGCGCTTGCCCAAAGATATGATTAACATTTGGGTGAACAAAGCCGCAAGGCCGAAAAGATGGTTGCAGCCATTGAGAAGTGGAAAGTTGGAATACCCAAGATGAAGGTGAGGTTCTGTGGCTGTGTTCCCGGCAAAGTGCAGCCTGAAAGCAGTGTATGGGTAAAATACGCTGGCAGTGAGGCGAAGGTGATGTCCCAAGAAGAGTTCGAGAACTTCTTGGAAAAGAGTAAGACTTGCCTGGTTTTTGTGAAGAACCTTCCGGAGGACTGCGAATTGGACTGTTCTTGCACGGCACCAAGTCAGGTGAGTACAGTACGAAAGGCTACAAGGCTCCTGCTTTTACAATCAGAGCGTCAGTTTGACAGGATATTGAGGATCCGACCGACATCAAGAACATGGGAAAGAACATTGAAAAAGCAACGACTCTCTCTCATAAAGAATTCAGAATGAATCGGTGAGTTTGTGTTCAAACCCTAGGTTTATGACCGTGCCACAGCTTTGAACCATGTAGCTCTGTGCAAGGATTGGCTTGCATCCGACCCACGGCAGGTCGGACCTTTGCATGATGTGGTTGGCCTTGCAACGCCTCTTGAAAGAGCCAATTTGTGAACGCTAGGTATGCCATGATAGAGGCCACCAATCACGAATCTGCGCGTGCCTGCGTGGTGCCTGGGCTGTAGCTGTAGCGTTTTGCCTGGCTTTTCCGCAATCGAAAGAGAAAAGTCCAAGAGGCACCATCGACTGGACGTTGGACAAGAAGTGAATGTAGATACTGTAATATACACAGTACTGTACAGGTATACACGCACATATATATATATATATATACATGCATAATGCATAGATATATTTATATGTTTGAATGCTGTTGAACACGACATCGGTGTCAAAGAATGTACATGTATCCAATGCTGAATGAGGAACTTTTCAATATACCGCACAGTGGTGGTACTATGACGGCTGAGCTCACAACTGCATACCAGCAAGAGCGGCTCACCTAGATGGAACTATTTTTTGTCAAAAGCTGTAACTTGGGACGTGACACCCACTGACATTGGTGAGAGTGGGTCGCTAAGGATGATCTTGAAAAACTCCAAGAAGGCCACATGGCATTTCAGAGCGGAATCATTTTGAGCCAAAGGAGTTGAATAATTGAATGGCATTGGTTCGCAGCCCCGTGTTTGCCAGAACATTGTCAAAAAGTCTGTTGGTCAGGGTGCGGGGCGGCGCCGCAACTCTCGCCGCCGCTCAAGAAGCCCCCGGCGCTAGCGGTAGGTTGCAACGCCCTTTGGAGCAAGGTGCGTGCGTGCTTGGCGTGTCCAAGCATTTATGTATTTATGTCCGTTTCTGTTTCTCTTACTAGTTATATAACTAATTATATAGTCTTTTTCTTTTCTAAAGATTGATGCTTCTTCCCATCAGCTGTGGTGACGGTTGTTTGAATTTCTGCTAGGCAGCCAGGCTTTCCAGCCTGGGACGCTTTTGCTCTTGGTTTCACTGCGTAGGCTCTTGGCTTCTATAAGAAAGAAGAATGCTTCACTTCAGGCTGCCTCTTTTTCGGATAGGGGGCCAAATGTTTGGAGTGCATTTCGTGAGGAAAAGGAGCTCCTGAAAAGCTGTTTGTGCACTGTTTCAGTCAGCCGAGAGAGGCTTTTTTTGGAGAGTGAGGCCAGATGTTGATGCGACGGAGGCTTTGGGTGCAGCGCTGGCCCATGAAGCGCAGCGAGGTCCGGGCCTGGGCAATCATTTCTTTTTCTTCATGAATCTGGATGCTTTGTTGCTAGTAGGTTGGAGGCCATTGCCACCGCTATTATTTGGCTATTAGGTTGGAGGCCTTTGCTACTAGGTTGGAGGCCATCGCTATTAGGCTGTTGCTCCATTTGCTTCCCATGTGCGCAGTTTCGAGATGCTCAGGAGATTTGTTCTTCTTGCGGGGCGAGTTGGGCTCTGGGAAGACGTCCCTAGCAACTGCCTCGAAGGGAATGACATAAGGATTACATTTTGGAGTCGGCCATCTCCAGGCCAGAGGCTTCCTGAGATCCTTCTTTGGCAACTCTGCCTTGGACGTGCCGTCGCCGTCATACTTGCCACTGGGTAGCAGTCACAGACACAGTTGTCGATTTGGTTTGCCAGTGGGCGTGCCCCACAGGCTACATTTTTCCTATGGCAGTGCGTGCGAATGCCTGAGACGATAGCCAGACACCCGTGCACACAGACATTCACAAGTTGTGAAGTGTTGCGCAGGCACACCACCCTCCAAAGACCCGGTTCAGAGCTGAAATACGGCAGAAGGTTCTGACAGAAGGGCTTGTCGACCATGTCATACAAAAAGAGTAGTGCTCCGTGAAGTCCAGGTGCAGGCCTTTCAAGCCGGTAACAGTTCCCTAGTGCCTGACTGTCATGGCCTCAAACAGCTCATAGATGCTTTGTTTGTGCAATTTCCTTGCCGACTTTCAAGGCCCCGTGCACCACATCGATCCTTACCGATTACCAGTTGGCAAGATCGCATCGCTGATTGACTTTGAGGAGAACTCCACGGACTCTTGTTCTTGTCTCTTTCGACACGGAGCGGGCGTTGGCGCGCACACGCACATTTTTACACGTGTCTTGAGCTTGGTGGAAGTACTCACACATCAGGCTATCTCACAGCATGCTATGAACACTAATTTGCTTGAACCACCATGTAGATTATAATATGATGTAGATGTAGATGTTCGGGCCTGCTGAGTATCTAACATCACATGCATAAAGTTAGAGCCGGTGCGATCTGCGAGTGGCAGACACTCGTCTAAGAGCCCCAAACGCACAAAACAGAAGAAAATGCACCACAGCACCAACACAGGCAACATGCACGAGCTTGAGCAACGGAGCACCAGCCTTGAGATCCTACTCCTTCACTAATTCTGGAGAGCACAGAACCAACCACTTTCTCACCTGTGGTGTATCTAATGTATGTATGTATATATATATATAAACCCACTACCCTTAGGGGTGGAAACCTGTGGATCCACCATCGGTGCGAGCGTGCCAATAGAATCCTTTGCTCTTTCTTGCGCAGTTACGCAGCTCTCCCCCGTTGCCTTTTGACTTTTGTGTTGTAAGCTTTTTCAACTGGAGTCGCTCTTTGGACGAGAAGTTGCCTGTGTCGCCTGTGTCCTCACAACACAACTCTACCACTCGTGCCGTACTTTTTGTCTACAAGGGTGTGGGCAAATATAGTACGACAAGCAAGACGCAGGCCAAGCAACTACTACAAGCACATGGTTTTCAATATGTTTTCATGTTGAACGGAGCATGTCACAGCTGCATGCTTTGTCTTGACAAGTTTGGCCAGGCTATTTGGCAAGATGTTTGTCTCGTGGAGTGGCCCGAGCGTTTGGGAGAACAAATCGCAAGTGAGGCGGGAGAAAAATCCTTGAAGTGAAACAACTTCAATTAAGAATGCAAGCAAGTTCATGACAGTTGCATTGAATTCCAAAGGAGTGCTTAGACCTAGTCCTTGTTAAGTTCATCTCCATCTCTTTTGATGAGAGCCGCCGACTAGAGGAGAGCCCACATCGTCTGGAAGTGGCTTTCGAGGGCTTCGGCCCTCAGGTGTGCCTCTGCCACAGGGGGACCATGCATACCGTGCTCCGAGTAGCGTCCTTGCTCCTAGTAGCGATGCCAGGAGCCCCTAGTAACTAGGTTGGTCCTTTGGCATGGACATGACGAAAGTAAGCGGCAGCATTGGAACAACGTGAAAGACGTCACACTTTGTTTTGCCTTTGCAGTGTGGCTCTTCGTATAGGCAGAAGGACGGACAGCAACATTGAGAGCGGTGCCATCCTTAAGATCTTGGACTGAGCAGGTGGCAATTGAATGCTTGGACAGTTGCTTGGCCACCAACATTTCTCGTGCTTCAGGTGGGCTCCAGATGGCAAGGGGCGACTTTTTTCAACATTACGAAGGGAAAGAATGGAAGAGAACCAGACATGTTTATGTAAAAAATGGATAGACAAATAGTAAAACACCATTTCCATAAACTTTGTCGATGCTCCTCAGGGCCTTTCGAATGCCTCGAGCCCAGGCTGTGGACCGATGGCGACGAGATGGTGGCCCGCTCCGGTCAAGGTGCGCCCCCCTGTGTGCCTTCTGAGGTCTTTTTGTATCCGTTTGTGTGGCCTTTTGGCAGACCAAGTGATCCTGAGCAGCACCAGCTCGGGACTTGGCGCATGCTTTTGCGGCGAGGGTTGGGATCGAGCACAATGCGCCTGTGGTTAAATTTGGTATGGACTTGATGACTGGGTCACTGGCGTTGCAATCGAGAGTCACAGAGTCTATGATTTGATCTCGTTATTCCCAGGAACGGCAATCACACTGTGCCGGCTTTCCAGGCATGACGCAACAGCCAGTAGCCGTGGTGATACATACATGAAGCATATTTAGTATACCATGTGCTAGGAGTCATGATTCCTGGTTGCCTTAGCTTATTGTAAGGGCTTCGCCCGGGTGCCGCCGACCCCTTTTCAAGAGGAGTGTAGCATGTGTAACTGAAGGCGTTAGTGTCGTTCCGGTGGCTGCCCGTCTGCGGAAAGAAGATGGGTGTTCTAGCCTTAGGCGTGGCGGGCGGGGCCCGTGGGTGAAGAGAAGAGGCAGGCTTCGGACAGGCCACGAAGCCTTTGAGGGCGGGGCCCGTGGGTGTCTAACGTTGCCTTCGGAAGCCCATAGAAAAAGCTTTGTGGGCCAAGCTGCGGCCTGCAGAAACGTTTGCGGGCGGGGCCCGTGGGTGAAGAGAAGAGGCAAGCTTCGGACAGGCTTCGGACAGGCCACAGAGAGGCCGGGGCAGGCCTGCCGGCTGCCGAGGAGCGTTTGAGGGCCGGGCCCGTGGGTGTCTAACGTTGCCTTCGGAAGCCCATAGAAAAAGCTTTGTGGGCCAAGCTGCGGCCTGCAGAAACGTTTGCGGGCGGGGCCCGTGGGTGAAGAGAAGAGGCAGGCTTCGGACAGGCCACAGAGAGGCCGCGTTGCCTTCGGAAGCCCATAGAAGAAGCTTTGTGGGCCAAGCTGCGGCCTGCAGAAACGTTTGCGGGCGGGGCCCGTGGGTGAAGAGAAGAGGCAGGCTTCGGACAGCCACAGAGAGGCCGGGGCAGGCCTGCCGGCTGCCGAGAAGCGTTTGAGGGCGGGGCCCGTGGGTGTCTAACGTTGCTTTCGGAAAAGCCCATAAGAAGAGGAGAGGCAGGCCTCGGACAGGCCACCGAGAGGCCGCGGCCAACCACAATGCACCTGCACACATGCCTTTGGAAGTGCTTGGAAGGGTTCTGCAAGGCTTGGCCAACTGCTTCACCCTGCGGTGTCCCAGGCGCCTCCCCGCCTAGGCTTTGGCTATAGGCCGGGGTCGGCGGATTACCTTTCATGCTTGCTGAGCTGCTGAACTGCTGCTGCTTTTTGGCCCGTGTAGTTGTGTACTTGCAAGTCGAAAAGCCTGGCAGGCTTCGGGTCAAGGGAGTAGCTGACATGCAAGAGTTATAGAGGCGGTTCTGCGCCTTGTGCTAGACGTCTTATGAATGTCAAAGCGTGTCCCTGGGTTGAAAGAGCTTCTGCAAGCTGCTTCGCTTGATGCCTACATTCCAACAGCAGATTCGCCACTTGGATGCAAAGGTGTCCTCACATGCACTGATAGTTTTTGCCGCATGTGTGACGTGGAGAGCCGATTTCCACATGAGGGATACCTCCCCCATCTGCAGCAATTGGGGTACAACAGCCATGACCAGAGGAAAAGAACCGTCTGGCAAAGCCCAGGTGGTGTCAGCAAGCTGGAGCTGTTGATTTATCAGAGGTTCTGGAGATTGAGGAGTCCTTCGCAGATGCCCTGGGTCGTTGGGCATTGGAAGGTTTACGGGGTGAAGGTGTGCTGAGAGCATGTGTGCAAATCATCACTGGAGAGGCTTCCATACAAGGGTTTTGAGATCTGAGGCTTGAGGCTACTTGAGAGACGCCGGCTGCACAAACAAGCAGTGCCTTTGTCGCACTGACCCTGCTTGGGAGGATGTGATCACGAAAGGTAGCCTCGCTGTCTGAGTACATCGTGCTTTAGCAAAAACGTATCGAAATCCGCCCGCACCGACGGTGCTCAGGGCGTGATCATCCGGATGGCATAAACAACTGTGAGGTACAGGTTTACCTGGGGGGGGGCAATTTTTGGCAAAAACCATGGGTTTTTGATGGGTAGCGCGACGGCGGACTTCAAAAACACTGTTTTTTACAGCACGGAATGGACTAGCTCGTGCATGCGCCTGCCCGGAACCGGCAAGAGAAAAGTGAAAAACACTGTGTTTTTTTACTTTGGTCTTCAATTTTCGGTTTTGAGGCGTGTTTCTTTTTGCTCACATTTTCCTATGTGTCTTGTCGGGAGGCATCGGGAGGCCGAGGGGGCAGATTTTGCGGTTTCGGAGCTGTTTGGGTGATGGTTTTCGCCGTTTTTGTTGGGCAGAAACATTGGCTTTTGCAGTGTTGTTGTGCATTGCCGAGGCTTGACGTCTTTGCGCGAAATGTAAAAACCTCGCTAGTAGCAGTGTTTTTGGCGACCATGTTGTTGAAAACGTCACAAATTGCGGTGTGTTTTTGACAGCAGGTTCAAAAAACTGTAAATAGCGGGGTTTTGGGCCATGGCTATTTATCTATCTATCCATCTATCGATCGATCTATCTATCGATCGATCGATCTATCTATCTATCTATCTTTCTTTCTTTCTATATACAGTTCCAGTTCACCATGGCCGATGGCCGCGACAGAGCAGCCGACGGCCGCGAAGGGAGCACGATCTGTTGGGAGCGGGAGCTGGACGCAACAATCTGTTTGGATCCGCACTTACTAAATTGGCAACATGATGAACCCTTGTGATATATGGTGATGAATGAAGATAGCGCATACTTCTTGAGTATTACCTTCTACGATCGTTGTTGCGTCATGCCATCACTCATCCGACTCGCTATTGATCATGGCAACATAGCTGTCTAGTACCTGTTCGAATCATTTGGGCTGGACATCCAAAAGCCAAAGCGGATTACAAGTGTTCGCCGTTTTTGTTGGGCAACTGTTTCATGGCAGTGCGGGCGGACCTTGCCGCGGAGCGGCGTGAATAAAGCCGTGCCTCTTAGAATGATTTGCACGGTTCAAGTAATGTTACGTTTCGAATATGCCCCCCCTGGATCAATTCTCTATTGGCCTGCTTTTTCGAGGAAGGTTCGGAAGGTTTTTCAATGGGCGATAATGTTCTTTCGGGCCAGGTGCCCCCCAACGGAGCCTCGGCTGGGCACGCGGGATTTGCTCGCCTGCGCGCGCGTAAGGATTGGCTCGGTTGTGCACGCGCTGCTCGGTTAGCACGCGCTTGGCTGGGCTGAATGAATGAATGATTGAATGAATGAATGGGTGAAAAGAAATGACACGAAAAACATCTAACGAAATGTAATGAATGAATGAAATGAAAGAAGGATTCAATGAAGCATGAAATGAAATCAAATCAAATGAAATGAAATGGAATGAATGAATGAACGAACGAATGAATGGGGGAATGAACGAAATGAATGAATGAACGACGTAAAATGAAATGAGATGAGATGAAATGGAATGGAACGAAATGAAACGAAATGGAGAAATGAATGAATGAATGAATGCATGAATGAGTGAATGAATGAATGATTTGAACTGAACTGAGTTGAGTTGAGTTGAGTTGATTTGAATGAATTGAATGAATGGAAATGAAATGAAATGAAATGAAATGAAATGAAATGAAATGAAAGAAAGAATGAATGAATGAATGAATGAATGAATGAATGAATGATGAATGAACGAATGAACGATATAGTGTTTTTTGTTCCCATTTTGGTGTGTTTTGTTCCCGTGGTGTTTCCCTTTCCCGGAATGGTGTTTTCTGTTCCCGCGGGTGTTTTGTGTTCCTGCAGGTGTTTTCTGTTCCCGCCAGTGGGGTGCTTTTTGTAGCCGCCAAGGTTTTTTGTTCCCGGCAACGCCGTCAAGGTGTTTTTTGTTCCCGGCAATTCTGTGATCTTGTGTGCCCGTTGGTTGTTGGCGGTGTTTTGATATGGCCAGCAATGAAACACAAATGTCGCGTGAGTGGAGAAAAGTTGCTGCAGCCGCAACCTCTTGGAGGACAGCGCAATTGAGGAGATATGTCGGTGTGACTTTGCCCAACCCCAAAAGTTCCACGCATAGAGCGCGCTCCATGCAAAGACCCGCATCTGGGAAGGGTATGATAGGAGAACGTCAGCGATATTGCGACTGTGTCGTGCGTTGACAACCTGGGGGGCGACTTAAAGTCGCGCGTACCCACACAAGTAGGTGGGAGAAGCGTTGGAGCTGGAGCAGGCTTCGTGGCGCAGGGGCAGACAAAAAGACAAAGAGACTGCGCAGCGCGGATTATTTCCACATGTTGGTTGGTTGGTTTGTTGCGTGCTTGGTTGGTTTGCCCGGCAGCACACCAGATCCAAATAAAACAAGTGTTCGCTGCAAAGAAGAAACAAGGAGACTGTGCAGTGCAGCGCGGGTTATTTCAACGCCACTGGACTGTTGTCAGCTAGGACTGTGGAGGAAAAACCAAGCTTACATGATGCTTTCATGGAGGTGTCTCGCGTGGTAGGGAATACCGGGGGTAGGCGATAAGCATTGGGCCCATGGTTTGGGGTCTACAATGCAGTGGCTCAGGACCCCTCAAATGACATGAGGGTATAGTGTGTGGCACAAGTTCGGCCAAGTGGCAGTAGTAGTAGTCGTCGTAGAAGTCCTGTAGTATCAGTACATAGTACACTAGTAGTAGCAGTAGCAGTCGTCCTCGTACTATGTCCGATTCAACCCGAGCTGTTGCAAACACGTTTGTGTGTCTCTTGTATTCCTGCTATCCGACCCGAGGACATCGACCCCAGCCTCATCAGCAGCCACGCTTTGTCCCAAGCTGGTCGCACTGCTGCAGCACGGTTTGCAGAATGAACGGCTGCTACCTTTGAATCTGCGCGCCGCGCACTTTGGCACGCGCATCATATATAGCTGCCAGCGATCCAAGTTATGGCATGAGCGCGGAATTCTGAACCAGGCGCGCGAACTGCAACTGCCAAGCCTCCGTGCTGTCTTCCAGGCGCAGCCGTGATGTCTCAGCCTGTGACTTTGGCATCCTTCTTTCCTTGGACATCGTCTCCACCCTTTGCCTCTCATGGGCAATGCGAAGACAGGTCGGAAACGCTCTGCCGAGCCTGGCCCACAACAGGAGAAGCTTGATTACAAGCGCGCTACCGCGCTACCACTGCGAAACAGCAGCGCAGGCGTGCAGCGTTCTGTGCTACTTTATGCTTTTCTTTTCTATGTCGCTGTCGTCCCTCGCGCAGGTGATGCCTCTGATTGGATGCTGGGCAGCCTCGAACGCACGCTGCAACCGTGCTGTTTGAGCCGAAAATGCGAAAGCTCGTGCAGCGGTCGTGCGCGGGTGTTCTTTGCAAGTGCAACTGCTCTAGTACTAGTAGCAGTAGGCGTAGTACTAGTAGCAGTAGTAGCAGAAATTGCAGTAGTAGCAGTAGCAGTAGCAGTAGCAGTAGCAGTAGCAGTAGCAGTAGCAGCAGCAGCAGGAGGAGGAGGAGGAGGAGTAGTAGTAGTAGTGCTGGTAGTTGTCGTGGTGGTGGTAGTTGTGGTAGTAGTGGTAGTGGTTGTCGTCGTAGGAGTAGTTGCAGTAGTCGTAGTAGTATAGCATTAATCGTCGCCAGGACTTGGCCTAGCACTCGTAGTGCCATCAGTACCAGTAGAGTCGTATTGCTGCTGCTGGTACTGATCGTCGTCGAACGAACATACACAGGACCTCACCCGAACCATGCGGGAACAGAAAGCACCAGTCTACGCAGTTTTTCAATGTTTTTTTGACCGCTAACGCGGCGGGAACAGAAAACTCCTGCACGGGAACGGAAAACACTGCTGGACACAGAAAACTCTTTTCGGGAACGTAAAATTGGAAAGCGGTAACATTTCAACTCACCGGCGGGAACAGATAACACCTGCGTGAACACAAAGCATTCGCGGGAACAGAAAACACCATTTCGGGAAAGGAAACACCACAGGAACCAAACACACCATAGTGGGAACAGAAAACCCGCAGCCCGAATGAATGAAATAATCAATCAAGGAACGCATTCATGAATGATATAAATAAATGAGTGAACGAATGAATGAGTGAATGAATGAATGAATGAATGAATGAACGAGTGAACGAATGACATGAATGAAATGAAAGAAAGGAAAGAAAGGACATGACGTGACGTGACGTGACATGAAATGACATGAAGTGAAGTGAAGTGAAGCAAAATGAATGAATGAATGAATGAACGCACAAATGAATGAATGGATGCATGCATGCATGAATGAATGAAAGAAAAAATGAAATGAATGAGATGAAATGAAATGGAATGAAATGAAATGCAACGAAAGAAAAGATTGAATGAATGAATGAAAGAAAAAATGAATGAATGAACCAAGGAACGCATTCATGAATGATATTAATGAGTGAACGAATGAATGAAGGAATGAAGGAAGGAAGGGAGGGAGGGAAGGTGCCTGGTACCACAAACTCACCTGCAAACACAGATTTCGCTCACCTGCGCACACACAAATTGAATTGATGCGCCGTGTACATGGCATGTTGTTGGGCCAGGTCTCCATACAGGTGCTCATTTTTTGATGAAGTTTACATTTGTTGTTCAGGTCAGATGGGGTTGGGAAGGGGGGGAGGGGGGTGGGGGGGTGTTAATAGTAACATCCCTGTGGGCATTCTTCTACATGATGATTGTTTCATGTATACATGCGGGGTCCAACCCTGAAATTTCATATGGAACCCCAAGCCAAGGGTGCTTTTGGGGCATGTTCCGCCATCCTGAAGCCAGCAGAGGAGCAGAAGAGAGTTGTAGTACCGGAAGATGGTTACTTTGAAAGACACAGCCCGGGCGTCCCCTTCCCGGATGTAATGGTGGTCCTCTGCAGGAGTCTGCTGTAAATAATGTGTCGAGTCACCCCCAAATAGTAATATGTATTTGGAAATCCCCTCTCCACAGCTAGAGGCTTTCCAAGTGACGTTGCAAAAATGTATGTAGAGCATTTGTGCTTGTGTACAGAGATGGCAGACCTAGTCTGACCAAATGTGTGAAGCATTGCGAAACCCAAAATGACTCGTTGATTCATGCATGGCAACAGCCCATGCACAAATTGATTCGAAGATGCTCAAAGAATTTAAGGATGTCACACCTTTGTCAATTAAGGGTGGGCACCCCGTCACGATTCCGCCTAGAGCATGTGGACACCCCAATTTCTAGCTAGGCATTCATGCACAATCCCTCCCCTGCCTACCTACCTTTTGTCCTCCGCTACACCTCTTCAGTTCTTCGAGTTGCAGCTCAACGGGGTACACGTTTAATTCAAAATACGTGTCTTGAGGAAGTCAAAACCTGCAAAGGGTTCTTCAAGGAAGCTTCCACCCAAAATTCGTTTGGGGAGCTTCCTTGAAGAAACCAAGCTCTTCTGTGTCCTGCCTGGAAGCTACAGGAAACTACAGGAAACTACTAGTTACTATATAGATGTTAGTTGCAACTTACGTCCTTTCCCGGTCTTCCCAGCCTACCCCCCAACATGTGTATATATATATACAATATGTATGTTTACATTTGTATGATTACGTTTTTGTCTTGGTATATATATATTTTCTTTTTTTTCTACATAAAGAATGCAACTCAATTCCTCGATCTTTCCAATTTAATCTTGGTCTTCTCAATCTGCTAATCTGAGGAGAAGGTGGTGGTTGGTGTTCGAGCTGCTCCTCAAGGGCTCCAGGATTCAGAACCAGACTCTGAGCCCAGCACCTCAACTTTTCCTCAGGAGTGTTTGAGTTGTAAATGGGGGGTGCTTGACTTGCACTCAGGGACAGCCAATGATGACAAGAAACGTTGTGAAGTTGTGAAAGCAACCTTAAACTGCATTCAAGTTCCTTGAGTACTAGGCTGGAGCTGATATTTTCCCCATTGGTTTCCCAAAGAGCCAGGGGTAAACGGTACTGAGTGCTATGCGCTGTTGAGGCTGCATCCTTGATTCCATTGTTGCGTGCTGTGCTTGCCATCCATACCCTTTGAGTGTGCCTTTTTCTGTGGGGTGCACCAGTGCTACACTGTGCTGTTTTAGCTGCTATAGAGAGGCCCAAGAGACCCCAAGAGTCTGATCTTTTGAAGGCATTGAGTCCTAAGGGACGGGGATTTCTTCGCCCTACCAGGATGAAGATTTTGTTCCGAGCACACTCCGTGCAGATGCCACTGGCAGCTTCTACCCCTTGAAGTCCAAGAAGCAACTGGAGCCAGACAGGCCGGATAAAGTCAAGAGCCGGCAACCTTTCCGTCACACTTCTTGACGCTGGTGGTATGGCAAGCCTGACAAATGTTTCGCTGCATGATGTTCCCCGTGGCAGACCAATGCAGGCGTATGTGTGGAGACAACTCCAGCTCTGCCGTGACTTTCGGATGCTCAGGATCCTCTCAAGCCACCAGCTTGAGCAGTGTCTTGCTCGAGAGATGATCATCTCACAACTTGTGAAATCAGAATGATGTGAAAGATATTCCAGGCTAAAGCTTCTGCAGCTGCAAGGTTACTACACTGCCAGTCGAGCTGATGCGCACCTTTGGCCAAGCCTCCATGAAGGAACAGGCTCCCTGGCCACTTTGTCATACGTCCCCGCATTCTCTTGACATTCCATCGCTAAGGCCTCAATGACCTCAAATCATCATCAAGCCAAGTCGAAGAAGAAAAGCGACAGCACATAGAAACTAGGAAGAAGGAGGCAAAGTGGAACTTCAGTGGGTTCAGTACTTGGGCGGCACACAGTAACGTCCCATTTGCAACATTATTGTTTGCGGCATTGTTATTCGTTCTCCCTGAACTAGCGCTAGGTCACCAGCGTGTCGACGACCGCTTTCGAGAACATGAGTCTTTCCTTCAGCAGCAGCGGCTAAAGGCTTTCAAGCGGCGATCAGAGATTGAAGGCCGGCATGGTGTGATCTTCCGAGCAGTCTTCTTTAGCTTGACTTGGTTACTGTTTGCTTTCGTGTCGCAGTTGGTGCTGTTGCATTCTTTGCGACTCATTTTCAATTTCATGCAAGGTGACGAGCAAGCAGAGCGAGCCCTCAACCTAGAGCGGTGGCTCACCACTGCAAGAATGGTGGGGTGGGTGGGGTTGTGGGGAAACTCAGGGTCGACGAGAGGCTTCTCTGTTTTGAGGATCAGGACCTGATTTTGCAATTTTTCTGGGACTGAGGCAGGCAAGACGAGAAGATGGGGAACGTTTGCACCCGGAGCAACTCTTCGTTTTTGACAAGCCAGGATTTTTGCAGCCCAGAAAGCGTATGGCCCTGCCTAGTTTGCAATTCACCTGGGCAGCGACATGGTGGGGGATACGGGTGAACCAGGTCAAAGATTCATTTGGTTTGCGAGCTGATGATTTTATTGTGGAAGTCGCCGGTGTGCCGCTGTCGGAACTTGAAGAGGATGTTTGTGAACAAACGTTCCAGAGATATTCTCACGAAGGTGTGCAAGTATTGGTTGAGCCTTCATGCAGTCGATGGGGAAGTTTGCCCCATATGAACGTCAATTTTGATTCCATGTGTGCTGACATCGAGGCACTGCAGTTGGACTACGGTGTTTCTGTAGATATTTGCAGGGAATCAGAAAAACTGCTGCTTCGGGGCGCGCAGTCAGCCATCCCAGGTGCCCAAAATGCAATTGAAAGATTGATGTCGAGCTACTTCGCAGAATCCTCCAGGTGAAGTTGCACCGCAATTGATCGCTCGGACGATGCCTCCCTGTCGCAAGTGAAACGTGATGTGAAGAAAGTTCTCGGGAGGAGACTGCACCAAAGCAGGTCGTTGGCTGTAGAAAGCTGTTTGAAGAAAGACTTTTGATGCGTCCGTGTTCTCAGAGTGCCATGCAGCGACTTGACAAAAATAAGAAAACAGGCCATCCTGCAAATTGCAGTGTCATGATTTGCCCCTTCGCCCCCATACATGCCTATCCAGGCTGGTCCGTTGTCAAGCACGCCAGTGTCACGGCCAAGGCTCCTCACTATTGAACGTCCTGCTTGCTGTGCCATTGTTGATTGACATTCTCCAAGAGTTGCAGGAACTGCCGAGCTTTGCCTGAAGACAAGCTGCAATGGTGCGCACCTGTTTGAGATTTCAATTGGAATGGATTTCTGGATTAGGGATTGTAAAATCTGCCTCAGGCGCGTCCTTGGAATTGAGTCCAGTTGTGATGACACTGGCGCCGCAGTTCTGAGGCGACATGGGGTTATAGGGTGTGATCATATTGACTAATGTTTACAGACGGCCATGGGCCATGGACATCGATAGCTTCCGGGTCACGGATAGGAATCATTGGAATCTTGATGTCATGTCACACTCGCAATGTCACGCCCATAGGGGCGATGGCAAGATTCTTGGTGAAGCGCTAGCTTCTCAGGCCGGAGTGTTGGGAGATTGGATCGATCTCACAACTCACCACGCTTACTTTATCCACATTTGCAGTTTGTGGCGTGTAGCAGCGTAGATAGCCCAAAGGCTGGCATTCATGAGCAATGGGGTGGTGTTGTGCCTCGACTAGCTCAAGAAGGGCACCGGAAGGCAGATGCAAATGCAATGGTTCACATGCGGCACGAGTTTGTGTGGCCGCCTGCCTGGCCTTCAACTGTCCAGGCCATTGATGAGACAGTCGAAGAAGCCTTGCGAAGAGCAGGTCGGAAGCACTTTATCGCGACAATCGGTTTCGCATGAAATGACAATGTCCTCCCGAGGCATCTCTGCGGCAGAGCTCTCTGGCGTGGCGGTCACTGTCCGCTCCTTTCAAGCTGAATCCTACAAAGGGCTTGATCGAACCAAGCTGAGGTGGGACCTGGTTTGGGGCTTTGTCTTGAAGTCGGTGTGCGCAAGGCGCTGGAGAAGAAACTTGTAGGCCAACCAGAGTGGTTTGGCCAATCTTTTGCCAGGCTTTGCATATTGCAGCAGAATACAGATTACCTTTGGTGCGTCACCCCAGTTTGAACGGCGATGTTGTTTGTGGCGCCTTTAAGCATAACTTTTGATTTGAGCGCGGTGAAGCCAATCAGATCCCCTGAAGAATGCCACTGAATTCAGGTACGTGTTCATCATATGGAAGCGCACATGATGGCACATGACTCAGTTGCCGGATTGATCCCGATTGGCAAACCGTGTCAAGTGGGAAATGCCATGAAATGCAATTTTTCCGTTCGTAGGTGACGAGATTGCCACAATCGCCGACGCCAGCAGAAGGCATTGCTTGAAGTACTGGTAACGAAGTCGGGGGGGGGCAGGGCGTATCAAAAAAACATTGCCCGAAACTGTCAGGTTTCTGTGGGCCCGCGTTCCCAATCCTGACGCGCGCTTTTCACGCTTTGGGATTTCTGTGGAACGTGTAAATTTGAGACTTCAAGATGATTCGGATGCCAGGTTGCTAGTTTCTGGTGGGCACAACATGGCTGTGTTGACTAGAGGTGTCTGAAACCCAGTGTGTTTTCCGAGGAGGATGCGAGAGGCTGTTACTTGCTTTTGGTTCACAAAGGTTGGCCAACATGTGATCTTGGGAAGCACCATTGACGATTCAATTGGAGAGGCATTTGACAAAACTGCGTGCCCCTTGGGATGTGCAGCTAATAAATGATTTGATATGTCATCGTCATAAGTCAACATAAAAATGTCATTGTTGGAACAAATTCCCAGGCACGGGTGCTTGGAATTACCCAGGTGCCCGCTTGAATTTGCCTGAACGGTTTGACAGCTTAACAGTGCACGTTTCAATCGCAACAGGTGCCTGGAGGACCTCATTTGGAACGTTTAGCAAAAGATGGTGACCCCAAGGTGGAAGAACTGCAACTTGCCAAGTGTGTCTCAAAAAGACAAGGCACAAATTTCAAGAAACCATGCACAGGTTCACCCACTCCCGAAACCCTTGTCGAAGACCCGAGACAAGGCCAGGTGCAAGTGCTTGAGTTTTGTCTGCAATGCCTTGTTGACAGTGTGACACTCCCATTCAAGGTATTGCTTGAAGGCTGTGACTACTCCTTCTCAGGATTGAAGACAGCGGTGAGGCCTCCACACAAAGTGTTTTGTTTTTGCAACGAATAGGGAAATCGCGCCACTCACTGTGCAAATTCAGAGCGGTGCTATGTGCAAGGACGCTGGTTGAAAAAGAACTACCGAGTTCAAAAGCAGCCGCCCTTTCGGAGGAAGGGAACTGAGAAGAACCAGATGCTCTTAATCAGCGGATCTCTTGCGAATGGGCATGAAATCCTGGTAAGTCCGACCCATAGAAATCGCGGCAGGAGGGACTCCGTAAAGCACAAGCAGACATCGCTGCAGCGTCATTCTGTCATGTGACTGAACTGGGCCAGACACCAACAATGCCAGGTTCACCAAACAGTCAATAAGTATGCCAGGTTCCAGAAAGTGGCCGTGCAACATTTGTGCGAACGGGCTTCAAGGGCTGCAGGCTGTCACCGTGCACTTGCTTGAACATTTGTGAACCACTTTGGTCACTAGACTTTATTCTGGCGTGAACATTGATGGCTGCATTAAACAGTGACTATACCCACCCAACATATTCCTGCCAACATATACATTCTTTTGGGTCTTGAAGACACATCAAATAAAACGACATCACCAAAACATTGTTCCCCAAACAGTTTACGGTTGGGGTTCTATCTTAGAAAGAAAAGAGCTGGCCACACTCACTGGCCGCGCCCCTGAACTCAGTGGCTGGACTCTGTGGCTGGGCCTTGTCCTCCTCTTGTCCTCCTCTTGGCCGCCCCTGAACTCTGTCAACTCTGTGGCTGGGCTCTGTGGCTGGGCTCTGTGGCTGGGCCTTGTCCTCCTCTTGGCCGCGCCCCTGAACTCTGTCAACTCCGTGGCTAGGCCTTGTCGTCCTCTTGTCACGAAAGCTAGCATGCTAGCTGAGTTCTTCTTTGCTTTAGCAATGTTGTGGTGGGAGGGGCTGCGTGCCTTAAAGATTGATATATCAAGCTAACCCCCCCCCCGCGGTTCAACTCCCAGCTGCGCCGCTTCGCTTATTGCTGTGGTGCATACCACCATTCCACTGAATGCATGATGTGTCTTTTACTGTCTTTCTTAACAGCTACAGGCTCAGAGAAACACCCGGCCGGGCAGACAGGGACACCTTACTGTGTGGCGCTTCATTGCAGTCCTCTACTACTTCAAGACCCGGATGGGGGCTGCACCCACACATCAAAAATGCAAGAAATGCTTGCCATTGCTTTTAGAAAATCTTGGGGGTAAAAATTACCCCGCGCTTTTGGATGCCTTTGCCGGTTCTTTGGGGCAGTCCAGGGGAGGCTTCAAGTTCTATTTGCACCCACACATCAGATAA
>CAXAMN010025306.1:653304-673248 GCA_963970005.1 Durusdinium trenchii | reverse complement strand
AACTCCGTGGCTAGGCCTTGTCCTCCTCTTGTCCTCCTCTTGGCCGCGCCCCTGAACTCTGTCAACTCTGTGGCTGGGCCTTGTCCTCCTCTTGTCCTCCTCTGGGCCGCGCCCCTGAACTCTGTCAACTCTGTGGCTGGGCTCTGTGGCTGGGCTCTGTGTCCAGGCCTTGTCCTCCTTGTCCTCCTCTTGGCCGTGGCGCTGAACGCTGTCAACTCTGTGGCTGGGCTCTGTGGCTGGGCTCTGTGTCCAGGCCTTGTCTCGTCTTGTCCTGGCCGCGCTGACCTGCCAGAAAGCACATCCAAACTACCTTATTGTATTGTATGAACCTTTACTTACTTTTTTGTGACGCATCATGTGCAGATTGTGGCTGTGCTGTTGACATAGGATGAAGGAGGTTGGATCTGACTTGTTTTCGTTTCACGGTTGTCGTGTTTCCCTCACCACTTGTCCTCCTGAACTCTGTCAACTCTGTGGTTTGGCCGCGCCCCTGAACTCTGTCAACTCTGTGGCTGGGCTCTGTGTCCAGGCCTTGTGCTCCTCTTGGCCCCGCCGGGCTCTGTGTCCAGGCCTTGCCCTCCTGTTGTCCTTCTCTTGGCCGCGCCTCTGAACTCTGTGGCTGGGCTGTGTGGCTGGGCCTTGTCCTCCTGCTCTGTGGCTGGGCTCTGTGTCCAGGCCTTGTCCTCAGAGAGAGAGAGAAAGACAGAGAAAGAGAAAATTAAAGAGAAAGAGAGAGAGAGAGAGAGAGGGGGAGACAGCACCGTAGTCATTTTGGCTCAAGCCATTTGGCTCAAGCTGGCTCAAGGGCATTGACGAGTACCAGGGCGTTGGACTTTGTGACGGACGGCGCCTTTGGTATATCCTATACCTGTACGGCGCCTTTGCCCTTTCTCGTAACAGAGACGGACGAGACGCTGACAGTCTTTGGTCCTTTGGACTATCAGAAGGTTCCAAACCGCAGGACCTATGTTGCCTGCAAAGGATGCAGCTCCTCATGGATCTGGGCTGACAGAGTCAATTCCGCCAGATGGGGATGCAACAAGTGTGGTACCTCTTGGCCAGCCTCTGAAGCAAAGTGGACGAGTCCATCCCCCACCCGGAGACTGGCAGAGATCGAACACAGGTTGAACCGCCGACTGGCTTAGGCCCCAAGACCAAGCACATGGGCAACGCAATTGAGAGTACCCTGAGGAAGGCGTGGGGGAGTATGCCTCCAGAAGCTCAGGCAGCATTGAAAGGTGTTGGGATAGATTTCACACCGGAGCCGGAATGTCCACCTTTGGACGAGATCCTGAAGGCACACCTGGACTCACTTCCCAAAAAAGTGAAGGAGGCTGTAGTGGGCTTGATCAAGCCAGCGCCTTCAGCCACCATCGATGTCACTGGGCAGCTGGCCACGGTGGGTGAGTTGAGACAGTTGGCAACAAAGAAGCAATCCCTGCAGGGGAAAGTGGACGTGGCCAAGGACCAGTACAAGCTGCTTTTGGAGGAACTCAAAGGGGCGGAAGAAGCCATTGACAAGGAGCACAAGCAGCTTGGAGATCAGTCCGAGGCCTATGCCAAGCAGTTGAAAGAAGAAGCAGACAGATGCCACAGAGCATGTTTTGAAGGCTTTGGGACAGGCTGGTATCATTTTCAATTCTGACCAGCAAAAGGAACTGGAGCGCAATTTGGCTGAAACTCTGGCCAAGCGACGCAAGACTGATGGTGAAGCCCAGTTGAGTGGGTAACGTCAGCCGGACTCCTTGTGTTGGAAAAGAAGATGGAAATGGGGTGGTTCCTGCAGTGACGGGGTCCTGGAGGAACGAGGTTTGGATGGCAGGGCTTGGTAGAGAAGGCCCAGGGGAGAACTCAAAGGTCCGGGACTGTTTGAGTGTTTGGCATCAGGGTGCACCATCTCACACAGCTTGGGGTATGCAGGGTGCAGATGAGCGTGCAGAGCTTTGGACAGATGTTGAATGCAACGTTGTGGATGAATTTGTGCAGTTTTGCCATCAAGGATTGCAGCCGTATGTGAATGTCGATGAGTGCCATGACACACCATTTTGTCAGTGCACGATTCAGGAACTTATGACATTGACTTGGGTGTTGATGTTGGTTTTTCACATGCTTTAGAGCCTCGGGCGATGTCGAATCCGGGCGCTGCAAGTTTTGCCCTAGAGGGGCAGAGTGGAAGGACAGAAAGGGGAGGTCATGGACAAATGGGGAGATGGTCTGCCAACCCCACTGGTGTTGCCACCTCCAATACAAAGACAAAGGAGGATAGAACAGCGCTGGGTGGACAGCAGACTGGTGAAGGAGAAGATCAAGCAGAGGGCTTGGATGTGAACGAGGCACTGCCCTTGCGGATCTCAGAGCGGCTGGGGAAACTCAGACCTGCTGTCAGCAGGACCTCTAATCACATCCAAATGGCCCAGAACAACGAGCCCGACCTGATTCATGTTGGGCCTCAAATTGCTCTCTTGGGTGGGGGCAAGGACGCGCAAGATGATTACTACATCCTAGAGGATGATGAGCGAGAAGTGGAAGTGACCACGCCAGCCCTGCTTCAAGACAGGCTGATCACCTTGCAAGCCAACGCACTAGAGGCCATTCGGGCCTTGCCAATACAACGCAGAGAGGATAGTGATTACGGAATGGTTGAAACGAGAGTGTGGGGTTTGCGCATCCTACGAATGAGGCTAGCGCTGCAGGGAAGCATTCAACTGACCAGGCCGGTCACTCAGGAGTTGGATGTGCCTCAGGCAAATGAACTGCTTGCAGCCAATCTCACGCTCAACATCAGGGCAATCGGTGCTATGCCGATACAGTCCTCCAGATGGGTGTTGGATGGGAGCACACCATGACAAACCTGCAACAAGAGGACATCCCTGACATCTTTTAGGCCTCGGAGTTGCAACCGGTCATTGCTAGACTGGAACACCCTCAAGCCCAACACGATGCTTCCGAATTTCTGGTGCTGCTTTGGGAATTGCGGGGCCAGACCGGGCTTCAAGGTAGCCGGCACTCCCATTTTGGTGGAAGAGTCCATGATTTTGACACCCTGCCACTTTTTGTATACGCATGCTTGAAGCAGATGGAGATGGTGTCAGTTTTGAGCAATTGTTGAGTGAGTGGGCCAATGAAGCTAATGGCCGTTCAGCGCATTGTTTTCCACATTGGAACCCCCTCCACCTTCAAATGCGCGCAGAGAACCTCCACTAGTCATGGAGGGCATGCAACTTTTGTCCTTCGAGGAGTCATTGCGCATCAAGGTGAAGATATGATGTCGGGACACTATGTCACTATGTTGGTTGAAGGTGATGCAATCTGGACAGTTGATGATGGGCAGTGTCCGCAAGCACAGGCTGAAGTGCCTGAACTCTTCCAGCGAGGTGCTGTGATGATTTGGGCCTCAAAAGCGGAACCCGAACCATTGGGAGCTTTGAACCACCCAAAAAGAGGCCCAAACTTGCTGGTGAAGGAGTTGAGATCATGTATAGCAACGTCGCCCAGTGGAACAATCAGGCCAAAGAATGGCTGCTGCAACAGGATCTTCAGACAGTCATGCTGGTGGAGGCGCACCTCCGGGGCATCAAACAGGAGCAGGCCAAAAATGCTCTGTCCAGAAGCCGATGGCAGGGGTCTCAGTGCATGAGACCGGACGAGGGGGCACCAGTGGAGGCCAGATTTTCTGCTGTAGAGAAGGGCAAGCGGCATATCGTCTCCACCAATATGACCTTGATGGTAATGGTTTCCTGGCAAATGTCCTGCAGCTGGGAGATTGTCCTGGTCTCAATCTACCTTAAATGTGGAGAAGATTTAAACTCCCCTGCCAACTCGACAGTCCTTGGAGCCCTTGCAGCTTTCCTTCAAGAGTTGGCTGTGCCGTGGCTTGTGGTTGGAGATTTCCAAGTTCCGCCTGAGCGATGGGAAGGCCGCAATCTGTTGAATGTTCTGAAAGCTGAACTGGCTTGCAGTGGGCAGCCTACTATGATCAATGGAGCAGAAATTGATTACTTGCTGGCCAGTCGAAAGGTCGCACCTTTCCTGGATGTCAAGGCAGTCAACAAGGCGGCCCCACGTTTGACCCTCCCTCAACTGACTCACTTTGCAGCTGTGCTCAGGTTGGAGGACGCAAGCAGACAATGGGATGAGTTTCAACGGCCACACGGCCCTTGTCACCATGGAAGAAAGGAGATCTGGCCCACTCAAGACAGTTTTGCTCACTCCTGTCACATGTGGCTGGACACGATGTCATTGGTTCCAATGCTATGGTGCATCTCAAAGCCAAAGCAGCAGACTTGAATGTCCGGTGGCAAGATGTGCACGGCAAACAGGCTTTTGTAGCAGCCTTGGAGGACCTGCTTTCTGGAGTTGGAAGACCGTTGACCCTCCTGACGAAGGTGCAGAAGCCAATCGGGACTTTGCAAAGAAGCTTGCTCTAGAGGCCAACCTGAGAGGCCACTGTGGCATCTACAGAACACTCAAAGCCCCTGATGCTGCGCATGTCAGGCCTTTCAGGAACATTCCAGCGCAAGACCGGCAAAGGTTTCGAGAAAAGCAGTGGTATGGACAATGGGAAGTCATTGACAAGCCGGTCCACAGCGCGGAGAGAGAAAGATTGAGATGGGAAGCAATGCAACAGGCCAGAAGGTGGGAAGATCTGGACCCACATGAAGTCATGAAACGACTGTGGAAGTTTCCACAAAAAGCATGTGGCCCTGACGGCATCAGCTGCGCTCTGCTGAAGAACCTGCCAATAGAAGGTGTCGCTGCCCTATGTAACATGCTTCGAAGCTGGGATCTTGCAGGCAGGCTGCCGCTGTTGCTGCCAAAGAACGAAGATATTGAGAGGCCCATCTCCTTGACGAGTGTGCTCTACCGAACGTGGTGCAAACTTTGGTGGAATAAGCTGCATCATTGGCAAAGCAGCGTCGGACAGAGACTGCCTTGGGAACGCAGTCTGCCTGGCGACTGCTCAAGTGCGAGGTTGGCCGTGCAGTGGGCAGGCATGTGGTCAGCCTACTGATCGACCTGCAGTGCTTTTATGGTTCTGTTGAATTGGATCAGCTATTGCACCTTTGGGAACCACTTGATTTCCCAGCTGTCCATGCCAACTTCCTGTACGAAGTGTACAGTGGACCACGCATGTTGCAGGCAGAGCAAGTCACCAGCAGTGCAGTGGCATTCTGGCAGGTTGCCCCATGGCCCCGTTAGTTGCCAAGCTTGTGTTGGCCCCGGTCATTGAAGACTTTGTTCGGCTTCATCCCAGATCCTCTGTTGATGTGTGGGTGGATGACATTTCAGTCGACTTTGCTGGCCAAGACGCACATGCGGTCTGTGCTGAAGCCCTGGCAGGGTATGAAGAGCTGAAGCAGGGTTTAGAGGCTGTTGGACTGAAGCTGTCAGTGGGCAAGGCTGGATTCCTCACTTCAACGAGTGAGTGCAAGCGCCGCCTGAACATGGTCAGGGGTTCTGAACAGCCCAAGGCTCACGACCTCTTGAAGGACCTTGGCATGGATTCAAGTTGGGGGCGTCGACGTCGCATTGGCGCCCAGCAGAAACGACTGTTGAAAGGAAGAGGAAGACAAGCCAAGTTGCTCCACCTAAAGTTGAGGTCGAGGCCAGTGCGGATCAGAGTTTGGAAGACTTCGGTTCATGCAGCGGTTGGCTATGGCATTGAAGCGCAGGGCATGGCACCCCAGAGGTTACGAACCCTCAGAAGTCAACTGGCCAGGAGGCATGGTGGATTGCAGAAAGGAGGCAGCATGGACATAGTTTTTTACCAACAGGGCAAGCTGCAAGATCCTAAAGATACTGCCATTGAACGTCAGCTCAAAGCAATGCGTCAGTTGCTGAAAGCGTGGCCGGCTGCTCAGAGAGGCGAACTGGTGTCGGCATGGCGGCTCACTTGGAGGAGGCTGTCTATCATGCCACGGGCCCATAGCGTGGAGTCCTCATTTGCAGCAATCATCTGCTGCCACTCAGCTGGAAGAGGCTGTTCATGATAGCTGCACTCCCAAATGAGGTGCTTCATAGAGACCGGCGCCTGACAAAGTGGACATACAGCACGGCCTCCACTGGTGAGTGTCCGCAATGATGAGTCCAAGCATCAATGGCTGCTTTTGAAGCTCCCTTCAATTGTTTCATCACTTTGTGATACGTAGTCCAGTCAGGCCTTCTCATCATTGGGAAGCAGTGTTCAAGCTCTTGGATGCGGCGGGCTCGCTGAAGGGCCAGTTCAGCATGGAGCTGCTTCACCCCATCTCCATCAAATAGGCCTGAAGGGCAGCCATGGCCAGATTGCCCATTTGTTGGAACGGTCTCGGCCCGGCTGATGAGTGCCCATGCATGGCCATCCGACATGGCGTGGATCTAGGTCGTGAACCGGTGGGCATGCCTTCATTCTCCGACTCTTTCGAAGGATGGGCCTGTGACTCACCAAGTCGTTGAGCCAGTGAGCTGAGGCGGTCACGAAGAGATGCTGTGTCCGTTCTTGTCGCAATCAAAATCGATGACACACGATCAACGGGTACAGCCGATTGACATTCGTCATGCTCATGTACCTCGTGTCCGCCTGATGCCTCAACTCCACTTCCATGACCACTGTCTTCATGCTCATGCACATGTCCGCTGACTTCTAGTCCATGTTCAGGTCCACCCGCAAGACCCACCAGAAGCCCAAACCCTTACATGTCACTATCTTAGAAGAGAGATACAACCCCAAGACAGACCCTAGTTGAGCCAGACGGTGGATTTATGCCGAGACCTGTGGTTGGAGTGGATTCTTGTGAAGTCACGGGCACTATGGCATCTGGATGGCCCACCGGACCAAGTCAGCGAATTGCCATTGGAGTCAAAGCCACTCGCAAAGATGCCAGGGTGCAGAACTATGTGGTTGCAGTCACTGTGGGCCAATGGAGGGATGGCGCACGCACGGCAGTCACTCCTGGAAAGCCTAGTGAAGCCAGAGCGTGGGTCTTTGGATGTTGGTTGGCCCTTCAAGCATTTCTGGGGCGCCATCAGGTCAACATTCCTCACCGTCAAGGGCGGGAGGCACTCCAGCAAGGGCCCAAGAGTGTGCTGGCGGCGGACTTGTGGCGCAGCATGGCAGCGGAAGAATGGACCAGGCTCAAGCCGCTTCATGTGCCGCAGAAGATGCTTAAAGGTGCTGGTGAAGACATGAGGGCTTGGATGCAGTTTGATGCAGCCCGTCAATGTGCGCAACAGAGGGCAAGCAAGCCTGATGCTTTGGTGCACGCCCTGCAGGAGGCAGACAGGTGGCATCATGAGGTGTACCTGCATGGTTGCTGCTGCTCGTATCAGTGCCCTTTTGCAGGACAAAGGCCACTACATGCGTGACAAGCTTGAGAAAGTTGAAATGGAGCACAAAATCAAGGCCCAAGCACCGAAAGGGAGAGTTGAGATCCTGCAGCGGCTCACCCAGAGGACACCGCGTGACGGCCAACACCATTGGATGGTCAAGGGCAGTGGAGTTCAATGCCAAGCATGTGGGATGAACGCCAAGGCCTGCTCCACACATACTGAGATTGAGAGAAAGGAGGCCACTATTTGTGCTGGTTTTCGCAGCAAGACCCTGACGCAGATCATGCAGGCATTGGTCGATGAAAGTGGGCAGCGGCCTGAGGAGGAGCCCGAGCATCAATGGACTCTTCGCGCCAGCGCCTTCAGGTGCTGGGCCAAAGTCCCTCGGCGACGCGGCAAGTCAGCTTTGATGACCTTGCAAGGTCAAGCGTGCTGATATGAACGTGCTCGTGAAGGCACTTTGCAGCTCCGCTGTCGGATCCACCCCAGTCACACTCTGTGGTATAGGGGTGAGTGGATTGCTTGCAGCCGTTGTGGACGCAGCACAAAGGCCCACCAAGGACCAAGGACGAGTTCAGAGTTGGCTGACCCAGACCTGTGGAGAGGCGGCAGGACAGATGAAGTTGAACTTCCAGCCCAGCTCTGACAGTTAGATCCACGACGATGGAAGCTAGAGATGGAGCACATGCTGGTGTTTGCTTCCCCGATTTAACCCTGTCCAAGGCGAATGGTCCTTGCAGGTGCCACTTTTGCCTTGCTGGCGTGGCTGAGCTTGAAAAGAACCGAGAAAAAAGAGAGAGAGAGAGAGAGAGAGACAGCAGGGCGCGCGCTCGTGTGCTTTGGACGGCGCACTCTGAAATACGCTCCAGAAAGGCGCGTTCACAGCCCGCTTTGCAGAGAGACTGACAGAGAAAGAGAAACTTAAAGAGAGAGAGAGAGAGAGAGAGAGCAAGAGAGAGAGAGAGAGAGAGACAGAAAGAAAGAAAGAAAGAAAGAAAGGAAAAGAAAGGAAAGGAAAAGAAAGGAAAAGAAAGGAAAAGAAAGGAAAAGAAAGGAAAGGAAAGGAAAGGAAAGGAAAGGAAGAAAGAAAAGAAAAGAAAAGAACAGAAAAGAACAGAAAAGTGAAGAAAAGAAAGAAAGAAAGAAAGAAAGAAAGAAAGAAAGAAAGAAAAGAAGGAAAGGAAAGGAACGGAAAGGAAAGGAACGGAAAGGAAAGGAAAGGAAAGGAAGAAAGAAAGAAAGACAGAAAGAAAGAAAGAAAGAAAGAAAGACAGAAAGAGAGCAGGGCGAACGCGCGCACGCTCGTGTGCGACGGTGCGCGCTCACGCGCCAGAAAGGCGCGCTCAGAGCGCGCTGTGCAGAGAGAAAGACAGAGAAAGAAACGCTTAATGAGCGAGAGAGGGAGAGAGAGAGACAGAAAGAAAGAAAGAAAGAAAGAAAGAAGGAAAGGAAAGGAAAGGAAAGGAAAGGAAAGGAAAGGGAAGGGAAGGGAAGGGAAGGGAAGGGAAGGAAGGAAGAAAGAAAGAAAGAAAGACAGAAAGAAAGAAAGGAAAGCAAGGCAAGAAAGGAAAGAACGGAAAGAAAGGAAAGAAAGGAAAGAAAGGAAAGAAAGGAAAGAAAGAAAGACACAGAGAGAGAGAGAGAGAGAGAGAGTGAGAGAGAGAGAGAGAGAGAGAAAGAGAGCAGGGCGAGCGCGCGCTCGTGTGCTATGGACGGCTTACTGGGCTCTTGCTCTTGTCCTCTGTGCTGGGCTCTGTGGCTGGGCCTTGTCCTCTTCTTGTCCTTGTCGTGGCCGGGCCCCTGAACTCTGTGGCTGGGCTGTGTGTCCGGGTCTTGTCCTCCTCTTGTCCTTGTCTTGGCTGCGCCCCTGAACTCTGTGGCTGGTCTCTGTGGCCCGGCTTGCTGGAGAGGAGCGTGGCCGAACAAATAACGATGTCAATGCCGACAAAAGTTCATTGATGAAACAGTTTGCTCTTGGGGTGAAAGTAGGGCGTACCAAGAAATCGATTTTTGACTGATATTGGTCTAAACTAAACAAATCGTTTTGAAGCTGTTTGGGGTCTATGCTTATATATTTTTTAATGATTACAGGTTTTCGAGGCACTCTAGAATCATTGCTGCTCTCGAAGAAGGCTGGGCACTGGAGTTGGAACCGTGCACAGAATGGTTGGCAGCGGCCTCGAAACGATTCTTCACCGATTTGTTTTGAACTGACATGGGTTCAATGTGCATCGTATGGTATCGTAGTTAAGTTTCCCCAAAAATCTAGGAACCAAATGACTAGTGCGTGAGCTATCCTGCGTCCATACTAGTAGCTTAAATATGGTACTAGCTACCTAGCTACTTACCTCTAGCGACCTAGCTACTTACCTCTAGCTACCTAGCTACTAGCTACCTCTAGCTACTACCTCTTCTCGGCCTACCCTCCTTGCTGGGCTAGACAAAACAAAGAAAACAATTCCACTGCGGCGGTTCAATGTTTTGAGTTCGAGTTTATTCTGAACACTACTGTGAGTTGAGGTCGTGGCAGGCGGAGTGGCTGCGAACCAGGAAGTGAGGAAAGGCCTACAAGAGGCACTTCATTATCATTGACTGCAGTGAACACTCTTGGAAAATTTGTTTGGCTTTAAACGTCGCGCAATGAACACTTTTGCCATACTCACCCTGAAAGAACACATAGACTCCGAGGTTTCTGCCTTACCACCAAACTCATTCACTCCGTAGACCCAAGTCGAATCCACTCCGTGGAATTGTATTGGAACTCCTTTTCTTTTCGGCGGGTAGGCTAAGAGGAGGCAGCTATACTCAGCAAGTAGCTAGCTAGCAGATGCTAACAGTTAACAAGTAGCTAGCAGGCAGCTCTAGGCACCTGGACGCATGCCGCAGAAGTAGAGCTCAGGCCTCTTCAAGGAAGCTCCCCCACCTGAGGGCCGGGGTGGTGCTTTGAAGAACCTGTCGCATGATTGATTTGGTTCGTTGTTCTTTTGGGAAACTCAACATTCGTGATTGTATTTTGCACCACTCGAAGCCCACTCGCTCAATCCTTCGTGCCCGCCTTTTTGACGATTGCTGATTTAGAGATTTGGCGGCAAGCAGGTGGCTGAGGAGTACAGCTTGCAGATGCGTTGCCCACCACCGCGGTTCAAGTCTCGGCTACCACAACTCAGCTGGTTCTGCTTTGAGGGTTGGAGCATCAAGGACAGCAGAGTAGCAATTGTTTTGCCTGCAGACACGTTAATTTGTTTCACAGGCACATAAATTAGGAAGGCTCAGCGAGGTTGCGAACGCTTGTTCCGTGTTTGTCAACACCAGCTCTCGTATTCTCAGGCTTTGTGTGGACAACGGTGTCATGGTCGCACTGAGCTAAGTGACTGATGCATCAGACTGAGGTGTTCGGTGCTCGGATTTTGTTTCTATTTTTCCACGGATTGTTTCAGGCCTGGGCTGGCATAGAGCGTTTGGTCTTAGGGCTTTACGAGGACCTTTGTGCTGAAAACTGGTCAGAAGTATTTCAAGTCGTTTGGCTTGATTCAGACACGATGATTTGCAGCAGGAACCTCCTTCAAAAGACGGCACTGCTCTTGGGAAGTTTGACAGTTTGCAGTTGACCGCACATTTAGGGCAGATAGCCGCACTATGCACACATCAGGAGCAGACAATCACGTAGAGATACGGCCACGCTGGCCGCTCGGTGAAAGAGACCCGCCGCGAGCTTACTCCAATCACAATGTTGTGAGACGAAGCCTGATAGCTTGAGCTTGGATTGACTGTTCTCAGGCGCAGCCAGCAGGAAAAGTTTCCTAAAGGCCTCCACCGTAGTTTTTGACATGCCAAAACACAGTGGAAAGAGTCTCACAGGCCAGAAGCGTAAAGCTGATCATCTCAAAGGCCACAATGACAAGGTCAGCTTTGCAACAGAGAGTAGATATCGTGACAGCAGCTTTGGTTGTACAGTACTTCGATACACTTGTTCTTTTTTCCATTCAGTACTTTTTGATACTTTTTGCATTCTTTCCACACGCTGAATTTGCAGGCCCAAAGACAAGAGGTCGAGTCAGTTGGCTGATGCAGCTTCGTTGTAGCATGCTGAGCACAGGGAGAATCGATAGTGACAAACTAAAGGTCGATCTCGATTGCGAGTTGCATTGTGCCGTTCTGTGGGCTCTTTTTTGTTTGCTTTGTCCAGGTGTCTTTCTCCTTGATTCGTTTGGTTCTTGGTGCACTTTACACTTCCTTTGCATCCCAGCTTGTCGCAAGACTCGTAAGATACCTTACTCCTCCTTCTTTGAAGTCTTCATGTACAAGTGGGAAGGGTCATGCTTATTGCATATTTGTTTTCGTCCAACAGTTAAAGATACAACAACAAAGATCACGGTGGCTGTGGCCAAGGAAACAACATCTAAGATGGTTTAACAGTTTAACAGATGTTGTAGCCATGAATGTGACCCTTGATGAGTCTTCCAGCGGATCCGATCCTTGATCCTACAACCTGATACCAAGAGCATCCAAGAGCTGCCTTTGTAGGTGGCATCTCCTGACCAGCTGCAGATCTGAGGCTTCGCCACCAGCGAGCTCGACAAGGTTGCAAAGAAGCGCGGAGGGGGGGGGGGCGGGGTGGCCAAGAAATCAAAGCAGCAAATATTTTTTCAACGCCTATATACGTAAACATGTAAAAGTTAACACTCAAGTCTGGAAGTGTGCATGTCCCATATGGCTGAACTGGCCCTCACCTAACTAGTTTGTGTGTGTGCTAGTGCGAGATGCTCGTCTAGCAAATGACTGAACATGCAGATCATGTGTGCAGAATGATCCTGGATCGTGATGAGGTCGACACCAGAGTGTTGTAGCGCCTCCACTAAGCCGCAGAAATGCTCCGAAAAGCGGTGATTGGCAAAGGTTCTTCGGGATGGACATGGATCGTACGGATCAGAGTCAGTTGCAGGCAGCAGAACATACGGTTCCTGCCTCAACCAAGAAGAGGACCGGACCGGTCACCCTGAACAGGGATACAATGGAGCGAGATACGAAGTGCTCACAATTTTGTAAGGCACCTCGTTTTCGTAAGAGATGTGTTCCTCTTGCGGGAATGATGTTGGAAGAGGTGCCCCGAACGGCGCTCTTTTGGTGGAATGACCTTGGACAAGTACTAGTAGTTGTAGCATAGTAGCAGTGTCAGTGGTAGTTGCCGTCATCGTTATCCTTGCTATCATGGAAAGAAGGCAGATAACTTTTGTAAGCACATCAGAGACTTTCACGAGGGTAGGCAGCCGTTGTACAGAATTCATGTCAAGTGCTTTTTGACGGTGGTCACGACGTTCCCATCAGCACCATCGCAGCTTAAGTTTCCCGAAAAATCTAGAAACCAAATGAATAGTGCGAGCGCTGTTGAAGAAGCGCGAGCTATCCTGCGTCCAGTTGGTAGTAGCTCTTTAAACTACTAGCGTCTCCGCTACCTCTAGCTACTACCTGCCTTACGGCCTACCCCCCCCCAAAACAGAACAATATATACATAATATAAAGTACAACAATATAGTAACCAGTATAATATAATATAATATATAGTAAAAAGACTGTATATATATATATTATAGATATAAACCAATTTTGTTTAGCCGGCATTGCGTGAAGTGCATTGTGGGATGCCTCGGTTGGCACTTTCCGAAAGCCGGAGGTAAGGCCTGAAGTCTTGGACCGTTTTGTGCTTGTCTCGGCCCTACGGCATAAACTCTTTGTAAAGGGGTGCAGGCTGTGAAGGCCTAAGAATCAAGTAGCTGGTAAGCTTGCAAAGCTACTAGCTTCTTGAAGCACCCCTCGCATGATCGATTTGGCTTATAGAGTTTTAGAGATTTATGTTTATCAATCTATATATTTTTTTGATTTATCTTTGTTTCTATTTATTTCAAATTTTTGAAGGGGGTAGGCCGCTAGAAGAGGTACACTAAGTATATAAATAAGGGCTAAATAAACAAACTGCTAGGCAACCTGCTACTAGCTTGGATGCAGGATAGCTCACGCTTCTTCAAGGAAGCCTTGAAGCGCTCGCACTATTCATTTGGTTCCTAGCGTTTTAGGAAAACTACATACTCTCTTTTGTAAGCAACTACTTACTGGTTCCCCGTCTGCTGTATTTTGCGGCTCAAAGTTGAGACGGATCACCACAAAGAACACGGAGTGGGCCTGCAGCGCCATTTTCCGCCGAAGGCGGCGGCTGAAGATTTCGATTGAAGTGTTCCTGTTTCAATTAGGGGTCCAAGACAGTAGAGCTCTCTCTCTCTCTCTCTCTCTGTCTCTTGGTCTCTCTGTCTCTCGGTTTGTCGTAGGGTCAAAGCATATGTTTTTGCATTAGCATTTGGCCGCGTCCCAGTTTGTGTTGCCAGGTCGCTCAAGGCGGCATGACGGGTGCGGCTGTGGTTGCGGTGGGTCCCGGCTTCAGCATTTTTCCTCACACCAAGATACGAGAGCATACCACATGAGACGTGGCCTAGCTTAGGCCGGCCAGTGATTGTGTCACCAGAGACGCAGGCCGGACATGTAAGCCATCACAAACCTCGTACATCTCTACATGTGTCCAACGAGGGGAGTGTCATTGTGACCCTGACTTACCTTCAATCTCCATGAGGTGGTGAAACTCGGTGAATCACCGAAGGCCCGAACCCAGTCAGCCTTTGCGAAAGCCATTGAACAAGGAACTTGTTGGCTGGATTGTTCCGCCTCCATTCTGCACTGTGATCTGCTCCATTTGTCAGGGAGTGGATCTTGGAGATGCGAGGAAACCTGGTTCTTCATCCACAGGAGCGTCAGCAAGAGAGGGCAATGAATTCCGTCAAGTTGTCCAGTAATTAGTGTGGTGGTTGTGCATCCGCACCTAGGTGCCCTCGGCAGTAGAGGTGCAGGGCAAGGCAAGGCACAATGTTAGTTGAAGCTTGGATCATCTGGATTGAGATCACATGAGAACAAAACAAGCTTGAAGCACTGACTCAAACTACTTTACCCAGCAGGCGGCGCCTCCAGAGCAGCCTGTAGCAGCCAAGCCAGAGGCGGGAAGCGGAAGCCGTGTGAAGGACAAACAAGTTAACATCATAAATAGGACCTGTACAGTGGTGGGTAGTTAGCACAGGGCGGAGTTTTTCCGGAATGCGCAGCGAAGGGTTCCCGTTTATAGTCTGGGGGTCTGGAGGCTGGACCTGTGTTTGCGTCATGTGTCTCGTCGGGTCGGCGGGTCGTCGCCTCGTCGCCGCCTCGTCGTGAATTCCCTGACAGTGAGGGAATCTTTTGGAGGTTTTGGATGGAACCATGACGTGTCAGATTTGTGTGAAATAGCGTGGAAACGTATGGAAGTGTGGAGGATAATTTTGCTGCGCAGGTGCAGCGTTTTGTGAAATCCTCAGTTTCCTTCGCTGTGAGAGTGGGATTGGCGTTTAGAGTTTAGAGTTTAGAGGGTGGTATGCTTGAGGTGTTAGATGTCGCTGTGACCGTGGAATTTGCGTTTCAGGCTGTTGCTTCGAA
Organism: Durusdinium trenchii; assembly: GCA_963970005.1. Taxonomy (NCBI): domain Eukaryota; class Dinophyceae; order Suessiales; family Symbiodiniaceae; genus Durusdinium; species Durusdinium trenchii. The sequence goes on along the minus strand of CAXAMN010025306.1, from coordinate 658,434 downwards.
GCCATGTTTTTGTGACAAGATTCATGTAAAGCTGCGACTTTGGATGTGAGTGTGTTCAGATAGTGTCGAAATCAACCTCTGACAGTGGGGGAAGCTTGTGGAGGAGGTTTTGGATGGAAGCTTTGTGCGGGAAACAGCTTCTGGGAGCTGGAGCTGGCCTCAGAACATGTAGTACTGTACGGGAAGGAGCTTCTGGGAGATGCGGCCTCAGAACTGGCCACGGAGCTGTGGCCTCAGAAGCTGGCAACTTTGTAGTGGAAATGTCTCGCCGAGCTGTGGCCTCAGCGCTAGCCACTTTGTCGTGCAAATGTAGTTCGGAAAGCAGCTTCTTGGCAGTACAAATGTAGTATGGGAGGCAGCTTCTAGTAATGCGGGAAGCGGCTTCTGGGAGCTGTGGCTCAACTGGCCACATGGTAGTGCAAATGTCGTGCGGGACGTGGCCAAATTACGTCTGTGATGTCACTGTGCCATGCAGTTTTGCGCGGCCTTGGTGGAAAGTGCGTTTGTATGAGTCCATGCTGTTGGGGGAAAGTAAGGGTGCTGGTGTAAACGCGGCGTGTCGCTGGGGAGTGGGATGATTGGCGGCGCCCACGATGCTTGGTGTTACGTGGCTGTATCTAGTCTTGCCATGTGTTGACATGATGTGTGAAATGTCGCCTGCCGTGCAGTTTTGCGTGGCCTCGGTGGAAAGCGCGTTTGCGCGGGTCCATGCCATTGGGGGACGGAAAGCTTGCTGGTGTAAACGTGCGTGTCGCTGGGGAGCAGGATGATTGGCGTTGGCAGTGCCCACGAGGCCTGGTTTTACATGGTACAGTCTGTGGCGCACCGCGTGTCCCACAAGAGTTTTCCTGAAGTGAGTGTCCCAGAGAGTGTCCCGCAAGAGTTTTCCACCGCGTGTCCACGAGAGCGAGTGTCCCAGAAGTGACAAGTGTCCTAAAACAATCCCCACAAGAGTGCCCGATAAGACATAAGAGTGTCTCGGGAGAGTGTCCCACAAGACCGTGCCGCCAGAGTGTCTTACAAGAGTGTTTTACAAGCACGTCCCGCAAGAGTGTCCCACAAGATCCCACAAGAGGGCCTGATGAGAGGGTCTCGCAAGGATGTTGCCGGAGAGTCTCCCACAAGAGTGCCCCACAAGAGTGTTCTACAAGAGTGTCCTACAATGTTGTGCCCGGGTTTTCCACAAAAGTGTCCCGCAAGAGTGTTCCACGAGAGTGTCGCGCAAGAGTGCTCAGAACGGTTTTCCACAAGAGTGTCATACAAGAGCACCCCACAAGAGCACCGCCTACAAGAGTGTTTGACAAGAGTCACAAGAGTATCTTGCAATCAATGTTTGGCCGTTTGTTTTCGAGCGTGTGTGTGTGTGTGCCCCTTGGAATCACAGGGATCCTGTAGGATTGTTGAGCAGGGGGACAGGGCACCGCTGGCATTTCCCGTCCAACGAAGAGGGTGCCAGTAAGTGCTGATGCAGTGGGGGACGCCCCGCTGCGTACCTGCTCTAGGTTTTAAGTTTGTGTTTGTGTCTTGTGAACCTGTAGCGCTGGCCTCAAACCTGGTGCGATGGCCTCCAACGCACTAGAACTGACCCCCTAACCTTGTTGTTTTACTGCTGCTTTTGTCAACTTGTAGGCTCCACCCTGGTACCCTGGCCTCCAACCTACTAGCGATGGCCTCCAACCTTGTTTGCGCCTAACCCGATGGCCCCTCAACCTGCTTTCGATGGCCTCCAACCTTAGAGCGATGACCTCCAACTTTTTTGCCTTGGTGCTCAGGTTTTTAAACTTAGGCTGGCGTGTGGCGCCGCATTCACATCCGTACGCATTTCTAAAAGTGTGTCTCTCCTAGTGAGAGCCCAGGGAAACCCCGAAGAGTGGCCCCTGTGGACCCGTCGAACGGGTGTTTGTCTTTATCTCCCCTGCCGGGAGATGTACGCGCCCAGAGCCCCGAGCGGGCGGAGTAGGCTTACGCCAAAGTTATTTGCCAAGACTTGCTGAAGTATTGAATTCTAAGCTGGCTTATGCCTTTACGTGACCGTAGCGGTCAAAGCTGCCAGCCATTTTGGCATGGCGTACGTGGCCGCAGCGCCCGAAGCTTGTTCAATACTTGTTGGGGTGTGTCGGGACCTCAGTCCCCTTCCTCCCCCCCTCCCCCTACCCTCCCCTTCTTCTCTCTTTGCCTTTTTGGGGTATTCCTGAATGGAACACTCAGGTATACCCCTCTCCTTGGTGTGTCCCTGGACGCTTGCGCGTAGCTGGGAACACCTTTTCTCCTTTCATTCTTTCTCTCTTTCTCTTTTTCTTTTTCTTTTTCCTTTCTACCTCTTCCTTCTTTTCTTGGGTGTCCCTGGATGCTTTCGTCATAGCTGGGAACCCTTCTCTTCTTCTCTTGGTGTGTCCTTGGTGGCTTGTGTCGTAGCTGGGAACACCTTCCTTTCTTTTCCTTTCTCCTTTTTCTTTCTTCTCTTCTCTCTGGGGGCCGTCCCGCTGCGTACCTGCTCTAGGTTTTAAGTTTGTGTTTGTGTCTTGTGAACCTGTAGCGCTGGCCTCAACCTGGTGCGATGGCCTCCAACGCACTAGAACTGACCCCTAATCTTGTTGTTTTACTGGTGCTCTTGTCAACTTGTAGCGCTGGCCTCCAACCTGGTACTCTGGCCTCCAACCTACTAGCGATGGCTTTTCCTTGATGAGAGGGGCCCCCCCTGGCTCAGGTGGCTGGGTAGGGGCTGCATGTCAGAACCGGAAACAAGCTACGAAGGCATGCAGGGCGCTCAGAACACAAACAGGCGGGAGTAGACCACGTCACTCAGAGCAGTGCCCGGGCCGACCGGGCAAGCTTACTTCCAAGCTTGAGCTTTTTCTGCAGAACATTCCACGACGGCTCTGGTGCACTCCACGAGAAGCGAGCCTCGTCAACACCAAAAGGAAAATCGAACTCTGGCCACCAGCTGTAGGCCGCGGATCGAGGGCGTTTCTTGAAGTTATCAGCCACTATGGAACAAACTTGTCGTTGAGCATGAAAGCAAGGTCGATGCGACCAACCAAAGACACAAGAACCTGCACCCATCCGGTAGAGGGCACACACTCTTGAGCTGTGGACGTAGGACGGGATGACCTCTTGGTCACACAACGAAATGGTCTGGTTGACCAAATGGGCAAACTGGGTGGCACTCTCATTCCAAGTGTAGCTAAAGGCCTTTGCTGTGGTCGGACAACGGGCCCATGCAAAGGAATTTTCACTTTTCAAGCCAGTTCTACGAACAGGAACGAAGCTCTGAGCGAAAAACATAAAGCTAAGTAATAGTTCCATCCAAGAAACTCCGACCTGGGCCTCTGGTACTGCATCACAAGTCAATCCCCACCGCAGGTCATGAAGCCATTCTAGGACGCAGAGCAACAAACTTGATCCCCAATAGCTATGCGAAAAGAAAGCTCCTTGCCGAGCCTCCTCGAGAGAAAAGCTCCATGGGAGGGGAACCGACCAAGATGCAAACTTTTGGGCTACCATGCTGGCTCTGTGTTGGGGATGTGGCTCATCCGGATGGATGGACGCCGGCACAGTGGACTTAAACTCCCTGCGGTACTTTTGCAAAGCTAAGGACAGACGATAAAATTCCGAGAGTTTTTGCATTTCATCTCTACGTTCAAGAACCGACTGAACCCACGCTTGAGTCAAGGCTGGTAGTTGAGTTGTGCAAACTTCCACAGCCGCATGGTCGGCAAGGGAATTCCCTAGACTGTGATAGCATTCAAGATCCGGTAAACGATGGAGCTCAGCATGACCTTTTATTCCCGAAAGCACCTGCGAAGGGTTTTTCCTTAAGCACTGCTGCCTATTTCATCTTCCTTAATCTCTTTCTCTTACTTCATCTTCCCCACTCTCTCTTCCTTACTCTCTTTCTCTTACTTCATCTTCCCCACTCTCTCTTCCTGACTCTCTTTATCCTACTTCACCTTCCTTACTTCATATTCTTTACTAACTTTCTCCTACTTCACCCTCACAACATCATCATCTAATCATCACCTCATAGGTTATTAATCTCATATCATATCATATTATATCATATCAGGTTATAATATCAATATCATATCACATCACATCAGTGTCATAACATATCATATCATATCATGTTTTAATATCATATCACATCACATCAATGTCAGATCATATCATCTCATATCATGTGATAAAATAATATCACATCACAACATAACATATGAAGTAGAAGTATCAGATCAACAATATCAAAGTACATCAGAAGTAGATATTGATAGGTAGGTATTGATAAGTGGGTATAGACAGGTAGGTGTAGGTAGGTAGGTGTAGATAGGTAGGTGAAGATAGGTAGGTGAAGATAGGTAGGTGTAGACATCTTCCTTAAGACACCTACCCAACTTCACCTACCCAACTTCTTCTTTATTCTTCTCTTTAGGCGGCGGGGCGGTGCGAGCAAGTCTTACGAAACGCAACCCTCTCGTGGAATCGTGGCCATCGATCGCGCGCGCGTGTGGTGAGACGCGAATCGCGTTTGTCCGTGAGCAACCCTCTGCGGAGATCGTGCGTGTCGATCGCGCGAACGTGTGGTGAAACGTACATTTTGGGTGTGCGCGGTGCGTTCCGCCATTATAATTCTGGTGACAAGGTTTTGTCGATTTTGCGTTTCCCCATTGTAATTCTGGTTTCAAGGTTTGCCCTCGAGCAACCCTCTGCGGAGATCGTGCGTGTCGAGTGCACGAACGTGTGGTGAAACGTACATTTTGTCTGAGCGCGGCTGGGCGCACCATTATAATTCTGGTCACAAGGATGTCGCCAATGTGCGGTCCGGACCGCATACTCATTGGGAAATGCGATTCCAAGGTCTGTGCCCGGTCTGTGCCCGGATCGTTCCCCCATTATAGTTCTGGTCGCAATGATGTCGTGAATGTCACCTCTGAACTTTCTACAATGCGCGCTCTGGACGTCATACTCGTTGGGAACCGCGATTTCATGGTTTGTGCTCGGATCGTTTCCCCATTGTAATTCTGGTCACAACGATGTCTCCAATGTGTGCTGTGGACTTCATACTCGTTGGGAAATGCGATTTCATGGTCTGTGCCCGGATCGTTCCCCCATTGTAATTCTGGTCGCAAGGAT
>CAXAMN010025306.1:624291-648304 GCA_963970005.1 Durusdinium trenchii | reverse complement strand
GGGGGGCACAGGTGCATGCGTATGTTTTGGAAAGATGGGGAAACACTACGTTGAGGCACTTTACCAAATCCAGGGTGACCCCTGCACAAGGCTCTTGCTGGAAATGGGCCTGTTCGAAAAACCACTGCGTGTGGTAAGCAGCAAGGTAGGCACCTCGGCCCGGAAGGAGACCTGTAATGTCCTGAGTCATGGACAAACCGAGACATCGAAGAGCCTGACGGCAAATAACTTGGGCCCAAACACGGTATATTTGGGACAAGACTGTAATCGGCCGAATACGACTGGGCTCTGGGACACCATCACCTTTAGGGGCCGCAAAGACTTTGGCAGCCATAAACCAAGTCGGAAAGCCTTCTTGATAATTATTCACCACCTTAATCAAAGAGGCAATTAGAGAGATGGGCAGAGACTGCAATTCGAAGGCTGTAATCCCATCCGGACCCGGAGCTGCGTTCCATTTGAGGGACTTGATGACCTGCATCCAAGTATCAAGGCAATGACAGTCTATCGAGAGCTCGGTTTGCGGTAGCCGGTCGAGAAAGGCACCAAATTCACAATCCAAGTCAGGAGTCAGCAAATGCGAGTCATCCCGCTCCCACAAGGGTTGCCAGAATTGGGACAAGTGATGACAAATCTGAGCAGGATTAGTGGTCAAGACACGCTGTCTAACCTCTACCTCTTCAAGCTGATGGGGTGTCTTAGAACAGGAGACAATGAGAGAGTGTACTTTCACCTCCTTGAGCCACCCTGAAACCCCATCTAGCGAAATAGGCTGACCAAGTTGGAATTGGGCAGGCGACTCCACAAAGGCTTCAAACTGCTCCGCTTGCTTATGTCGGCAACGGCCAGAGATAGGAACACAAATTGCAGTCTGAGCAATCTCTTTTTCAATCGACTCCAAAGTCGGTGTGGATCCCCGGACAGAAGCAAAGGTGAGCTTATTATGGCCAAAACGAGCATCCAGTTTCTGACGAAAAAGCAATTTATCCTGGTGGATGCGAGTATCCAAAGCAATGGCTTGTTCGACCTCATGTTTCCATAATTGTTCCACATCGAACAACCACCATGGCGGTGGGAGGGCAGCAGGCACCCATCCAAGCTCTGGGACACTCTGAATCCAAAATACAAAAGGCTTTCGCTGGAAGTGGAAGCGCAAGATTTTTGACCATTCATCACTAAGGCACTGAGATTTATGCGGTCGAGAAAGCTTTCGACGGAGGGACTGAATCCTCCGTAGCTGCTTAATGAAGCTGGCAGTGCGAACACCATGGATTTCATGACTCGGTTCAAAATCCCCATGGCGAGCCTTAGGAACAAGATCAGTCACCAAAATGGTCTTAGGGCGGGTCTGTTGGCAACGGCCCCGAAATGAAGCAGGTAGACGTTTCGGCAAGTTGGCACTCACTGGAGCCTTACGAAGGGCAACATCAACAGTTTGCTCAACCCGAATCCCCCATTCTTCAAGGGTGCAAGGGTCTTCCAAGCCCTGCAAATCATGTGAGGCCTCCTCCAAAAGCTGAGCCGGCAATGCAAACGACGTAAAAGCTTGAGGCTTGGGCCACACTTGCTTGAGCCAGGGACCACCACAGTTGTTCAATTCAAAAGTGACCACCTTGTGTGCATCAAAAAGAGGATCAGGCAAAACAGAGATGGCCTTCAGACGAGATGCCAGCTCCGGAGATAAAAAAGCCGTGTCCGGGTTCGTGGCCTCTTTGCAGCTGGGTGGCATGGCCTCGCCGTACAAATGATCATAGAGTTGCTGCAGGTGAAGAAAACCCATCGAAGCAAAATCACTGGATGCCAAGAGTTTATTCACATCCGCATTGAAATCCCCCATGACAATAGCAGGAAGGTTAACTTGCTTGACTCTCTGGGCTGCCAGTGCCAGCAGGGCATTGGTGAAGTCCTGGGCACCAGAGTGCGAAGAAGTGAGGCCATAAATGGTGATGATTTGCATCTTCCACTCATCAACAATCACGTGCGTGAAGCGAAGGTCCATACCAGGGTCAATCGGTTTGGGACAGCGAGCAAATCTCATAGGAAACAGACTAAAGTTGGCACATCCTGTTGCTTTTCCACGCAAGCTGACTTGTTGGTCTTGCCGAGCTCTCAAAGAGGGAGCTGGAGTCGTGAAGGCTGAGAAGAATCCCAGCTTTTTGAGGTTCCTGGCCACAAGGGCTTGAGTTAGAGTTGTAGCACTTGTCTCAGCAGCAGCAACGAAATGACAATGATACTTCTGAAGCAAATCACGAATAATCGGAACCTTGTTGGCCAGGGACGTGGGATTGCACAGCCCAAACAAAAGGCTGTCAGGTCCAGGATTCTGAGCTTCACCATATCGAATTGCGTGTCCAAGAACACGTCTGAACAACCTCCATTGGCAGTGAGGTTGTAACACATGACAAAAAGCAATGTCTCGTGCAACCACCATGGAGCCGCCAGTGGGAAGACACCCACGAGAAAACCACAGTGAATTAAAGCTTGCCCGGCCCCATCACTCATTGCTCTCCTTGGGCTTTTTTCTGCCCAAGTTCTCCTGGAACATCTGCTGCAGAGCGGCCAATGTGCCATGGATGGCCTGATTCTCAGTCTTCATTGTCTTGACCACTGAGGCCTCCAAGGCCTGTGCAGCATTCTGGAGCTGTAGGGCAACTTCTTTCTGATGTTCATCAAAGCGAAGGCCAATGGAATGAAGACGATTTTGCATGTCATGGCTCTGTTGGCGGATGCTCGTGTCGAGCGTGGTGATGTTCTTCTGAGTCTCAGACTGAAAGCTAGCATTTGAAGCTTCAATGGATGCCAATCGAACCTCCAATGCATGGAGTTTCCCCTCCTGTTCCTTGAACTTGGTCTCAGTAGGGCCTGTGACAGAGCGAGCACTACCCAGGGCAGGAACAGAACGTCCCTGAGTGGCCAAGTATTGCGCCCAAGGATCGCTCGAGGCAGAAGAACTCGCTGGAGCTCCCGAGGCTGTGGCACTGAGTGTGACGTCGCCCACCACAACTGGTGATTGAGAGACTTTGCTCTTGGGAGGCAGAGCTTTTGCTAGTACCGGCGAAGAGTTGAACATGAGGATGCCTTCAGGTGCCGCTTCAGCGCTCGCAATCAGCCAAGCTGTGGCGCCGACTTGGCGAATTGGCTGAATGGTCCATTGGTACGCTTTGGCCCACTGGAGTAACATATCCCTCGATGTACCGTACGGCAAAGGCTGCACTTTGAACCAAGTGGCCCCCTGCAAGTCCGGCGGGACCTCCTTCGCGGGGCAAATGATTTTCCAAGCCTCCGAGAAATCCTCCTGTCGGAAACGCAACCCCATTCCAGAGCGGCCTTTCACTAGGCCAATGCACCCCGATGTCTGTTTGGATAAAGTGGTGAGCCGTGGCAAGTCACCCTCACTCCAAATTATGCGAAAGCGGCTGTCCTGGCGTCCGCCAGCATTCTTCGGTGTGCAGAAAATCTTGTTGAATCCGCTCGCTTGCAAGATTGTGATCTGATGCTCCGGCAGAGTTGATCCGTGCAGTTGGACTGAGGTTGCTTGGGGTGCTGCAACTGCTTTACCACGATTGCGGAGGGAGCGTCCCCATGTAGACTGGATTAGCTGGACACATCCGGCTTGGTTGAAGGTGTTCACAATGAATGGTGTCGTGGCATCAAGGATTTGACCCCATTCATCAGCATTCCAGTCTTCTCGCCACAGAGTAAAGGCAATGCTACAGCAGGCTGGATTGGTGGTTTTGTGAACTCCTTCCGAGCATTTGAGCTGCTTCTCCCCAAATTGAACCAAAGTGCCAGCAAGGATGATAGTGTCACCACCCGGGATCGCACAAGGCACCGTTACTGAGTGATGCTTCAATGAGGTATCGAGGCTAGCCTGAGTGACCACAATGATTCCCAATTCATCTTTCGAAAGGACAGCATTCTCGCGAATCCATGGCAGTGCTTGATCCAACTGGGCTAACATCACTCCCGAGGATTGGGGCACGAAGGACTGCATCTGTGTGTAGCCTCAGAGCCATCTTCATTGACGATGAACCCTGGCATAATGGTGACTCCCATGAGGTCAATTTGAGGTGGACGTTTCTTCTGTGCCTGGGTCTGGCGCGAAGAGCTCTGCAAGTCAAGTGCGCCCGATCGCTTGCGAGGCAGTTCTACTCCAACACTTTCCAAGGCCTGCAAAATGCCATGACCCCGGGAACCATCCTTGCCCCGAAGAAGAGCCGAAGCTGCGCTGAATCCAATGTGTCGGAAGAGCGTGTCAACAGCCTTGGACACCCAAGCGATGTCATACTGAAGATCAAGAAGCAACCCAGCAATCTCATTCTTCACCGCCACAGTTTGAGGATGCTGGCCTCCACTACCACCTCCCTGAATCCTGGTAGTGATGTGAAGGACGTAGGCATGACCCCTTTGGTCCAGATGTCGAAGGGACGCCACTTTTTGCTCTGGAAGGATGCGAGAGGCCGAGAACCCATGAATGAGCCGAAGTTCTTCAGAGGCAACAACTGGGTTCCAAAGTTGTTGAAGCAACGCCAACAGCTGATCAAACCCCATCTCAGGATCCAAGTGGCCTTCCCACAGCAATCTCTTGCACCATTTCAAAGCAACGAAAACTCCCTCCGATATCTTGATGCAATCCAATGTGCTTCGCACCGCTCTGACTGCCCACCAAAGCATGAACTGTGCAGGAGGCAGGGGGACCATAGAACGGAGTTGAACCTTGATCATGAAGGATCCATCCATAACCGTTCGATCAATCTGAAGATTGAAGGTGGCTCGACCTTCCGTGGTAAGGGCCTCATCCCAAAGAGTCGCCCAGATGGCACAGCCCTGATGCTCACCCACCCCATGGAGAATGTGCACATCCGCATCATGCTTCCAGTGGTATGCACAGTTGACCGTGGTTGCATCCTGCAGAATCTGTTGGCTCGTGAGACTAAGCCGAGCATGACTCCATCCATGCAAAGAGAGGGCCATCTCAGGGATGATATGGGAACGAAGGGGCACCAGATCAAATTGGTCATGCCACAATTTCTCCTGTTCCTCACTGGAAAGAAGGGATTGAACCATTTCCCCTTTGGAGACAAACCGCATATCGACATCCGCTTGTTGCATGACAGGGATACACCAGCCATTGTCATCACCTGCACTGTCGTTGGAAGGCTCCGGAAGGGGAAAAAATCGATCTTGGTCCTCCAGCTGCTCAGAGTCAGATTCATGTCTCAAGGAATGCTTCCACAAAGCCTGCAAGGCCGCCAACGAAGTATTCTGCTCAACCAGAAACATCTTTGTGGTGTTCTCGAACAGGATCCTACACCTTAGAAGCACTCGAACTGGAAGGGTCTGTTCCAGAGCTTCATGCTGTGTGATCTGTACAGCATGAGGTGTCCACGGCTTGAGACAAGGAATATTCAAGACAGGATCGTGGTCATCCAAGAATCCCTGCAAAGGCACTACACCCAACTCAGGTGTCCAGAAGGTATTGCTTGGCAACTGTTCAAAGCCCGGTTGGAAGAGCTGCTGTATCATGTCCTCATGCAGGAGGAATCGAGCCGATTGATCCATCCACATAGTGCCTGAGGGATACACTTCTGCATGCAGTGTTGATGCCTTGAGACGATTCTTGTCAAAGAATTCCCAAACATCTTCCCAGGAGAGTCGATAATCCCTGGTTTCCAGCATATTGATGCCCTGTACCAAGATCCAGAGGGCATGAGGGATCGCAATCTGATTACCCAGTCCCTTCCATTCCTGAGTCAGGTCATTACCCAGCCATAGACCACCCCACGCTCCATGGATGAGGGCCACCTCCATTGGACGCCAGAACCTTAGCACGTCGGAATCCGCAGGTTGAAACCAATGTGCAAAGTAGCCCTTGGTCTCAAGAAGCTCCTGATGCAGCTGGTGTTGCTTCCCATACTGAGCCATGAACGTAGGAAGACAGCTGTCTGTGGCACGGAAAACATGTGATTCATATGCTTCTTCAGCTGTAAACCGTCTCTGACGTTTGATGTTCCGATCCAAGGGATGCTCTCTGGCCTGCTGTAAAGCAGATGGTGGCACTGCCAGCTGGCGAAGAACATCGTGGGGCCATGTTCGAATGCAGTCGAGTTCAAGCAATGAAATCGTCCGCTCAATGGACCACGAAGAGATGGAAGCCATTTGTAGTCCGTCCTCATGGATGAAGTAGGCAACTCCAAGCCACCGGAGTCTTCGAACTGGCATGACATCTCCCAAATCAATCACTCGAGAAAACCTGAGTTGGTATCCAGAGAACCAAAGTGCCTTCTCAATCCACATACGGTGAGGATGCGAGTGAAATCCAGCAACCTGCTCAATCAGGATAATCTTGGGACGAAGCAGCTTGCAAAGACCAATGCTCCTCATGAAGAGCTGCCCCTCCGTGGTGTGAAGGCCCTTCTGAGAGGATGCCCCGCTCCAAGGTGGACAGGGAGCACTAATGGTGATGATCTCAGGAGCCCAACAAGCCACCGCTTGCATCCAGTTGCAGTCCATGACATCCCCATGGATACACCATCCCTCTTTGAAGGAGTAAAGCGCCAAAGGTGGGAGCTCACGTGCTGCTGACAGTAGTGGACACCTGTGGGACAAGGCATAGCTCCTGGCAGCATGGAAGTCTACTTCAATTGAGCCTGAAACCATGTTCACTTCCATCTCATTCAGAAGCTGGGTGGCAAAGGACCAGCCCCCAAATGAGCCACCGAACAAATGCAGAATATGGATCGGACCATCATCAGCTTTCTTCAACGGGAGGAGCAAGGTCTCGTTATCAATAGACAGGTAGCCTCGCGTGTTTGGTCCAGGGAAGTTCAGCGCAGCATTCCAAATCATGCATTTTCCATCAATGCCCTGGATGCACATATTGTGTAAGGCGCTCTTGTCATCAGCTTTCCAATCAAAGGTGATGGACTGTGGCATCAAATCATCAGGCCCAACCCAGACACTGTCAACATCCAGATACTTCAGGCCTCGTCCGCTGGCAGTCAAGTGGTCTGCTTCCCACAGAAACAAGTCATCGAATCGCTTCAATGTCAAGCGGTCAACCAACAGGGAAGGTCGATCTTCAAGCCAGCCACCAGCGTCTCCCCAAAGGGAGTATCCTCGGAGGATCTCTCGAGCAGCTCCTGGCGCCACTCTTGAGTCCTCGTCCATGGCGTCAGAAATGCCGAGACTCAGTCGGCTCCCCTTCCGGAGGGGATCCGCCACCGCCGCGTGGAGGCCTGAGCCTGGGTGGCTACTAGCGATGGCCTCCAACCTTGTTGCTTGGCGTCGCTTTCAGCTTGTGCGCCTAACCTACTAGCGATGGCCCCTCAACCTGCTTTCGATGGCCTCCAACCTTAGAGCGATGGCCTCCGAACTTTTTGCCTTGGTAGTCAGGTTTTTAAACTTAGGCTGGTGTGTGGCACCGCATTCACATCAGTACGCATTTCTATAACTTATAAGTGTGTGAAGGCCTTGCATCTCATATGGAAATCCTTATTTGGAGCGAGTTGCGCTCCACTCTTTTTAGGGCACATGGCCTAGGCTAAGGAAACGCAAAACAAAGGAATAGCAAACAACAGATGACACACGGACTAGTGCAGTTGAATGTGTTCGCCGTGCCACATTGTACTGACTGACCAGGTTCCTGCTGTGCAGCCGATTGCAGAGGCATGGAGCTTCATTGATCCCATTTCTTTTCAAGGAACAAGACAAGAAACGAGGGCAGGTGTGAAGGGGTCTAAAGGCAAAGAGAAAGGGAGAAAAGGAAGCGAAACGAAACGACGCGAAAGGGAAGGAAAGGGAAAGGGAAAGGGAGAAAGTGCGAACACCATGCATGTTTCCAATAACTCACATAGGACAGGCGTGTAGCTGCCGCAAACAGTTGCAGGTGGTGTGACGCGACGCCGGAACTAGTCTTCATTCTTGCGCTCTTGATTGGGTTGGTCGCTTACTGTAACTTGTAGCGAAATTGTTTCTTTTCAGTTTATGTTGTGTGTTGGGGCGTCGAGGGCGCAGTTGGAAATCGTAGTTGCATTGGTTGCTAAAGATGGAGCAAGTGGATGCGCAACAACTGATGCGCGCAAGATGTCGGCGGGACAGAGGCTTCAACGGGCTGACAGCTGGTGGCTGTCAATAAGGCGTTGCCGCCAGGGAGGCCTGAGTCAGCCTGAGAGCATTGGCGCTGCTGAAAAACAATCGAATGCGTTGGGGCGAGAAGGGCTTGATTGGTGGCAATAAGGGGCTGGGCAACGCTCGGTGATGACCAAGGAGAGCAATGTTTTGGGCTGCGCCAAGCTTGCTGACTCTGCTGCAGGAGTGTTTCTTCCATCAGCAACCATTTTGGTCAGTCGTCGGCTGATGTTGAAAGGCTTCAAAGACATTGGAGCTTGGTTCAAGGGCAATAAAGGAGGCAAAGGAAATTGTGTGGGAAATGTCAAGGAGAGAACTGCAAGGCTGGCTTCTTGCGTGGGAAGCAAACCGTTTGGCAAATGACTGTTGGAGCCAGTAGAAAGGAAAAGGTAAAAAAGGCAGTCAGTTGAAAGGCGAAAACTGCGGCGAAGAAGGCCAAGGGCTGTTGGAGCAAAGCCGGAGGACAGGGAAAGAGTTGGCGCAAAGGGGCTTTGAAAGCAGTTGGGTTGCTGACTCATGAGCCGGAAGAGATCAGCGCAGCGTCGGGGGAAAGGCGTGATGACATGGGTGAAGCGACAATTACAGGTATTAAGCGCAGAGTGACAGGACACTTTGCAGATCTTCGCCAGGTGCTGCTGTGAATAGAAGGTCTTTGAGGGCGGTGTAGATGTTGATGTAGATAGAACGTTGCGGTCTGACTCTGAGCAGTCTCAATGCAATAGGTTCAGTTGAGACGCAGTTAGGCTAGCTGTTTCTGGGCAGTTCTTGCAAGAAGCAGAAGGGGATAAATTTGAAGAGTTTGCCCCAATGCAAAGGAGCCTGTTGAAGTGAGGTTTTCGAAACCTGTGTTGGAAGAATGAAAGTTGGTTGCAAAATGACAATGGGGTGCAACTTGACCATCGACGGCAGCAGAGTCGATAGCGTATCGAGATGGTGCTGGAAAGGCCAAGCGTGTGCAGGCAGGACCATTATGGTTTCAGCGACGGATAGATCGTGCAGGCCGGAAGGAGAACGTGTGCGTCAGGGGTTAATGTGGGGCCAATAAGCCCATCGGTCCATCGCGCAGAAAGAACAAACATCTAAGAGCAAACGCGACAAGAACATACAATAACATAATTAATAGGGAGAAAGGAACATGTCTTTTGTTTACCAACAGCGTTCTTGTTTATACTAGCAAGGAGTAGTCATCGTGTCCGAAACGCATGCTGCTTCAGTGACCCCAACTTAGGTCCCAAGGCCATGGTTTTGAACTTCTAGGCTTTCTGCAGCTTGAATTTGGTCAGGCTACTGCTAGGTCAGCCAGTTTCACATGCAGTGCCAGGGCCTTTTCCACCCGTTTAGTTGCAGTTATGTTCAGTTCTATACGTGAACGTTTTGGCACGTCAAGCAATAGCCGGGGTCGACGCAGACCTTGCAGCCTTCAAGCGCGCGCCGCTGCTTTTTAGGTTGACAAAAACGGACAGCCGTTGGGTATCCGTGTTGAGTACGTTCGCGACAAGTGCATTGTCCTTGTGGCAGACTCAGCCGTTTGTAAACCGGGAACTAAGGAAACCTTCCACACCCTTCTTCAAAATCTTTCAAGACGTTTCTGTTTTTCTTCTCTCGAAGGCTGTGACAAGTGGCCTGATCCCAGCATGGAGTCTTGGTTGCGTTAGCCGGCTTGGCTGCAAGACCGTGACCTTTTCAATCTTGTTTCAAAGCGCTTTCCAAGGAACAACGCAAACCCCGACAAGGTTGGAGAACACCCATGGCCACAGTTTTGCAATTGTTTGTTGGTTTCAGTTCCAATCAGGCTGTTCGCCCTGGGGATTGCATCTCTCAGGCCAAACAATTTATTCAGTCCGTCAATGCGCAAACCGATTTTGTTCATCAATTTGCGCAGGTTAACGGGGAAGCTGTAAGCGGAGCCCAGGCTGCAGACAAACTGGCTCAAAGCGCTGGCAAGGCCAGGATTCTTCCACTTGTAATCAGTAATCAACAATATTGTTGCCACACCACACGTGCATACATTCCATTCTGAAACGTGGCTTTCGGTTCCTCATCAAATGATAAGGTGGAACTTCTCCTCGAAAGACCACAGGAGCTTCGGATTCCTATCCAGGCTTTGTGTTCTTTCTGGCTTTCCGCTTTTGTAGTGTGACGACCAATGCAGCCAGGTTGGCGAGGTGCTTGGAATCAAGGTGCCGGGAGAGCCTGAAGTTTTGTGGCAGCTATTTATTGTCTACAATTTACTGCTGCTCACAATGCACTGAAACGAAATGACACAAACGGAATGAAGTGTCCAAAAACCTTGCCAGGTGTCAGAACTACTTGAGGGCTTCGGCGTGGAGGCCTTGTGGAATGACGCCATCGTAGACCCCAAACAGTTTTCAACATCGGAACACTCTGCAACTAGAGCTTGAGACAAATAAGGGATTGCAAGGCAGGGGAGACAAGACGGAGACAGTGACGAACAAGAAGGGAGACAAAAGGAGACAGAAAAGAGAAAAGGGAACAGAAGGGAGACAAGGCGGACACAGTGACCAACAAGAAGGGAAACAAAGGGAGACAGAAGGGAGAAAAGGCGGACACAATGACCAACAAGAAGAGAGACAAGAAGGGAGACAAAAGGAAACAGAAGGGCGACAAGGCGGACGACAAGAAGGGAGACAAAAGGAAACAGAAGGGATGACACAGTGACCAACAAGAAGGGAGACAAGAAGACACAGTGACCAACAAGAAGGGAGACAAGAAGGGAGACAAAAGGAAGCAGAAGGGATACAAGGCGGACACAGTGACCAACAAGAAGGGAGACAAGAGATGAGACAAAGGGAGGCAGAAGGGAGACAAGGCGGACACAGTGACCAACAAGAAGGGAGACAAGCAGGGAGACAAAAGAGACGGAAGGGAGACAAGGCGGACACAGTGACCAACAAGAAGGGAGGCAAGACCTGAGACAAAGGGAGACAGAAGGGAGACAAGGCGGACACAATGACCCCGAGACATAAAGGGAGAGAAGGCGGACACAGTGGAGACAAGGCGGACACAGTGACAAACAAGAAGGGAGACAAGATCGGAGACAAAGGGAGACAGGAGGGAGACAAGGCGGACACAGTGACCAACAGGGGAGGCGGCCACGCAGTCCCGCAGCAAGGGAGACACCCTTAGAAAGCATTGAGAACCCCTAACAGTAACCTGTCTGAGGAAGTGAGACAAATGAATAGAATAGAAATGCTGCATGGCCAGTGGACAAGGTGGACACCAGCAGTGCAGGCACCGAACCTGGGAGGCAAAAGTAAGGAAGGCACATGGGAGACAAATGAATAGAACTGCAGCATGGCCAGCGGAAAAGGCACCGAACCCGGGAGACAGAAGGAAAGAAATTACATGGGAAACAAATGAATAGAAATGCTGCGTGGCCAGCGGAAAAGGGCGGACACCAGCAGTGCAGGCACCGAACCTGGGAGACAAACGTAAAGAAATCACCCGGGAGACAGACAAGTGAATAGAACTTAGAAATGCTGCATGGCCAGCAGAAGAGGGCGGACACCAGCAATGACAGAAAGGGCGGACACATCTGAAGAAAGAATTGAGAACCCCCCACAGTAAACTATTTGGGGAAAAACAGTAAAGCCGATAGATAGCTGCCTCCATTTGCAGGTGACGGAGGTGAAGCAAGATGGCCAGATTCCTTCTTTCAACAAGGCCAGGAACATGGAAAGGATGAATAGGCCAGAGACGGCCAGTGTCAGAGTCTAGAAGTTGCCAGGACAAGCAACTGGCTGTGCGTCCAAGTGACCGGATTGTTGCGGTGAACGGCTGCTAAATTGCATTTATTGACACTGGAATTTGGATTGACAAACTTGATCAGTTCATCAAGTAGCTTTTTGACAGCTCTTGAAATGAGCGGTGTCGTTCATAGCGGGCACAACTGAAGGAAAGCAAGCAAGCTCTTCGGAACTTTTCGAGATGGTCGCAGCTAGCAGCTGCCAGGCCTGATAGCTGCGCAGATCAGATAGTTAAGCAGTCAAACATTTTGTACCAATGCAGTCAAGCACTCTATCTCTCACACATGCACACATTTTATGCAAGAAAATTGATGGCACTGCTATTTCATCAATGTTGAAAGTCTTTGATGACAAACCTCCAGGAACTGTTGGTGTACACATATTCCTGAAGAGCGGGAGGCAGGCCTCCCAACAAGAGTTCACTTGCGGAAATGGCATTTTGCAAGTCTAAGCTTCTCTGCACAAGGCAGTGGCGTTTTGCGCAACTGAAACAGGTTTCGGCCCCTCAGCAACTGCTGAGCACTGGTTTTCAATTGTGCCTGAACGGATGTGGCAGACTGAGATGGCAAAACGCCATGCGATTGCTACGCTGCTACACATTTTTGATTAACATTTGCAGCTTGGGGCCCCGGCAAATCCTGCACTGATTGGTCCTTTGTGACCATGTTAGGCGCAGTCAGAAGTTGGTTTGGCGAAGGGTGTTTCAACCATGCCAATGCTTTCTGAAACAACTGGTTTGAGAATCGTCTGATTTGCGTCTAGCCTTGTTTCACTCAGTTTGTCGAGGCGATGTCATCAGGTCATGGAGAAATTCGGCTCAGATTGAGTGACACTGTGCAGCGGTGCTTTCAGCATTGTTTGACCACTCTGAAAGCCGACAGTAGCAGAGTAGGGCAAGAAATTGACAATCAGGTGGATATCTATGCATTTTTTATTGACGTTTTGTTATGACCAGTCGGGCCGTTTGGATAGTCGGATAGTCTTTTGCTTCTCAAGCTCCTTGAATTTTGGCATGTTTCGGCCCACAGCGCAAACAGCAGAATGCATCAGTAGCAGGCATTAGAAAACGAAGAGTAAGGAACAGGAGAATACCAATCCACAGAAC
Organism: Durusdinium trenchii; assembly: GCA_963970005.1. Lineage (NCBI taxonomy): Eukaryota > Dinophyceae > Suessiales > Symbiodiniaceae > Durusdinium > Durusdinium trenchii. Next base: position 635,302 of record CAXAMN010025306.1, on the reverse strand, counting down.
CACACTCAAACCGAACCTAAGGAACACAGTTGGTTGCGGATGTCATTCCTGAAAAAGATCAAGGCGTTCTCTTTTCCGTGTGGGAACTTATCCATTTGTCCACTACCTCATGGAAAGTGTTTCACCAACTCCAGAGGACTGGCTCCGACGCCTTCGCCAAGTTTCAACATAAACACCCAAGTTGCTCCACCCCTTGTTACTAGAAGCTTCTTGTTACTAGTAGCGATGCCAGGAGCCCCTAGTAGCGTCCTTGCTCCTAGTAGCGATGCCCGTGTTCCTAGTAGCTTCTCATTATATAACCTATTGTGCTTTTTGCATCCTTTATTTGCTCAGACTAATTTGCGCGCGCACTTGAAGCATCTAAAAGTAACTCCTCAGGAGCCTCGGGAGAGAACAAGCGGAGCTAGTGAAGATGCGAAAGGAAAAGATGGCAGCAAAGCAGGGAGCAAACCGAAATCTAGGTGCCACGCTCTAAAGCAACAGACAGAACGTACCGCCTCATAACATGTTTTCATTTAAATTTTAGGACTTTATTTACATCCATTGTTGTGTCGTGTGATTACCTTTGTAAGAGGCCCTTAGAGTTTCCCGTGTCAGGGTTCGCCTGGTGGAGTGTGGGCCACTTGTTGGTGCCCAGACTCGGCCCAGTGGTCGAGCTGGTACCCACTTGCAGTGGGCATCAACTCCAACAGGGCACCTTGGACCGCCCTAGCGTCCTTGTTCCTAGTAGCTTCTTGTTCCTAGTAGTAAGGCCAGGAGCCCCTAGCAGCGTCCTTGCTCCTAATAGCGATGCCCTTGTTCCTAGTAGCTTTTTGTTGCTATCTCACGACATTATTCCACTGAAAGCATCGTCATGCGTGCTCTTGATTGAAACAATGCACATGCCTTCCGACTGAAATCCGTTCATAGCAGAGACCAAGGCAATGGGTGCGAGTCTTTTCAACCACCGCGATCGCGCCAAATCGCCAGCGTGACAAGCCTTTTTGTCTGGATATGTCTTGTTGATACTTGTTTCCAAGTTGGTCTTTTGCAGGGTCTTGGGAGGTGTTACAGAAAGCTTATAAGTCAACAAAGTGGCAGATTTTCAGTATTCAACCAAGGTCGCGTGTTGAAAACAGCTTGGGTCTTGCTGAATTCGGCGATGCCTGGACAGAGTTCTACAGTTCAATCAATGGCCTTCCAGTGGCGAGGGGCTACGACCGAATTGTATACGGGGATCATGGGCCATATGTCGAATTTTCGTCTCACCAACTTTGCTGGTCAACCTTCCCAGTCTTCGTGGAGAAGCCCGAGATGAGCTTCTTCGATGAATACTACACTTTGGAAGGATCAACCATGTTGTATGCTCAGAAAAGAACAGTGGTCAACAAGCCAAATCCCCCGTGCGGCCCATGGTCGGCGCAGAACAACCGCCCTGAAGGCTATGCCAACTATCTGATCGGGAAGTTCTACCTGGCCTGTGAGCCCAATGTGATAACCATCAGTCGTCCATCGAGCAAGAAAAAGAGGAGGGGCAAACCGAAAGAATGCAACGATGAGGATGGCCACGTGCTAGAGTCGACAGAGGTTGATGCTCCAGAGGAAGAGTTTTGCGAAGAAGGTCAGGCCTTTGAAGGGCACTGGGCAGGAGAGCCGTGGACACAAGAAGCATCCTGGATGCAACCGTCGCCATGGCTGCAAGAGGAGTGGACACAGACAGCATGCCAGGAAGATTTGCAAGGAGCGTGGACAGATGGTGACTGGTGGGGTGCTTGGCCAATGGCAGGGGAAGTCTTTCCAGAAGCAGAGCAAGCAGACTGTACGCACTATGGCCAGTACAGCTACTGTCAACCGAATGCTGAAAATGACTGGCAGGAGACGTATGCGGGCAGCTCTTGCGCTGTTAGTGATGGAGAGTCCAGTGAAAAAGCGCTGAGGGAAGCATGACAGTTTTAACATGTTTTAACTTTTAGCATGTTTTAACTATTCATTGCACTCTTAATGCACAGCTGATCAATGTATTGAGTTATGTACACATATTGTCTATTTTGTTCCTCACAAAGGGTGCAATTTGGTACACTGTTTGCGGCACGGTTCTGTCAGTGCTGTCACGCTGTTCAGGGTGCCAGCAGGTGCCGTCAGGTTGTTTTGGCCAGCTAGCTATTGTGAAGGATCATCATGCATAGCGATTTCATGATTTGTAAGAATGTTCCTAGTAGAGATGCCAGGAGCCCCTAGTAGCGTCCTTGCTCCTAGTAGTATGGCCAGGAGCCCCAGAAGCTTCTTAGACTTGTGGACAAATAGCTTTAGAATCTTTAGAAGGCTTCGTTTTGACTTTTCCAACACAGCCAGTCCAGTGTTTCCTTGGTGCCCTGCGTCAAGGTGTACCCAAAATACACAGGACCATTGATGTCGCGTTTAGGCTAACATAGTTTGATGAGCATGACAGTGATTTGCGTGTCTATTGGCCCACAGAAGTCTGCTGGGAAGAAGAAGCCCAAGCCTTGTTGCTGCCCAGGCTAGAACTTGCACGCCAGACTCTTCGGAACCACTTTGTTTGACATTTAATATTCATTTGCGTCAAGGGTAAAGGCTCGGGCTGCCGCCAAGATGTCGCTTATGAAGCGGGGCGGGTCACTCTGCCGTGGTTGCGATCATTGGTTTTGCCAGAGTTGCATGTAAAACTGTAAAACCATTCTGCAAAGTGAGATTGCTTGTCTTTTTGCATGCAAATTGGGACTTCCACCAGCAGCATTTGCGCAAAAGGCAAAACCCCGCCCTCAGCACTTGCCTAAAATGCGCGTAGGGAGTGAGAACAGCACTATAATTGGAAAGCGAAGCCGGAAAACTGAATACTAGTCAGGCACCTTGTTCTTGCTACTAATGGCAATGCACCTGTTACTAATAGCGATTCCCTTGTTGGTTTATAACGGGGGGACTTTGAGAAACAACGCCAACACACAAAACAGTTGTCTTAGTAGGCACTGCCTCAAATGTCCCGAGATTGGAATTGATTTTACTGAAATTGTGCCGCGCACTCTTGAATGATGATGTGGCGCTGAGCTCAAGATTGAAAGCTAAGGCGATAAGCTAAACATAAGGCGGCCTATATGAAAAGTTGGTTGAAAAGAAGACACACACACACAAAAAGAAAAAGCACAAGGCAAACGCGCGCACACACTTAGATTGTTGCTCGCAAGAGCTAGTATCAGTATGAAGTTCCCCTTGACTTGATTGAACCGGCAAGAACGAAAACCGAAAGGTGGCTGGGTCGAAGGAGTTGTAGATGTTTAACAATGTTTCTTTGAGATTGGTGAAACGACGAGTTAAACATTGGCCTGCAGGTACACGAGAAGGCGTCCCTTCTCGCTTCACAATCTCAAACCACCGTCTTCGTTGGGCAGTGGATGGAATGAGATTCACTGCCCCCCTGCTGCTTGAAATTGGAAGGCACAATGTAGTCCCACGGCAAGTGTCGTAGGTTAGTTGTGAGAACCTTGGAAACAGGTGTTGACACACACAGAGGGCCGGGTGCGGCGCACTCTGCATGGGGGAAAACTGCTGGGAAGTGAGATCAGCTAAGACGCAAGCTTTTTGCAGGGCTTGGCGACAGCTGCGAAGATCATGTCCTTTTTGGACGTAGAGCGCTCGCTCAACAGCCAAGGACGGGTAGGTGTACTTGCGGATGAGGTGGGCTCTGGAATGTAGACCTGAAAGTCGTAGTCGTGTGGATCCAGCTGAGGCATAATCGCGTATCTTCCATGGAGCATCAGGTGGGATGTAGGAGATAGTCCGTTGGTGTAAGTCGACATCGAAGCCCAGTAAGTGCATGTCTTCCACGGGTTCCAGTTGCACTGGGTTGCCATAGAAGTCCGGGTGGATCAAAGTCCGGATGGCGAGGTGCTTGAGGAAGGTGCTGTTGAATGCGATGAAGCGATTGTCCACGTACCGGTAGTAGACGAAATGGATCTCGGTGTGGTTGATGCCACGAGTGTTCGATGAGGGTGATGGCGACATTGCATAAGGCAGGGGAGAGCTGAGAGCCAGTCCCGGCTCCTCGGACCTGCAGGAAATATGAGTTGCGTGCCTTGAAAATGCATGAATCAAGTGCTAAGGCTACAATAGTGGTGATGTCGCTGGTGTGCAGTGTGCTTTGTGTGGGATGTTTGCGGCGGTGACGACCAATGTGGGCGAGCTGGATTGGGTCGCCGGTTTTGTGTGTGTCCACCGTCAGGGTTGGGTTGTCAAAGGTGTGTTGCCAGCGGTTGACCAGGCTGTGGACGGCTTGGATGAGGCGGTCTGGGGGACGGAATTGAAAAAGCCCACCAAATCGTCGTTGACTGCATAAAGATCCACGGAGACTGGTGTGTCCTGAAGGTAGTCGTGGAAGTGGTGCCAAAGTTGAGGAATGGGGAGTTGTCCCGGTGATTGAGGTAGAAGGCGATGGATCATAGTATTGAGGACGTTGGAGGTGACGCGTATGAGTGGGGCCCTAGTAGGATTTGAAGTAGGAGCTGATGGTGCGACCTTTTCGCCATTGTTTCTTGGCTTTCAAGTGGACGACTCCATATGGCATCTTGAACTTGGTGTTGAAGCCCCATTTGTATTTTTGGCGAAGGTGTGCGGGGTACGTGTGTTGGATGATGTTGGAGATGGTCTGGTCAGTATCATCTGGCAATGGTTGGAAAAGTTCTGGTGATTGCCAGGTGGCGAGACACCCACGAAAGTAGATGTGGGGGCAAAAGATCCTGAGGTGTTGTAGTTCATGATCTGCATGATGGAGGACAACTTTGTCGCCCAGGAATCCCAGGAATTCTTGCAACTGTTTGACTGATCTGGCTGTGAAGCGATCCTCGTGGTGGAGGTGGAGGTTGTGGTGGTTCCACTGGATGGTAAGAAAAGAGTCGGCGTGGTGGGATAAAGTAGTCGGGAGTCCATGATGTCGAAGCCATTTGATGAGGTTGCGCCGGACAGTGTCGAAGTAGCGTTGCTTGGTTGGAAAGAAAGTGCTGTTCATGTTGGCGTTCAAAAATCGGCGGAGGTGGACTGGAAGTTGTAAGTCTGCGAGGGTGACGATCAAATGGTCACCAGTGAGTCATCGTAGGTAGGTAGAAGGAGGTTGCGAAGATGATCGCATCCACAAGGAAGTTGATCGAGGTCAGGGGGGCTGCCCAACAGTGTTTCCCATCGCGGGTGGTTGTGCAGGCGACTGCGTAGTGTGGGGTGGGCTGCTTCACGTGCTCAGCATGTGGGGAGGTGGAGGGGAATGGCAAACTGTTTGTGGTGATTAAGGAGCTGGGCTAGCCAGCGTTGAATGTCTGGCTGGAAGCTGGGGTGGGCTAGGAAGGGGATGGTCAAAGGAAGGTTGCTCTTCGGTGGGGTAAGATTGCGAAACTTCAAAGCTTGGTTGAGGAGGTGGAGAGCTCGACTGCGTCCTGGTTCTTCAAGGCCGGTGGCCATGCGACGGATGGCGTAGACTTCAAGGTCTGTGTACTTGCCTGATCGTAGATGATGGGCGGCGTCGAAAGATGCTCGTGTGTTTGTTGAGGTCCCGTAGGACGGTGAGTGCGTGTAGTTTGTGTGAAGTGTGAAATATATGGGTTGGACAGTGGAATGTAGACGTCGTCGTAGTCGTCGAAAGAGGCGGTAGTGGTTGGCTAGGCGTGGAAAGAAGTGAGCTCTGTGTCTGCTGAATTGCCAGCCGTCTGCTTTGAGTTTCAGGTGCTGTGAGATTTAGGGCCAGTTGAGTCTAGGCTGCCATCGGGAGATGTACAGGTGTTCGTGGAAAACTGGTTTATGGTGTTGGCTGCATGCCAGTAGCGAAAGGAGAGTTCGGCTGAAATGGGGGTGTTCTTGGCTAGTTGCTTTAGTTTGCCCCTGCGGTTGTGTTCCCTGCCAGGTATGCCGATCGCGGTGGAGCCCACATAGCAGTGGCCGTGTTGGTGGTAGCATCGTTGTGTGTCGTGGGAATTGAAGAAGAGCTTGACGTAGACTCAGTTGGGGGCAAGGAATTGGGAAAAAGTGTAGTGGTCTGGGTGGATCCGGAGCTGTAGAAAGCGTGTGCGCCATTGTTTGGCGCGGTAGGTAGTGGATGGGAAGTAGAAAATGGCCGCCAAATGGAGTAGTCCCACCGCATAAGTGGCCTCAGCTCGTTCGATGTATTTGGCGTGGTGGTGTATGTGAAGCAAGTGCAGCGTAATCGCGCTCCTTTTTTCGCACAGTCAGCGGTTGGTATCACAAAAAAGACTGTGGTGGGGTCGCGTTGCATTCCCAGGCTTGCCACGGATCACGACGTTGTCCGGATGGATGATGTAGCGTTTTCCTTTGTCATGCTTTACAACTCCATGATTAGCCGCGAGAAGGCGTTCTCCTTCAGATTCACCTCCCTGAGTAAATTTCTTGCCGGTTCCCCACGCCATGCAGTGAAGAATGATGCCTGCTCGGTTCTTGGCCATCTGGCAATTCTTGTCGATGACTCGGGCTGTGTGCCACGCGTCGTAGATCATCTTCCCGGTGGTTTCGTAGCCTTGGGCAAAGAAACCTTAGGCATGGGGGGAGTGCTGTGTACTGGGCTTGAAGCGTCCGGACTGAAGGAGATTGAGTAAGTTGCCCTCTTCCGTAGCGTGGCGTGCGAACACACGCACAGTGCCATGTTGGGTGGCAGTCTGGTTGCGACGATGAGGAATGTGGTCGACTCGATTTGTCCTGGAGGCGAGGGATTTAGAGAGAAAAGTACTTGGTGGCGGTATATATCCATTGGCGTCATTGTCCCACTCGGAATGGGTCCACTGCTCGAGATCCTGAAGGTCCTTGGCAAGGATGCCAGCGTTGGTGAGGACCTTGGCGACAGTGGGTGTGACTGGCATTGTCGTGATCGGCCTTGGTGTAGGGATTGAAGGGCCGTCGATGAGGCTGCGCGGCTTCGATGCGTGTGCTGCTGGCAACATGCATGCCCTTGGGGCGTGTGGTGGTTGTGGGATCTGGGGCGGAGCTGGAAGGAGTGGTATGCTGGGGATTGGGGGTGAGTCGAATGTTGGAGCGGCGAGGGGATCGAGAGCTCTGGTGTTTTAACTGGTCAAAGGCGGTGGAGCCCAAATGTTGTGCTTGGGCGGTGGACCTGCGGGCGGTTGGGGTTGGGTGGAGGAGGGACGTTGTTTGGGACCAGGGTGGCTGAACTCTTGGGAGTCGTGGTAGAAGTGGTGGTAGTAGTGGTGGTAGTCGATCTTTGACGGACCGCGGCTTTTGGTGGTGGTGGTGTTGGTGTGGTGACTGCGAGTGATGGCTGTTTGGGTGGCGGATGCGGCGTGGGGACTGTAATGTGGAGTGGTGGTGGTCGTGCGGCGGCGGTGTCCAGGGCGGCAGGGGGAGTAGGTGTGGTGGTGGCAAGCGGTGGGTTGGGGTTGGTGGAGGTGTGATCTTGAGTCGCCCGTGATGCCTGGAGGTGGGGACGCTGTGGCGGTTGTGGCCTGGGAGGTGCTCAGTGGAGGTGCTTGGGGCTGCCTTGTAGGGGCTGTTGGTGTAGTTGAGATGGGTGGAGGAGTGGTGGCGGGGAGTTGGTTGGGGTAAATGTGTGTGGATGGGTGGAGAATGTTCGGTGGGAGTTGCAGTCAACTGCGTGTGGGTGAGGTGGCCAGTAGGACTGTGGAATCAGGGTTGGGGGACTCCAAGCAGGACATGGGTCTGATTGGTAGGACGGCGTAGTGTATGAAATGTGGAAGGAATCTGAACAAGGTGGGTGTTGGGGATGGGATTCATTTGAGGTGGCAAAGTCGTTGGGGGCAGAGGGGAAGCGTATTGAAGCTGTGGATGTGGTAGAACCGGCTGAACTGGCTGGGTCTGAGGCAATGGGATCTGCATAGTTGGAACTGTGCCGTACGGAATCGAAGGTGCCACCAAAGATGTCGGTTGTGACATAGGACCATAAGGTGTCGGCGCACTTGGTGTAGGGGAGGGCTGAGAAACCCACTGGTAGTTCATGGCGTCGCAGTAGAAGCCGTGAGATAGAGGTGGACAACGACATTGCAAGTGCATGAAGCTCTCGTCGTGCCTAATGTATCGTGCCGGATCCTGCCTAGGATGACGTCTGCTGACAACTGTGCAAATGATTACTTAAACGCATGTGTCATGGTGAGAAAATCCCGAGGTTTTGATCACAGTCAGCCCTGCGGCATAAGATCAGTGGTATCGTGCATCGCTGCCAATCAGTGTCGATCAAACGAAGTTCAGGAAAGCAGAACGGACAATCAGGAGGATTCCCCCAGGATCTGGGTCTGTGCACATGCGGCGCCCCTTGACGGGGATCACTCCACAGCCCTCAGTGGGACCCTGTGGCGAAATACACTTAGATTGTTGCTTGCAAGAGCTAGTATCAGTATGAAGTTCCCCTTGACTTGATTGAAACGGCAAGAACGAAAGCCGAAAGGTGGCTGGGTCGAAGGAGTTGTAGATGTTTAACAATGTTTCTTTGAGATTGGTGAAGCGACGAGTTAAAAATTGGCCTGCAGGTACACGAGAAGGCGTCCCTTCTCGCTTGACAATCTCAAACCACCGTCTTCGTTGGGCAGTGGATGGAATGAGATTCACTGCCCCCCTGCTGCTTGAAATTGGAAGGCACAATGTAGTCCAACGGCAAGTGTCGTAGGTTAGTTATGAGAACCTTGGAAACAGGTGTTGACACACACACACACAGACACCCCGCACAACATACACATCCAACTGCCCGGAGCATCCTCTGCAGATCAGTTCGGGCAGTGCTTACGCTTTACTCTATTATTGTTATTCATTTCTCTCTCAGACTTGCTCAGCAGCCAAAATTGAAGGTTTGCTTTGCTTTGCCAGGTTTTTGCTGGTCCTATTTCTTCTGATTTTGATCACCATAGCTTCGACCACCACCAAGTGACCTGACCAAAGGCACTGATAGTCAATATCCTCAGCATTGAGTTTTCCTCTGAGTTTTTCCGGCTCAACAGCCTGTTTGTGCTCTTGAAGTAGGAACCTTTTGCCTCACCGGTTCATGTTGGTGCTTGGAGGTACTGGACTCATTGGCTCTCCATAACCGTCGTGAGCTTAAAAGCTTGAAAAACTGAAGCGAAAACGAAACAAGGGACAGTGGAGCCCTGCTCAGGTAACAGTAGGCAGCTTGCTGGTTGTGGATTTGATGTTTCTGGAGGAAAAGTGCAAGGCTTAGATTCTTTTCTGAAGAATCATCGGTTAATCAAGCTCTTTGACAAGATATGACTTCGATTAAGAATGGCAAACCATTTCCCCGAGTTCTTTCGTGTTCGACCCCTTTGCTGACGTGCAGAAGATGTAAGAAAAGGCCAGACATGCAGTGCACTGCAGTGGCTGATCACGACCTTGCACGTCGCAGAACTTTTCAGACTTTCAGCGGTCATATTTGCTCCTTTGGTGCTCGGTTTCGCAGCTTTGAATTTTGCTTCCCAGGAAGCCGAATCAGGGTCATCCCATCACATTGACATGCATGTGGCTCAAAAGAAGAAGACCCAGCCACCCACATGTTTCAGATTGTTTTGGTCTGAGTCACTTTTCCCTTTTCTGAGTTAATTATCCCGTATTTTGAGCCAGAGCCACATGGAACCCAAAGGTTTGGAACAGTATGCTTCGGGATGTCTAAAGTAGCCTAAAGTGACAGCAGCGTGATTCTTCAGTTGCCCGTCATGGCTTCGTTGGATTGCAAGTGGCGCGATGCCAAAACTGGCATCATTGGTGCACACTGTTGGCCACAAACACCACTGGTGGGAAGCACTGGACTTGTTAAAACGGTTATGGCACCGGAAGGAGAATAACACGAATAACGCAGGGTTTGCATCATTCTTGTAGACAATTGATCACAGCCAAAGCCAACTCTTGGCAGGACAGGGCCGAAGGCCTAGCAGCAGTTGCTTCCCTATGTCTAAGGCGGCATGACTTGAGAGTTGTCAGCTGTCATTGCAGCCTTTTTTCCCAATTGTTGGCTGCCCAACACAAATTTGATCAAATTTGCTTCTGGATGCATGCTTTTGTCCGACTTGCCGAACGCAAAAGCTGACAGGGCATCAGCTTGGCAACACTCCCTTGCACTATGCCATGCAGAGCCTTCCAGGCAATCCCAGATCCAGATGTGATTGACGTCTAAGCCATGTTTGACAACCTTTGTGACTTGCGGCTTGGGTGGTTTGACCGTGTCAGTTCGAAGCAATCAGTGGCAACCTCTTGGGCATGGGGCAGCCGCTGGCAGCTTGTGCCTTCCTGAGATTTCTTCCGGAGAGTCAAGCAGTATTTGATATACTTTTCATGACTAGCAGCCCTATCTTAGGCCATGAGCCTATGTGCCGATCCGGACACGGCCGCAGCTGTTGTGTCAGCTTTGGGTGAGGCCGCGTCCTGGAAGGCTCCGGATATAGACTCTCATAAGCATAAGCAAAGGAGATGCTCCCGAGATGCTTCCGCGTGTCACTCTTTCATGAAGGCTTTTGGTTTCATAGATGTTCTTTGAGAGGTGGCTTTGAACATGAGTGAATCTTTGAGTTTCTTTGTTTTGGGTTTTACAGGTTGGACAGCCCTGAACGGTCGTCTGCCAGGTTGCTGTGCGTGCGCTGGGCTACTTGACTTTGGAGCCGAAGCCAGCCACACGCATAATGGTTGCTTGCGGCAAAGTCTCGGCGTGGCAGCTGGCCTTGGAGGAGCTTGGAGAGTTCTTGCACTGCCCACAAAGAATACCACAGTAGAGGTAGGATTTGATAGCTGATAGCTTGTGTATATATATATATATATGTATATTGTCGAATCTCCAGGTCACATGTTGCTCAACCAGGCTGTTCGTGCATTCCAATCTGTGCACTTGCCACCGGCCCAAATCAGGGGTGGGAGCGGTGAGGTTCGTTGAGCCATGAGCTGTTGAGGAAAACAGCGCGGCCGGGCTACGAGGGAAGGGTGTGGACACCCACTATCATACCGGAAAACGTATTTGGTGGATTGAGGACAATCCTGGTTGTTGAACAGTGAGGAAAGCATTTTGGTGAGGACACCAACC
>CAXAMN010025306.1:568486-582450 GCA_963970005.1 Durusdinium trenchii | reverse complement strand
ATTGTGGTAGCTTCGTTGAGTGCGGTCCCACAATCACGCCGCACTCCCCTGCCTGTGATGGATTCACATCAATGGAAAAAGAAAAGGAACGATCTCAGTGGTAGTGGAAAGGTGAAAAGGTGGAAAACCCTTAGAACCAGGGTGTGACACACACACAAAATACAACTGAAAACTGTTTTCATTCACAACTGCCGTGTGAAAATTTGTGAGGCGTTTGGCCATCTCAAGATGCGGAACGCTGATGAAATTATGTACAATGCGGCTCTCAATGTTTGCCGAAGTGCCGGAGAATGGAAACATGCCCTTCACATCTTCCGTGAGCTTCGCACCAAAAATTTTAGCAGAACAGGAGACAGCAGAAGCGTGCAATCTCTTGTGGCAGTTGTGGATTGTTGTGGCCAGGCATCTGAATGGTTTCGAGCTATCCAACTGCTATATGCGTGGAAAAGTCAACCAGATCTTGCCGCTTTTACAGCTGCGATCCACGCATGTGAAGCTAGCAAGAACTGGGCTGCAGCACTTACACTTTTTAAGGATGTTGTTGACCTGGCAAAGGTTTCTGACCGTCTGAAACCTGACTTGCCGTGCTTTGGGGCAATAGCCACAACCTGCGCCGCTGCCGGTCGTTGGATGGATGTCATTCACCTACTTGATAAGATGAGCGAACATGACATCAATTCTGATGCTGCGTGCAGAACAGCCTTGATGGATGCTTTTGCAAAGAAGTCTTTGTGGGCAAAGGCGCTGGGATTTTTGAACTTATGTCTTGATCAAACCAATAGCTTTCCAGTTAGCAGCGCATCTGACATGTTTGCTGTTGGCTCAGCAGCAGCTAGCTGCCAAGAAACTACACAATGGGAGAGGACGCTTTTTCTTTGGCACGCTTGTACCTGGACCAACGCAATCACTGGGTGCCTTTTGTTGGCATTGCGGAGTGCCGGCAAATGGTTTCACTCCGCAATGGTTCTTCAGAACATGCGAGAGCATCATGCTGGAAACCAGATACTGGCACACTCCACTGCAGAGGAATATTTGCAACCCCAAACTGCTGTGGAGGTATTGGAAGTAGTTTCTCGTGGCATTTTCTCCGCTGAGAGAGAAGAAAGTGAGGTTGTCCTGTACAGTTCCATTCTGAATTGCACACTTCTTGAAAGGAGACTTTTTCGCTGCGTTGTGTATCCCTTACAGTCGACTTTGCAAGACCTCCAATCCTCCACACTTAAACCCCGCTGTGCTCTCAACGTGAAGATAGGGCTTGGACGGCTTGGAGCTGTGAGGAGTCGCTATCTCTTAAATGCCTTAGGCCTCCAGATGCGAGAGATCTCACTGAAGCAGTGAAACTCACTCAGACTCACCATGCTCATTGGACCAAAACAAGCTGGTGTTTGCGTTTTGGTTTTTTGGAACCATCGGACTGTTCGTCACTTTCTTCATTTTTGCATCCTTTTGCATCCCCACTTCGCTTCCCTAGTCTTCCAACGTTTGCAGGTCAATGCTTTCCGAGGGCAGAGGCGCCGGAATGTAGTAGACTTACCAATAGGGGTGTAATTCTTCAGCAATTTTCAGCGTGCAGGAGCACAAGCTTGGTGTGACGACGTGCGCATATCCAATGTGCAGATGAGCAGGCACCAGGAATTGCAACGCAGTCGCTGGTACTGCGACCAGATGGTTGATTCCATGGCAGTCCCTTAGCTCCTTGTGATCGAATCATGATTTTAAATAGGTGTAATCTAGACTCTAGATGACTCTAGACTGATATCAAAGAGGTGCAAAGATTTCCAGGGCACTGCTTGGGACCGAGTCTCGACGTGCGAAGCCGCGCGACCGTTAGTCATGTTTCAGAATGCCGCAGAGCAAGGCATGATCAGCGCAGAACTCTGATGGCAAACGAGAATAACCGCTTTCAAGGCTTTCTGGTTTGAGCATAGGAATGTGCTGGGGCATTCTGCTGTACAGCTGTGATCTGTACATGAACAGTAGCCCATGCCTCTGTGTTTCTCTTTAGAGGTTCACAGCTGTTCTGGAGTGCGGAAGCCATAAAAAAACAATATGCGAGGAATGAATATGTGGAAATCGGACAGCAAATGCCGGATAGAAAGACATGGATTCTTAGCACTGATATATATATATATAGTTGCGCAATTCCTGTGGGTTCCCAAGCAAGAGCGACAAGTATTAGGCCCAATTGGACTCCACGACCTTTGGAGGGCGGTGCAATTGCCTGAGATTTGAGGCCCATCATGAAAACTGTTTTGCATAGAGTCATAGAGTCTAGCGAACCAAAAAAGAAACATCTTTAGCAAGAACTCTTAACACTTCACTTTGACCAAAGCGCACATAATTATTCGGAAATGTGCGATGTGCTTGGCCCCCCACAGCTGGTTTGCACCTTCCAGCGCTATGATGTTTACAGGCGGACTTGCATGAACCAAATGAAAGAAAGCAAGTGTTAGAGTCTCTCTTGGAATTTATAGTTCGAGCAGGAGCCGAACAAATTCCAACATCTATATTTTCGGAGTTGACAAAGCCGCTCCCTTGGACATCCAAATCCATGAAAGTCCCCAAGGTGGGCACTCAAACAACACAAGAGATTGAAGAGAAGGAAATACAGACATGGATAATAGAAGGCAAGGGCCGGCCCTCTAATAATCACACCTTTAGAGGGGCCTTGTTAAAGGGGCCCTTCCTTCTTTCCTTTCACTTGGATGCTTAGTGATTTTGAGGTCAACAAAGAGTACAGCTGTTTGTGCATCCCTCGAAAGGATGCTTGCGAGCCCAGCTGAGCAGTGTCGCAAGCATTGTGTGACCGGATTTTCTGCCAGACATGAATCGAAGCCAAGCATTAGAGTCACTGCTGTTGAGTCTTCCAAGGAGCCGACTACAACGCTGGAGCTTCTGGAAGGCTGAGTTGAGTTGATTTGTTCACCATCTCAAGCTTGTTATTTTTTCAGTTTTGCGATACCTGTTCGTGTTTCTTTAGACAGAATTTCTCGAAGCCTTCTGAGGTGAAGAACGTTTTCCTTTGGCGCACATGGATAGACATCGTTTGGACATGAAGCAGCTGCAGCTAGAAGAGGTGGGGATTAGCACAACCAGCATTGTGCTTGAAAAGATGTAATTCGACTGACCTTAGCATACACCTCCGCAACATGGTGCGAGAATGCAAGCTTGGCTGTTGCAGGGCATATTTTTTTGAGGGCAATATGCGTACGGTTGCGAATGAAATCGCAGCAGCTGCTGCTCACAAACTACTGTAAGTTTTGTCGGTGCGCCGACAATGAAACATCCTTTCCAGAAGCTATTTGTGTTTCAGAAACCACGTATTAGACATTATGTGTGCGTGAGAAACTAAGTTTCAAAAGCTCCACATTTCTGTGCTTGAGAAACTATGCTTCAGAAACTTTGCTTGAGAGACAACCTTTTTGGACATTCCGCACGTCGAAAACCTGCTGGTAGTTTCCCAACCATAAGCGTGGTTCCAGAACAGTTTTTGAGTACAAATGCTGGTATCGCCATCCTTCCTCAAACTGTGCCGCGTGTCTTGGGAGCGCTGGTGCAACTTAGTCTTTGCCTCGGCCGGAAGTGTCGCAAGAGTGGCCCTCCTTGAACAAGCAAAGAATCAAACCGGTCCACACCATTCCCCATCTCCGTGTTACATGCTCTATGTGTTTTCACACTTATATAATAATAGTCAGAACAGAATCTCTCTCTCTCTCTCTAATTATATATACACACCGGCGGACTGCCTGTAGCTGCTGACAGCAGCTCTAGCACCCTTAGGCTAAGATTCTGATGCCTGACCAGCTGGTCAGGCATACAGTTCGCAGTGCAAAATGATAATACAGTGTTGGATGATAATACAGTGCAGTGCAAATAGGTTTGACGGTTGGAATTCTGATGAGGACTGTAGAGGCTGAACACTACAAGAACAATGAACATAGAATTCTGATTGCAGAATGGGAAGATCTATTGTCAGAAGACTATGCAAGTTGTGAATACACGCCACAGTGATTCCCAATGCTTTCACAGAACAGATGGCTCTCAAAGAACAAAGAAAGGATCTGGCAGCACCTTGGCTACAAGCCAAGGAAGCGAATGGACACACCCGCCCTGCCTTCTCCGTCTCTCTATGTACCTATTCAAGATTCTACCTATTTATAGGATTCATTAGTATTTGTGTAGAATTTTTCCAAGGCCCTAGGTTTGGTTTGGGAGGGGGTACCAAATGAAGCTCAACAACAGGAGAACACAAGAAGGTAAGTGTCGGTTCCTCCAGCTGGTCACGGCTCCAGTCGGTAGAAAAGAAGTAGCCGGCGTGCTTTTTCAGTGGTAGCGGAGCCCCGAAAACCGGGGCGGTAGGGGCGGTAGGTTTCTAGCTAGGTCTGTGGCTGCTAGCGCGGCGGAGGCAATCAATGCTGAGGCAGCTGGGGCGGCGGTTGCAATCAATGCTGGATTCGTCGAGGGCATCGCGAACGGACTCTTCGGACGGTAGTTGGCAGAGGGTTGAACGACCGGTTCATGAACGGCATGTGTACTGGGCTGATGAGGTATGGAACCGGTCGAGTTGGAGGGATTCAGGCTGGGATGATTCGTCTTCGGGTGATTGGAGTGGAAGCTCCCAAGATTGGGGATGGACTGGACAGAGTCAAAATTGGGAGACTGATTCAAGCCAGTCAGAGCGGTCTTGGGGAAGTGGTGAATCATCCGCATCCTGGAAGTCAGTACAGAGTGGGACTATGCCAGCACTATATGCCGGTGGTGATCATGGTGATCGACGATTGGCTGCAGGCCCACGTGCTGGACATGCTGAAGGTGTTGGAGTATATGCAGGTGACTGGGGGACTGCATCCGTGGGACAACATGCTAAAGGAGCTGATGGTCCACGAGTTACACCCGGGCAACTGTCATCGGTGGAGGAGAGTGAACCCGAGGGAGGTGGACAGCTTGCCTCCCCGATGTCCCTGGCAGCGCAGATGACAGAAGCCTGGAACAAGCCATTGGGGACTATCCCTTCCGGGCAACCCTCGGTGGCAGGAGGCTCTGGTGGTACCTCCAAGGAAGGTGCTACAACTACATCAGGCAAGATCTCCACTACGTACCCTCCCATCTTCTATGCTCGACCAGGAGAATCATGGGAGCAATATTGGAGAACGGTGACTTTCTGGTTGGCATCAGAAGGAAAGTCACTGCCAGTGGAGATGCGAGGTCCTCGGCTGATGCAGCAACTTCGGGAGAGGGCCGGTAAGATCGTTCAGCACCTCACGGTCGAACAGGTCACATCAGCTGAAGGTGTAGATGTGATCAAGAGGGAGATGGAGAAGTCACCCATCATCCGCCTTCTGGACAACAAGAAGATCGACAAGGCAGACAGAAGTTCATGAAGCTTGCCCGCCTGCCAAATGAGAGCATTGAGAGCTTCATCAATCGCGCTGAGATTTACCGCAGGGAGAATGAAGCTTCACCTGCCTATCGTGTGGGACCCTGCTTCTACGTCGGCCACCTCCTGGATTCGGCTAAGCTCACTCGCAAGGACTTGCAAGGCCCTGCTCAAGGCGGCGTGTGGTGGCGACGTGGAAGATGAGGACAAGGTGATCTCGGCCATGTTGGAACTGGCCGATCAGTTTGAAGGGGCTTCACAATGATCGTGGGGAGCCCCAATTGGACAATGAGGACCAATACCTCATTCAGAAGCCCGGATCTGCCTCCTCTACACCGACAACGTCATCGGACCCTCCTGCTTCCCGCGCCGTTTCTTTCCACGGGGCCGGGGTGGTGGTGCTCGTTTTCCCGCCCGACGACGTTTTCGAGATGCACTTGAGGCGTTGCCCGATGAGCTGCTGGAGATGCTTGGCGAGGACTCTCTTAAAGAAGAAGATGAGAAGACCGAGCAGCAGCAGAGTCAGCCGGGCGACATGACAGACTTTGCAGCCGCCCCGCATGAGGTCTATGTTGCAAGTCAGATGGATTCTTCAACTCCCGCCTCGCCTTTGGCAGAGATATACGCCCAGGAGTACAAGGCCCGGAATAGTGAATAGAGTGAGAGAGATCAAGAAGATGAGGCAATACTTTCAGAAGGAATCTCCGGGAGGCCCCACTGCGGCCTGGAATGAACACGTGAAGAAATGGGTGGCTGAGCAACAGAAGAAGGAGCCTTGTTTCATTTGTCATCAACTTGGCCATTGGAGCCAGGAGTGCCCGTACCGAAAGAAGGTACACTCGGCGAATGTGATCCTTTGTCGCGACCCCAACAAGAGGATTGGGCGCTTTTGGAGTCTCTCGCTGCCGCTGGAGTGTATATGGTGCGAAACGGGCAGGATACATCAACTCTTCCCCATCAAGTGTTTTGGGCTTTGGATGAGTTGGATGGGAAAGACCACGCTAAGATGATTGTGGACTTGGGGTGCATGAGAACGGTGGCTGGCACTACATGGGTGAACCGAGTGGCGCAAAAATGGATACGATTGAAGCGGTACCTCAAGGTGGTTCCTGAAGGGGAGAAGTGTCGTTTTGGAGATGGACAAGTGGTAGACAGTGATTTTGGAGATCGACGTCGCTGGGATACAGGCATTGTTGAGGATTTCAGTGGTTCATGGTAACTGTCCCCCACTTCTTTCCAAACCAGTTTGCTCGGAGCTTGGACTCATTATCGACACGGCCTCACACTCCATACATCTAGACGATTTGGGGTGAAGCAATTGGCAATTTGGTCTAGAGCAATCAAAGGGTGGACACTATGCCATACCAATTGAGATGACAGTGGTTCCGAGGGCACACTTTCGATCGAGCCAGATTTTTTGAGTTCCAGGATGACAAGGAGATTTGTGTGCTCGCCGGTGCGGTTGGTTCAGCACTTCGGGACGGGACGTGTGACGACCCGGACTTGCGCGACTGTGTTGCCCCGGCGACCCATGGCCAGACGCGGAAGTGGCAAGCCGGAGGTCTGTCACAGAACGAACGAGAGACCGTTGGCGATGGCCAAGAGGAAGAAGAGGAAGAACCCGAGCAGATGGAGACCGAGCCCACCTTGGAAGTGAGGACGCCGCTCCGGGTGGTCCGCAGGAGTACCATCTCCCGCGCGACCAAGAAGCCTACATCACAGAGCCCACCGGGGAAGAGATCCCGGAGGACTGGAACTTGGGCAGAGGCCTAGCCAGCGAAGGGGACGAGGCCGGCCGCGGCAGCCGCATCATCATCGACCGACCAGATGGACACGGGACCGACGCAGGCCATGTTCGCGCAGATGCAACAATGGATGATGCAGCAGAACTCGTCGCTGGAAGAGGAGAAGGCCGAGGCCGCAGCAAGGAGCCCATTCCCCAGGCGGAGAAGGCCAAGAAGACACCTCGAGCTGTCCGCACCGCGGCCCTGACGGGGGACGAGGCTCCATTCCCGTCGCTCTCGACTCAGTTCCGCGGACCCAACTATGAATCTGATGCTGAGCCTCAAGTTCCAGACACTCGTGTTCAAGTGGAAACTCATCCTCTTGCTGCTGAGGGCGAAGCAGGCAGTCGAGGTCGATCCCAAGATGAAGTGGCGCCGCAACCCGCGCTGGATGATGAAGATGCACGGCAATCACATCACATCGCCTCGCTGTGGGGCCACTCGGACCGAGGCACAAGGCAGCGCTGGCGGCCGGGAGATTGCGAATGACCCAGAAGAGGAGCGGGTGAATTTGGGAAAGCTCTGCGGAGTCAGGCAGCATTGCAAACCCACAGCAAGATGTTTGATGCGCTGGACGCAAAGGTGGGTATGAAGGAGTGCTGGACATTGTTGGAAGTCTTTGCTGGACGGGCGCGGTCGTCTGATCTTGCTCAACGGCGCGGCAAATGCTGGCGAGTGCTCCCTCCCCAGGACATCCTCTATGGCTTGGACCTGTTGCAAGAAGGAAATTGGAGCTATTGAAGGATGTCATTCGCACCCAACGCCCAGATATCATCACCTTAGCTCCTCCGTGTGGCCCCTGGTCTGCGTGGCAGATCTGGATGCGTAAGCGCAAACAGGTCCTTCGTGAACTTCGTCTTCACCACTTGCCCTTTTGGCAATTTGTTTGCTGGCGCTGGGAGTTTCAAGATTCCACCGGCGGCTTGGTGGTTTTGGAGCAGCCTTCATCGTCAGAGGCTTTGCGGCTGCCCATCATGTCCCGCTGTCAGCGAGTTCATCAGAAAGTGGTGCATCTGTGTCAGTTGGGCCTCGATCGGATATCCGGGAAACCGCGCAAGAAGCCGACGGCTGTGCAGATGAACCACCCTGCTCTGGAGACTGAGACGTTCCCGACAATTAAGATTTGTGATTGTCCACCAGGAGGTCATCAACCCATTGAAGGGACGGTGCGAGTTCGAGACCCGGTGGAAGGTGGCGTGAAGTCAGCGAGACGATCCACCTTTTGGCAGCTGAAGGGACAGAGCCCTTCTGCCGATGGCTACTGAGTGGCCTGGAGGTGTTGCGAGAAGAGTGCACTGACTATGTCTTGGATTTGGAACAGCCCACTCCATCATCACAAATGTGGGATACAGTCCCTGTGGAGGTTGAGAAGTCACCGGAAGGTCAACTCCAACAGCAGATGGCTGCGACTGATGGCCTGCGCAAGTATGACTACATCACATTCCTGGTAGCTCTGGCGCTCTACCCCGAAAGATGAGATCTACGTTGGGCCACATAAGCAATGAGAAGCTAGCAAGGATGATGTCGCAGAATGGGGCCAAGACGGTGGTGTTACAGGCCATCAGGGATTTGGACTGTCAGACTGAATGTCAGATATTATGCAAAAGGGTGGCGCCTCCACATGTGACACGCAAGGCAGCGTTCTCTCGGCCGATGTCTTTCAATGTCAGGTTGGTGAGTGACACCTTGTATGTGTGGGGTGCCAAGCTGCGCAAGTTTGCGGTCACCCACGCCATGGATGCCTTCAGCTTGTACCAGGTGGCCGTCGCCAAGGAGGAAGCCACTGCAGAAACCACGGTGGCACTTTTGAGAGACCATTGGTTCCGCGCGTTCGGCCCACCTCAGGTCTTGATGAGTGACCAAGGGCCTGAATACCAAGGCAACCTGGAGGGCCTGCTGCAGGGGTTTGGAAGAGCTCCGAACAGCTGTGGTGGCAGCGACCTGTGCCCGCAACAGCCAAGCCAGAGTCGCAGGATACTCTCCGACTCAACTGATCTTTGGCAAGGAGGTCAACGTCCCGGGCAACCTGATGCAAACGATTGCAGGGCAGATGCAATTTCAGGTACAGCCAGCCCAGACGATGGATGAAGCTCACCATCGAGCATGTGCCATTCGGAAGGTAGCGTCTGATGCTTATCAGTGGCTGGAGGCAACTGACGCTCTGAAACGAGCAGCAGGTTCGCGGGCACGTATCCCAAAGATGGAATTGCTGGCCGAGGGCGCGCAGATCATGTTTTATGAGCCTCCAGCAAATCGGCGTGGTCTTTCTCGACGGCTACAAGACCATGTGTCATGTCTGGGCCCTGCTGCGCTATAGGAACAAGCTCAAAGGACTGCCTCTTGAATACATCAGGATGGCGACCGTCGATGAGATGGAAGCGACCAAGGTGACGAAGGAAGCCCTGCAGGACTTGGCCAAGCAATTGAGCTCAGGACGGGTGAATGCCAACGTCCTTGGGGACGAAGAAGTGGCGGAGCCGCCGACCCATCATCCTGACGACCGTTATCCTCACATGGAGTTCAGCAGTTTTGGATGACGTCCCAATGTCGGTGGCCCAGGGAGTTCAACATGGTCGACAGCCTGGAACTGCGACTCGCAGGAGGATTGGCCCGACGCAGGAGGAGGCTTCATCAGTGAGGGCGACGGTAGCTTCATCTTCTGCAGATGACCCGCCCTTGAGGACTGTGAGACAGAAGAGAGACTTCTATGAAGAGGCATTCAAAACTACACAGGAACACCTCAAGAAGATGAAGAAGAAGCTGGAACCCTCGTCCACGTTGATTGTGAAGCCCATCAACCCGGCCGTGGAAGCTGAAGAGTCCGAGCAGAGTGGAGAAGTTGATGATGCCATTGTGAGCTCGGAGTCGGTTGACACCAATGTGACATCAGTGGACTCTCCCTTCATCGATGTCGACCTCTTCACACTGCCCTCAGTGACGGACGATGCGGGCCAACAACATGAGGTCCCCAGCCAGATGTTTGTGACCGATATGTTGTTGGAGAGTCAGCCTCTGGAGAGGCCATTCGATGTGTTGGAAGCACGGAGCAGGACTCCTATAGAGGATTTGGACAAGTGGGGATTCGAAGACACCCCACCCCATCTACTCGGGCAAAGGTGACTTCTACCAAATGGCATCAGCTGTTGGTGATGTCCCTGGTCGACGTTGAGCCAAGCAGAATTTGTTGAAACCTACCACAAGGGCGGCCTTGATGATTTCTACATCACTCGAGGACCAGAAGGCCATGTCAGCGGGAACTTTGGCGAGTTCACATCCAGCCTCGGCGCCGCATGTTCGTTCCTGGAATGGTTCCTGATGCTGACCGTCCGCAGGACACTGAGCCACTATTTCCGGGAGTTCGTGGGCTACATGGGCTTCGGACTACACAGGTCGACTATCTGGCCCCTTCCAACACCAAAGATTACATCCTGGACAATCTGTATTGGAAGGGCTGGAAGACGGCGGTGGATTTAGGTCGCCAATGGAGGGGTGTGACACGATTTCTCACCTTGGACCCCATACCCGATCATCCAGTGCTGGCAACATGGACGCAAGGCCGTGCTTTCATAGAAGAACTTTGGAGGCATGGACAGCGAACTTCCCGGGCCTTTCGTGGACTTCAAGGAGGAGCACACGATCCATCAGCGACCACTGGATATGTGACATTGGCGCTGGAGGCGCTTGCTGCTTTTGAGGTTTTTGAAGGCAACCACATTGGTGAGGGTGGCAAGAGATGGCTGAAGATGATCCATCGAACACATGCCTGGTGGACATCCCGAAACCACCCACGGGAAAGATAGGCTTGAGCTTCAATGGTCTCAGCTCAGTCCAGCACATGACAGGAGGCCTTTCAAGGTCCCATCATCGAGGCCCTGGAGATCTACTTCAAGCATGACTGCATGACGCTTTGACCCACGTCATGCCAAATGAGCAGGTGTTTGATGAAGAAATCCTCCCAAGCCGATTCGTGTTGGTCAACAAGGCAGACCCGAAGAATCAACAGCCCCAAGATGAGGGCCTGGAAGATGCCAAGTTGAAGGCCAGATAGGTCATAGCTGGGCACAAAGATCAGCGAGCTGGCGATTTTGAGACACAGGCTCCGACGGCTTCGCTTATGGCACACAATTTCCTGTGCTTTGTCGCTGCGCAGTACAAGTGGCGCATGTTTTTCGCTGACATTTCAGCTGCGTTCCTTCAGGGCGACTACCTCCCAGAGGAGCGCAGGGTCTTTGTCCGCTCACCCAAGAACTACCCGATGTTTGTCCGCGAGTTCCTCATGACCAAGGTACCGCCGGGCAGGACTGATCGGTTCAGGATGAAGAAGGCTGGCTTTGGTCTTGCTGAGAGCCCGAGTATACCAGAGGAATGGGTGGACGTGAGCTAACCTTGGCGCCTGGAGTGTTCTCCTGATGGCCACGTCTGGGCCTTGTGGCGGTGCGCGTGGACGATGTGAGGCTGGTCTGCAGTCCGAGTGCTGAAGAAGGACTGTGGCCGACTCTGAAGAGCTTGTTCACCTTTGGTGAATGGACTCACCCCGACCCCAAGGACTTTGTGAAGTTCTGTGGCCGATTCGAGAAGCAGTTGGAGGACTCCACGGTGGTGATCCAGATGGATGAGTATGGCACCAAGAACCGACCTTCAGGCCAAACACTGGCACCGCTCACTCCTAATGAGCGTTCTTGGATTGGCGCCATCATCGGGCAGGTGAGTTGGTTAGCCCGACAAGTTCGAGGAGATCTTCTGTTTGGATGCTCGCGGATCCAGCAGCTTGCTGGAATCGGAGATGCCTCCTGGTTCATCGCGCTTGAACCCCGCGGCATCAAGTGTTCCGGCACCTTGGATGCGATGTGGAGAAGATGTTGGTGCTTGGGGTGTCGGACGCATCCTTCAGTGGAATGCCCGGGGGGAGGTCGCAAGGCGGTTCTGTCCTCATCGTTGCCAACCCTGCCATTCTTGATGGTGATGCTCGAGTCAACGTCCTCACCTTCCACTCGACGCTGCTGAAGCGTGTGGTTCGCTCCTCACTGGCCGCTGAGATCAGCCAGGCCGCGACGGTGATGGAGGAGTCGGACTTCCTTCGAGCTTTGATGGTGGCGAGATGGCGCCAGGTCGCAGCGCTGGACTCCAGAACGGGGTACGACCTCCTCAACGGCACCTCCTTGGGCGAGGACAAGAGGCTGGCGATCGATGTGGCCAGCATGAGACAAGCCTTGCAAGAGGATGGAGCTGCGCGTGCCGTCCGATGGGTCCCGTGGTGAGGAGATTGTGGCCGATGACCTCACCAAGTTGATTGGCAATGGGCGCCTCATGGACGTCTTGGAGGGTGGCAAGTGGGCGCTGAAGAACACGGCAGCTGCAAAGCAGCTTAGGGCCGACGCCGCTGTACGGAAGCGAGCGTATAGGCAACGTAGAGCCGCTGGAGGAACCGGAGCATAGACTCAGGCTCCAAAGCAGGCTTGTGTCGGTTCCTCCAACTGGACACGGCTCCAGTCGGTAGAAAAGAAGTAGCCGGCGTGCTTTTTCAGTGTAAATAGTGATAACGCCCTAAAAACTTGAGAAGTTCGAGCATTTGCAGAGATTGTGCAGAATTCCTGGAAACGCTGGATTTGTTCAAATCTACTTAGGGTAGCTGCATAATCACTGCATATGATTGGATTTCTCAAACTCTCCAAACTTCTGAAGTCATTGGACTGGCCTCGCAAAGCAAAACAGTGATTGCAAGCGTTGGGTGGATAATCGCTGCATATGCTGAAACTAGGGTCCAAGTTAAGCGTATATACTGATTCGAACAAGTCGAGAGACTTACTGAATTTGAGCATGTAGTGATGGGAAGCCTAGGTTGCAGAACAACCGCGCATGCTCCACTTGACTTTCTCAACATTTTTGTGCCCATGCAAACATTTTAGTACAAGGTCGCACGGAGGATACTTGCATGAATTATGCGAGACTTGTTGTAAAGAGGGACATGGTTGTGAAGTTGTGAAGGGTATGTTTAGAAAAACAGACCTCATACAAAGGACAAGACTCGTGTACTGTACTCAAAAATAGAAAAGCGGACACACACACGCACATCTCTAATATTTTTTTAATGTTTTCTTCCTCTTGGTTAAGTAGATAGTCTATCTTGAAAAGAGATTGTACTTTGATGAAGAAGGAACTTGTAACAAGGCTCGAGAAGATTTTATAAAGGAAAATCTCTTTCAACTAAGGACAATGAAAGATCATTCTAGATCCTACATGTTCTTTTCACAAGAACGCCGATAACTTTGTGCGGTTTTCTGGAATTCTTTTATCAGAGGTTTTGCTAAAGTCTTGAGATTGCCAGGTCGCAATCAAAGCATCGGGCCTGGTGGGCTTCATCCGCTTTACTTGTGGGCGCTATGCCTAGTCTTAATTGCTGCATTTGGCAACATGTTGAAGGATTGGAACAGGAGGCTGTGTGTTTGTGATGGAGCCAGTCTCAGGCACTACTTAATTCTGATCAAGAAACACAAGAAGGCCCATTTTGGCATTATCATTACCTTTCTTGAAGGAGCTTTCACCTGACATCTGTAACAACAAGATCATACTTTAGAAAGGTGGAATCTCTGGACTCTGGAACAAACCAATTGAGTTAGGAACAATGTTCGCTACTAAGGGCTCCTGGCATCGCTACTAGGAGGACGCTACTAGGGGCTCCTGGCCTTACCACTAGGAACAAGCTATTAGGAACAAGGACGCTATTAGGGACTCCTGGCATCGCTACTAGGAGCAAGAATGCTATTGGGGGCTCCTAGCCGTACCACTAGGAACAAGAAGCTATT
>CAXAMN010025306.1:543607-568476 GCA_963970005.1 Durusdinium trenchii | reverse complement strand
ATCAGGGGCTCCTGGCCTTACCACTAGGAACAAGAAGCTATTAGGAACAAGAAGCTATTAGGAACAAGCTTGAGTTTGGGTAGGTCGCCGTGTCGTCATCCTTGCAAGGTTGGCAGAATTGGCAGGACACCAAGGTTTCGCAGCTGACGACTGACAACCGAAGACGCTGGAGTTATATAACTTCAATTTGTTTATGTTGGCTTGCCCGTTCACGTTTGAGGCCACCACAACATTTTATCCATCGAATCTACTACTTTGGTGCCGCTCTTCAGTGACACTTCAAAGCCTAAGCCTGAATACGAGAAGAGAGGATTGAATCCAATGAACCCATAGACTAGACGCACCTCTCTTTTGTTTGCCTCACGGACTCACTGAATACACAAGAAGGTCTGCTTGCAGGCGCTTCATTGTGGATACTGGTTTGTCATTGAACTGGCAGGGAAGAAAAGTCATTTATGGACCAGTTCAACAAGTTCAACTTATGCAAGGAGAGGCTGACAGGTGAGTTGCCAGACGGTTTTGCAACCGCGAGACGTACAATGACGACTTGGGTTTCAAAGTTGCCACACTGAGTAGGCTGGGCTTACCACAGTTTCCCAGAAGTATGAATTATGCTGCAGGCTTCCATACAAGTTCTTTTTACTGTATAGTATAGGTTCGGTAAGTCCTTGCCACCTCAGTCAAATACCTTTCTGTAAAGGAACCAGAGGATGGAGGACCACAGATGAAGGGGAAGGGACATAAGACGAGAATGGAGAAAGACAGCTCGAAGGGGGGTATAGGTAAGCTTCTGGCTTGAGTAAGTCTTATCATCAAGGACACAGGTCAGGATGTCAGGCTTGAGCTCTATTGACGAGTGACGACTTGGTTCCTAGATTTAGGGACAGTTCACATACTTAACCTGTCTCACTTCTCACGTATTCTCCTTTGCTCCTCTGCATGTTTCTGATGTTTTCTGTATCAACACTTGAGGACTCAACCCTAAGGATAAGACTCATGAAATTCAACAACAGGCGACATTACCTGACTGAATGCTTCTTGTTCGCATTCTACAACTCGGTTCAAAGGACTTCTACTTCTCCTACTCCTACGAACTCAGCCGCACAATGCAGCAGAATCTGGCTGATGCAAAGCGGGCATCCCACGGCCCTGAACCCAGGAAAACTCGCTGGCTGCCATGGGGCGACAGGTCGTTGCAAGTTAGTCAGGTGCGGCACTGCGGCCATTGTATTTGGAAAAGGACGTACGTAGGTTGGAGGCCATCGCTATTAGGTTGGAGGCCATCGCTATTAGAGTCTAGAGACAAAGAAAAAAAGAACATACAGTGTAATATAGGTTGCTATTAGGTACAACTTTGGTTTTCCTGCCCATACAGTACTACTACACAGACATTGTATCGCGTTTCAAGCCTTCATGCACACAGGCCAGGCCCAGGGACTGGACTCTCTTGATGTAAAGCCGCGTAAGACTCGCTTGTGTGAGGATGCTTCCAAGCATCACAGGTTCGTGCCGGGGCCTCAGTGTGCTTGAGCCAGAATGAGCCGTACATGCAGTGGACCTGAGGTGGAATCATTTTCACATGACGCCCTTCTTGCAGAAAGAGCGTTGGCAACACTGGTGTTTGTCCATCATTCATGGCTTTTTTGCGTTTCGAGCTCAACTCTCAACTCAAATAGAACCTTGCAAGAGCAGAGAAAAGAAGTGTGACATATGAGGGTCTCATCCAAGGCAAACTCGATGCTCATCCTTCGGGTGGTCATTTTCTGTGGCGCTAATAGCAAGGCGATGCACTCTTGGAGTAGCAAGAATGCTACTAGGGGCTCCTGGCCTTACTACTAGGAGCAAGAAGCTACTAGGGGCTCCTGGCATCGCTACTAGGAACAAGAATGCTATTAGTTTTCGGATTTGGAACCTGTTGGAGTAGCATATTGTACGTTGCAAGTGGCACATGTCGCAGAGGGTGGAGATGTGAGGCGTTCCCGGTTCTACGCTGGCACACGTGATGCTGCCTGAAGCAAAGTGAAAACACCGCAGTGCGCTTCAGTTGTCCTGTGCCAGGCTACCGAAAGCGAGGCCTTAATGTGGATGGCCAGGCCCTGCCGTCCAATCTACCGTGCTTGAAAACCCCAAGGTGGTTAACATTTGAAACACTTTTGCCTGCTTGGGCGGCTGGTGGCAGGTGGGAAATGATGTGGAGACTGAACAGCTTCTTTGCGATGAATCCACGCGACACCTGGCATGTGGCCATGTGATGAGCTTCGTACAGGCAAGCTTGAAGTTGTGACCTGCTTGAATCTTTTCCGGGAGCCTAGAATCGAAGGGCATCGCCACTAGGAGCAAGGACGCTACTAGTAGCTCCTGGCCGTACTACTAGTAACAAGAAGCTACTAGGAGCAAGGGCATCGCTACTAGTAACAAAGGCCTATGAGGCTCAGTAATCTCAATCCACCTGCGCTTGCGAAGGCCACAGTTGTTTCCTACCCCAAGTACTAAAGTCGTGAAAGGAACACAGACTATATATATATAATTATATATATATACATATGAATGGAGGTCATTGCTATTAGGTTGGAGGCCATCGCTAGTAGGTTGGATATGAATGAAACCATCGCGAAACCACGTCACGGCTCAGATTCGGGGCAGCGTCCCTTTGTTTTGGTCACAAGAAGCTGCTGCCTACAATCCGAAGCCGCCGGCTGGAAGCTTACAAAGTGCCAAAACTCACTTGAGTCACATTGGCTTTTCCCCTACCCTTCCTATGCATTCCTATGCTGGGTCCTCTTCTGTTTGTGATGTCAGACTCGCAGGTTGTATACCCTCGCTGTGACCCCACGCTGTCCGCCACGCGCCGACACTTTGTGGATTTGTTGGAGAGGCTCGCCAACTCTGGCATTCCAACACTTTCACAAGGTTTTGCGGGTGAAAGGCCTGAGGTCATGACCTTTGGATTCTATTCTGATAGCCTTACGGCTTTACTGTACAAGAGCACTTTCTTTTAGTCCGTTGCTACCCCACCTGCGTGTGTGCAATTAAAAGTGGGACTGGATGTTAAGCATCTACATGCAGGTATGGTACACCTCAATTGGTCGTGAACCTAATGAAGGCCAAGAAGGCGTCGATTGGTGTGAGAAGCTGTAGTTCACGCTGGCAAATTTGCACTTGGTGGCAGTTGTGAGGGTTGCTTTGTTGTATGTCGGTCCTGTATTGCACTGCTCAAGTGTTGGCTAGTTTAAAAGTTTGAACTTGCGCTCATTTAAGCATGAGAAGGAGCCTAGACCTCACTAATTTCATCTTGCAGCTTCTTGTAGCATGGCATAGAATGCACCAACAGCAACAAGCATTTGGAGATCAACCGAGTGATGCCCTTAGTCCTCACAGACTATTCATGAGAGAAGACAAGGACTCGGACCGTTTTTTGTATCAAGAAGCTACTAGTAACAAGTGCATCGCTACTAGTAACAAGGGCATTGCTACTACTAACAAGAAGCTACTAGTAACTAGTAGCTAGGTGCCTTGCTACTAGTAGCTTGTTACTACTAGTAAGGCACTTTTTTTGTCAGTCTCCGAAAGTTGGTGCCACTATGCTTGTGCCAGTGCCAGAAGAAGGGGATCGCTACTAGTAGTAAGGCACCTTGCTACTAGTAGCTTCTAGCTACTACACCTGAGTGTTCCTTGGAGCACTGCAGAGATCTGAAGAGCACATGCAGGTTGTTTTTCTATGTTTTTCTTTTACTTTCTTTGCCACATTTGCACTATCAAGCAATGCCCGAGGCTCTGAGGCATGGCTTCGAGACGGCGGAAAAAAGATGAGGACACGTGCCTTTTGCTGGTTTTGCCAGGTTTCACTTCCAAAGACTTTGAGGCTTTGCAAGCTTTTCTCGCAAGCCATTTCACATTCAGACCACACGCACTTGACACAAGCCATTTGAAAGGATAGTCAGTCTCACTGAAGCCAGCTAGCCAAATCAGACGGTTCCAAAGAAAGATAGGTCCGCACTTTTCAAACATTTCACGATCCATTTGGCATTCGGGCTCATGGGAGAAGGCTGCGATGCCTGGTCCAGAGACACCCCCGCGATATCGATACATAAAGAGTGGTGTGAGCGATGATGAAGATGAGGCAAAGGACAAGAGAAACACAAGGACGGAAGCAAAAAGCAAAGACTCCAAGGGACAAAAGGACGAAGATTCCAAGGTCCTGGCGGCAAGAAAGCGCTCAGGGTCCTTGGGGCGTCCGCTTTGCATGTCCAGAGTTTTAGACCGTCAGAGACATGGAGGCGAGCAGAATACATGGTGTTACGGCGGTGAGGGCCCGCGCTTTGTATTGCAAGCTCCACCGCTTTTGAAATTGGGGCAACTACAAACACCTACACTTCCAGATCCTTTGAACCCATTTCTTGGCAGTAGCTACAGTGGCTACCCTCAAACACGCACCTTTGCAATAGGGCAGCCCTTTGTGCCGCAGCCAGTGCCTTTCTTCCAACCAGTGCCATCCTTTGACCTTGGAAACACAGAACCGCGGCCTTCCAACAGCCCGAGTGGCGCGAGTGGCCCTTCTGGTCCAAGTGCCCCTTCAGCCGCACGTCGTTCACTTAGTGCTGGTGGAAACTTCGCCCCAAGATCCACAAGTGTTCCAAGGCTTCACACGAATCCGAAGATGCACTTCAGTGTTCCTTCGCTAGCTTCGCTCTCTCCTCCGTATCCACCAGCGCTGACTGCTCCGCAAGCTCTTCTTATGGCACCACCTGGGCCCCCTGCTTGGCAACCCAACCTTTGTGCCGGTGCACTGTCTGTTCCTACACCTAGCAGAGCTCGAAGGGATTCTGAGACACCTGGAATCGATGTCGAGGGTCAAGATGCAAGGGAGAAAACAGAGAAAGTGCCCAATAGCGGACACTTCTTACCCGCCAGCAGCTTTTCTTTGGGTGAGATGCAGCCAAAAATGCAAGTAAGACCTCCTGCAGATGCAATGCAAATCCAGATGGAGCAAATGCACATGCAGAGACTCTACCTGCAGCGGCAGCAAGAGATTCAGCAAAGGAATCAATGGATCTTGGCGAACAAAGCTTCCCAAGAGGCTCAACAGATCTACAGAGGTTCCGAACATCGGCCTTTGACAGAAAGACCAGGCTCCATAACAGAAAGACAAGAAAGACCCAGAACGAGGTGGCAGCTTGTGGAAGACCCAGCCGTACAGGCCGTACAGACAGAGCGCGGCAAGAATGACAAGAGTGAGGCTCCAAGGCCGACAATAGAGGTGATGAAGTCTCAAGAGGCTTTTTCAGCGTCACTTAGCTGACAACTAGACATAACATGACACAACAAGAGTATATACTGTAACTAGATGCTAGATGCATTAGATCATTGGATGCATGACGCATCACGAACACTATATGGTGTAAGTGTAGTGCGTTGAGAGATGTTGAGAGCGTCTTCTTCTTGTGAGCTCCTTCGCCGGCTTTGTTTGCTCCAGTGTCAGTGAATTGGCCCAGGCGTAGTGCGAAGATGAACTGTGGCTTTGGCTGCACATGTTTTCCTGCATTCGAGCATGACATGGGTTGGCGAATCATATCATCCTTTTCTTGTTTGAAGGATTCCACCGTACTCAAGCCTTGACCATTTTGGGGTATGCTCTTAGATCCTCAGCCTCTTTGGTATACAAGGGAATTACTACCAAACCGCTAAAGAACCGTTAAATCCTTACTGTAGCAGGCGATTTAAGGAAAGGCAAGAGGAAAAAGCAATGTGAGAGTTACTTCAACAAATTTCAACATTGCTTGAGCAAAGACACGCTGAAGGGGCTTACTGTTCATTGTTCCGCAACCCTATGCCGCACTCTAGTAGCCTTCAACCACACATGGAACAGGAAGCCAACAGGCACAACAAGACTGTACATACAACTCGCACAGCCAGCAGCAAGAACACAGTAAATAGTGTGCACACAGAAAGCTACATGGCAAGAAGTTCTCGATGATTCTTTCAAGTATCTACCAAGGTCATGGTCGGGCTGATTTGATGTGCTTTAGCTGCATCTAGATTTTGAGCCTTAGCGTATGCTGTGTCGTGGCTTGGATTGATTTTGACAATTCAGTTGTCACCAAGGCAGCAGAAGGATTCTGCAGAGACCGTGGCTGGCACAACCGGATCAGGAGGCAACACGGGTTTTTGTGAATGCAACAATCTGCTAAAGATGGCATGCTTCGACTCCAACTCCAGTATTGTTTGAACAGACAATTAGCAAAGGGTCAATATACAACATTGTAGAAACATAATTTGCTTGAAATCTAAGGTGTGACATAGACAGTTGGGGTTTGAACAGGCGGAAGAAGTGTGACGAAAAGAGGAACACATCAATTGCTTCACCCCGTAGTGCCTAAAGATAATAATCGATTGTGCGTGGAAATGCGGAGTTTCTTCCTGTCAGCCACTCAGCCACTCAAGATCCTGCCACTCAGCCACTCAAGATCCTGAGTGGCTGAGTGGCTGACACGAAGAAAGCCTGAGTGGCTGAGTGGCTGACAGGAAGAAAAGCCTGCGTGGTTGAGTGGCTGACTGGTTGACAGAAAGAAATGTCTGAGTGGGTGAGTGGCTGACAGGAACAACATCCTGAGTGGCTGAGTGGCTGACAGGAAGAAATTTTTGAGTGGCTGAGTGGCTGACAGGAAGAAAAGCCTGAGTGGCTGAGTGGCTGACAGTACAAAAAACCTGAGTGGTTGAGTGGCTGACATGAAGAAAAGTCTGACTGGCTGAGTGCTGACAGGGAGAAAAGCCTGAGTGGCTGACAGGAAGAAATGCTTGAGTGGCTGAGTAGTTGAGTGGCTGGTGTGGAGTAGTCGTCGTAGTAGAAGTAGTATTTTGATAGTGTGAATTTGAGGTAGGATCGCTCTCTGTAGAGCCAGGTTGTCACACTATGTTGTGTCTGCCGCCGTTTGGCTCCTAGGGCCCTTTAGCTATACCGTGCTCGCATCGAAGCGAAAAGAGCGTGTGGGCAGTACGATTCCGGTTGCTACCGACATTGGTAGCGGAGCAGGTGACGGCCTGACTCCGGCACGTACTGATCCAGGTCATTGGAATCGTAGAACATCAAGCCTGAGCCTGCTTTTCTTTGCGTGCTTTCGCTTGCCTCCTCTGATCCCGTTGGGGGACAGAGCCTGGAATAGATTGCTCGCCCGAGCAATCTCCGTCGGAATCGTCGAACATGTCCATTGCCGGACTCAAGTTTCATTCGGGTAGCACTGGTGACAGGGTAAGCAACCCCCTTGAAACCAAGAGTGGGTCTTACATCTATTGGGGAGATCCTGCATCGTTCCATGATTGGAAGTTTCGCACCGAACTCCGCATCAAGCTGTATGACCAAGCCCAAACGCAACAAGCAAAGAAGCAGGACCCTGTTGATGGACCTGCTGATGAAGGGGAGTCTTGGCCACCAGAGTCGGATGAAGGATTCAGATTCCCTTCGCCAGGTCATTATCCCGAGGAGTTTGAGCCCGAGCCGCGTGAAGCAGCCGGTCCTCCCAAGCCGAAGGCTGGTGCGACATCACCAAAGGCTTCGTCCGTTAAGTCAGACAAGTCGAGTATCATTGATCGTAGTGTCCTGGTGAACAAGATCGTAGAAGGTTTGAGAGGTGATGCCTTTTTGCTTGCCAGAGATTTAGGCCTAGAGACGCTTTCTCGTCCAGGGGGACTGGAGCGCCTCGTTGAGGTGATACGCAACCATGTGTTTCCTCGTGCCTTGGAGGAGAGTAAGGAGCTTTCTCGCGCAGGACAGAAACATGGAGGTCCACTGTCAAGACAGCCTACTGAAAGCATGTTGTCGTACACTCAGCGTCGACGACGCTGGTGGACTTTGTTGGTTGAGCTTGATCCCACGATGATGATCTCAGAAGCTTTCCGCACAGAGCTGTTGTTGGAGATGTCAGGTATTTCCCGACAGGAGATGCTCGTGGTGAAGGCTTGCCGCAAGAGCGATGACTTTGAAGGCACTGCGCGAGTCTTGGTAGACAACTATAGTGGAATCCACCTCCGTGAAGGATCCCGATCCTGGACAGGACGGGGAATTCAGCCTCAGGTAGGCAAAGGCAAGGGGTACCAGAAGGGGTACCAAGGTAAAGGCAAAGGTAGCCAATACCCTCGTGCAGGTTACAATGCTATCTATCCCGATTGGGAAGGAGATTTCGAATGGAGAGATGAGGACTTGCAAGACAATTATCATGAAGAAGATTCTTTCGTAGGCATGTTAGGAGGAATTGAAGAGTCTGAAGAACCTGAACATGCTAGCCATGCCGAATACGAGGAATTTGAGTACCATGATGATGTTGATGAATATGAAGCAATTGCCTTGAATGCAGTGGTCGATTGTGAAGATGCCGAAGAATGTTCCTCAGGTGATGCCATCCAGTTGCAGCTTGCCGCCTTCGTCGCTTTCGGAAAGGCTAAAGGCAAAGGCAAGGGTAAGCCTAAGGGGAAAGGTAAAGGTAAGATAGTGAAGTCTCACCTGAGCATCGAGCAACGCCGCCAGAAACTGTCAGAGAGATCAAGGCGAAATCCAAGTGTCTTCGTTGTGGTGGATTAGGTCACTGGGCCGGAGACCCCCAATGTAAGATGCCAAATGCCCCGAAAGCTGGATCGACCCCGAAGCCTGCAGCTCACATTGCTCACATGAGTGACTCATCCGAAGACGAAGGGATTTTCCTAGGTGCAGCGTCTCCGAAGGATAGCATTGCTCACATGGCTGTGAAGGCCAGCTCAGGAGTTCGCCCGGAGGCACCAGTGAGTCCCAACGATCTCGCAATGCCTGAGGGAGGCGATAGGAAGTTTTTGGCTGGTCAGTTCAGGGGAAAGACTTATTGGCAGATTCTTCATGAGCACCCTGATTACCACCAATGGGCCATCAAGAATGGTAAGAGTCCAATCGCTTCGGCTTTCGTCACATGGGTTGATCAGCACTTTGAGTACAGGGGAGCTTCAGTTTTCAGGAATGTTGGTGGTGCTTCTTCTTCATCGTCATTGCAGCCTATCCCAAAAGGGTCCTCAAGGAAGAAAGCACCATATCCACCGAAAGAGAAATGCAAGAACTGTACCGAGTTTACCAAACAGGGAAGCACAGCATACACCATCAAGAAGACGTGTCTTGTTTGGGGAAATTCCACCACTGAGCGCAGAGAACAAGCCCCGAAGTTTGCCTATGAAGATTGCCCACGCTCGGACACCGATTTTCGAGGTTCTTCCAGGTCAGTTCACCGTGTGTTTTGCCAGCTTTGTTGTTCGTTTTTGGATGAGACTCCGATGGAGCTCCAGAAGACCAGGAAGGCAGCCTCAGAGAAAGTCGCCAATGCACCGTTCGATAGGATCCCGATCATTGAACGTTTGGTTGAAGACCCCCAAGGCGGGCATAGCCCTGAAATGCTAGTTAGAGAAGATTCTGACTGAATTCGCCTCCCAAGTCACGCTGGCCGCCGAAACTGAGGAAGTGACTTCGACCAAGCTGCACGAGCTTCTGCACTTGTCCATCGAAGAGAGCAAAGGAGACTCGTTCACCATGATCGATTACACAGAAGATTCAGACCCTTTTGCAGGGATCGGTGTTTGTTTCCATGGGGAGGAACCTACCCAGATGACAGACGGTCTGGTGCACATCTTTCACGAAGCCAGGGACATGTACAGCCCAGACGACGGGAACATCTCCGTCGTTCTCGACGAGGGATGTAACTCCACCTGCCATTCAAAGCGCTGGAGAGACGTCGTTGAAGCCAAACTGAAGAAACTAGGGTACGACTTTCCTTTTTCAACCACAACGTCGTGAAAAGGGACCGCTACAGAAGGATCCCGAACGTTGCCATTTTCGTTGCACTTCGATGAGGGAGATCCAGTGCGTGGTGTTCTTGAATCCCATCAGCTTTCGAAAGGTCGATCTCCGCTGCTTTTGTCTCTCCATGCTCGGGCACATTTGGGACTAGTAAAGGACCTCAAGAATGGTATCATTAGCGTCAATGGGAAGCGCCTCAAAGTGTTCAGATGCATGCATACCGGTTTGATGATGTTGGCAATCACCCCTCAACAATTGGTCCAAAGTCTCGAACCCACCATGCCCCAAAAGATTCCAAAGTGTCATCGCAAATTTCGAGTCGCCCTCACAGCCTTCGATACTCCGATGGAGAGATTGGATACGGCAGAGCGAGGGTATCAAGCCCAGACTGCCGAAGGTATTCATCGTGCGCTAGACAACATCATTGGCGATTTGAAGAGCCGTGAGTTTTTGCTGGTCACCGGAGGCGATCGGTTTGAAGACAGATTGGCGCAGCACATTGACAGTGATTTTCCCGTGAAGTACATCAATGCCAAGTCGCTGTGGGACCCCGACCAAGACCCTTCATTACGTGGACACGTAGGAAGGCATCCGGCCATTTTGAATGGTCTCAAGAGGGATCAGAGAGGTCTTGACCGCATCCTTCGAGAGGTGGACGCCTTTGTGGAGCGCCGTGACAAGGGAGTTTTGGATGTGCGCTGCAAGTCAGGGTGCCATCGTTCTGTGGGCGGAAGCATGTTGATCCACAGGCACCCTGTTTCGAAGGGCTTCACTTGTGTTGTGATTCATTCTCACTCACCCGAATGGTGTGAGATGTCGCGCGGAGGACGATGCACTCTTTGTGGGCCGCTTTTCGGTGATACAACTGTGACTTTGACTCCAGCACATACAATGAATGTTCACACTCCCAGGGCAGTTCGAGGTGATGCGGACGACCACGCGCCGTGGCGATCCAGTGACCGTTCGACAGCTCCACCGCCGCCACCTCCAACACGGGAGGAGTCTATTCATAGCAGCAGTGCCAAGGCCTGTCCACGTTCGAGACCATCTTCATCTTCACGACCGCCAAAGGCGAGTGACGCCGTGGTATCTCGAAAGAGCAAGCCAGTGCCGAGCACTGCCATGACTTCGCCTGTGAGGCCAGTTCCAGATTTTGATGATGGCGACAGCGATGAAGACAAGGATGACAAGAAAGTCGAGGAGAAGAAGGACGAGGAGGTGGAGGAAGTCGAGGTCGAAGAGCCCGACGTTCCAGCAGATGAGAATTCGAGCGGAAGTCAGGAGATTTTGCATGCACTCAAGAAGCTGACCGAGGCCGTGACATCCTTATAGCAAGTCGTGATACAAGGTCTCGGAGCCCATTGAGGAGGAAGAGGACATCCGGTGCATCGGAGCCCAGTCAGAGGCCAGCAAGGTCTAGGAGCCCGGCTCGTTCGGCCAAGCCGAAGGAAACCCCAGCTTCCCCGCCTTCTTCGACCAGGCCTTTGAGTCCACATACTCCAGAGCATCCACCACCGCCACCGAGACCCCCTCCGTCGTTGTTAACACAAAACGTGCACACGGAAGAGGAGAGGTCGCAGCTTGAGCATGAGTTGTGGTCACTTTTGACTGAGGATGGTGTGCCGAAGGTGACAGAGGTATCACCAGAGATCCTTTTCACTTTGACAGATTGCGCTACTCGTTGGGGTTAAACCGAGACCGAGTGATGTGGATGACAGACCGTACTCTTCACCCTGGACAGCAGCAATCTATGGGCGTTCGAGTTGATGTGCGCATCAGGTCCCAGGTTCATTCGACAGGTGGGAGCAAGCGCAGTTGGATGACCCAGAATGGGTGGCTCAGGACGTGCTACGTCCGCGACCGTCAGCCAGGAGCACCGCGGGAGTTGATCCAAGTGACCTGTCCCATCCAGAATGCCGTCAGTCTGCCGCAAGTATGGTCAGACATGATCTGTTTCACTCATCGCCCAGTGTACATGGCGCGGCAGCGGGACGTGACTTTGACACCAGGACCCAAGGTTCGTTTGGTCGATCCCCCAACTCCTCCGAAGCCACGAAGACTTAGGGTGCCACGCTTTGCGTCAGAGGTTGAAGTCAGGGAGTCTCCAACTGAGCCTACTACATCCCAGCCTGTTTATGCAGAGCCTGAACCTCAGACACCCACCAGTCCTGCGTCCACAGAAACGTCCGAATACGAGCCAGTTGCACACATGGCATGGGACCTTGATAGGAGAGAACAAGTTGAGATCAATCTGGACGATAGCAATGAAACCGATTCGGAAGTCCCTCCAGATCCCAATACGCAGCCGAGTAGTTCAGGAGTCTTGCCCATCTCATTGCATGTTGCCCCAAATGAGAGAACAACCATGGGTAGGAAGCATCGCAGGGCGGTTTTGGAGGGCATTGATCGTCTGAACCATAATGATGCGCTTGTCAAGTCCAGCATTGGTTTGAAGGATGTGCCATCCACAGAGCCACCAACCTTGGTCATTACTTCGCATCCCCGCCTTTCCCAGGAGCTTCAAGCAGCAGATGGTGTTGCAGACGTCTTTGACGTCGGCGTGGGAGCTGAGAACCTCAATCCTGACGAGGACTCCAAGATTTGGTATGATGTTTTGCAAGACTACAAGAACATCATCATTGCCATAGAGTATGGACAGCACACAGACCCGTTGAGGCATGGAAAGATTTTGGGTGAAGTGGAATCCCATTGTGATATGACAGGTAGCCGATTTTTGCACCCCGAGATGGGAGGAACACGAATTTCCACAGATCCCCCATATCAACGACCATGATTTGGCATTCACCTGCAATGACCCCAAGCGGGCTGAGCTTTTCGAATCGTGGTTTTCGTGGGCAAACAATGAACGATGTTTTGTCTTGGCAATTCGTTGATTGGCTGGGTGAATGGACAAATGACACAACTCTGGATGATGAGATGTCTGTTGCATTTGCTGGTGAATTGCAAGAAGAAGTGATGGATGATGAACAGCAATTTGATGCTATTTGGGATGACGAAGATCGTGCGCAAGCCAACCCGATAGAGCAGATGATCTCAGAGGAGACACTGGTCGATGAGGTAGATATTCCAGGTCTGCCAGCCGATGAAGCCGAACGACGCCGAATGTGGCGCAAGTTGCCTGCACGTGTACGGATAGGAGTAAGAAGACTGCATAGGCAATTTGGACATGTCCAAAACAGACAATGATCCACCTCCTTCGTGCAGCAAAGGTCAGGAAGGAATTCATCGACGCTGTTAGAAATCCACAGGTGCGAGACGTGTGAAGCAACATCACAGAAGAAGGCCACACACAAAACAGCACTACCCAACAACTATTCGTTCAACCACACTGTAGGCATAGATGTGTTCGAGGTCCATGACATTTCAGGTGACAAGTTCCAGGTGTTGAACATGGTTTGCCTCGGCACGACCTTTCAGCTGTGTGAAGTTGTTCGCTTTGGCGCTGGTCAACCGTCCTCTGCAGAATGTTTGAGAGCCCTGAAGAAACGATGGTTTTCATGGTGCGGACATCCAGTGAACATTGCCTGTGACAGAGGTCTACATAACCGAGGTGTCATGAAGAAGTACATGGATGAACGTGGAGTTCAAGTGTTCCATACTCCTCTGGAAAGCCCAGAGAACCTTGGCCGTGTAGAACGTCATGGAGGTATTGTCCGAGGTAGTGTCTACCAAGAACAACTCCAGCCGAGTTGGAGGATTCTCGCCTAGTCAGTGGGCTTGGAAAAGGGCCTCGATCAGATCCGAGTCCATTGTCTGAAGAACGGTTCGCCGAGCTTGGAGCTATTGAAGCCCGTCACAACCCAGAGAGCATTTTCGCCTTACAGCACATGGCCAGGCAGGAAGCCCAGAAGGCATTCGTTCACCTCGATTGTTCGGCAAGAGTGTCCCGTGCGCTTACTCGCAATGCTTCAAGTCTCCCTCGGGAGTACGCAGTAGGCGATCTAGTAACATTTCGTCGAGACAACCAACGTGGAGGCACCACATGGAGTCCCACTAGTCGGGTGATAGGCCACGAAGGCGAAAGGAATTTGTGGTTGTTGTGTGGAAATGTTCCAGTGTTGGTTGCCAATCAAAACGTGAAGATTGCAACTCCGACTGAGGCACTAGCGCACGCAGTTTTGCATGGTGAACCTGTTTTTCCCGAAAACATTGTCAAGGAAGGTGTTCAACAGTCTTTCCTTGATGCACGTGCGGATCCGAGTGAACCCGGATCGTCGAATCTCAAGAATTCGCCGAACCCCGAACCCCGGATGCCGGTTCCCTGCCCTACCCCCTGTTCCAGAAGATGATGAATTAGATGTAGGAATCAGGCCGGGTTTCTTTGATGAAGACCAATCCGAAAGTGAAGATGCGCTTGAAGAGTTGAGTAGGAGTAGGTCCTCAGGTTCCAACTCACGCCCATCGCCTGTCGCAGGAAGTGACCACGGTCGCAATGTGAGGCCCCGTATCGCTGAACCAGAAGGTGAGCGCGGATCCTCATTGCAGCCATCCCGCAGGGAACCATCGGATACTCCAAATGCATGGCCTAATGTGTATGATCATTTGAACGACTTGCCAGCATCTCTGCAAGAGCATTTCGAGAGAGCTCGTCAGAGAGACAGAGAACAGACAGAGCAAGCTCGAGACGACGCGCATGCCATGTAGACCAGTTTCTTGCCCAGACGGAGGAAGAAGTAGATCTAGGTAAGAAAGTCCTGAAGAGCATCCACTATGAATCTGCACCCCCAGAAGTGCAGAGAGCTTTGCAGGAATCAAGAGGAAAGGAATGGGCCAAGTTTGAGGAGTTTGGAGCTGTTGTGACGCTAACTCCAGAACAAGCGCAAGAACTCATTGATGAAGGGCACCAATGCATTCCATCTAAATGGGTGGATGTAGATAAAGCGCAGTGCAAGCAAGGGAGAGACCCTGACTACAAGCCCCAGGCCCCAGTATAAAAGCAGGCTAGTTTCGCGCGGAAACTTCGAAGTGACAGAGGGTTTGAGGTCAGACAGTCCAACGGCCGATGTCGAGATGCATTGTCTCGTCTGCAGTTGGGCAGCATGTCATCAGGCCGACATCCATTCCGCTGATATCACCTCGGCATATTTCCAAGGACGACCTCTGGATCGCGTCCTTCTTATATATGCGTCAGGAAGAGGCTTTTGGTTGCGTTTGGATGCCGATGCACGTAAGAGTGGTCTGAAGGCGAGCCAGTTTTTCCCAGAGTACTATCTCCCAGGTGAGCAGGGAGGAGACGCTTACGCCCTCATGCGCACTCACGTGGACGATTTGCTCTATAGTTTTCTTCCGGAAGGCGAGGAAGTAATGAAGTCTTTTCTTGCCAAGTTCAGTGTCGGCAGTTCAGACACTAACCGTTTTCGATACTGTGGGAAGCAGTTTGTGCGGGGAGATGACAAGGTCATCAAAGTCGACGCAGCCGATAACACTAGGAAGATTCATGGAGCAGACGTTGGTTCTAGGCTAGGCAGTGAGCGACTCCAGCAAGGAGACATCACGAAGCTCAGGTCGATCGCCGGATCGCTTGCCTGGATCTCGAGACAGACCAGGCCTGACCTCGGCTACAGAGTAAGCCGTTTGCAGTCTAGCATTAAGGATGCAACAGTGTCCACGTTGGCAGACGCTAATGCAGTCGCAAGGGTCACGATGTGGCATTGTGTTTTCCCGCGGCTCATCTTCAATGGAGTGAAGTTGGTGTGATCACGGTCACAGATGCCTCCTTCTCCAATGAGAAGAACTACAAGTCGCAGCAGGGCAGGATCCTTTTCTGGGAGATCTCAAGGAGATCAAGGATGACAAGACGACCACCTACAAGGCAACTAAGAGAGTCTGCCGCAGCACTCCCCAGGTCGAGACGTATTCCCTCCACAACGGACTCGAGACAGGTGATAAGCTGAGAGGTGTGATTGCGGAGATCAAGGGTAAGATTCGCTGTTTGAAGACATGGGAAGATGATGCCCGTGAATGCATTCCGCATTTGGCAATGACTGATTGCCGTTTGCTTTCTGACCACCTCAATCAGGAAGTCCTGGCCAAGGTGAGTGACAAGCGCCTTGGTATCGAGTTGCAAGGAATCCATGAGAATTTGTGGCAAGAAGGAAGACCAACATGGATTGCCTTCAAGGACGAAGGAGACAAGCTGATCTGGATTGCCACCAGTACCATGGTGTCGGACTGTTTGACGAAGTCCATGAAGCCAGATTTGCTACTTCGAGCGCTGAGAGAGTGCCTTTACACTGTACAGAAGCAGAAGTAGATTTCTCCAATGCCTTAGGAAGACACAAGTGTTTCAATGTATAGCCGTGTGACACCCGTAGAACAGGTTGAGTGTGAATTTGAGGTAGGATCGCTCTCTGTTGAGCCAGGTTGTCACACTATGTTGTGTCTGCCGCCGTTTGGCTCCTAGGGCCCTTGAGCTATGCCGTGCTCGCATCGAAGCGAAAAGAGCGTGTGGACAGTACGATTCCGGTTGCTACCGACAATAGTATCTGATCCGTACTTGTAGAATTGGACAGCTGTTCTACTTGTATTGGAGTCAAAGCCGACACAAAAACTGAAGTCTGTCTCCTTTGGCTAAAGCACCCTCTTTCTCTAACAGTTTTGTATACACAAATGTTTACCCTTATTTTTGTCCCAATGCGTACAAAAGTGGGAGGTAAATTTTACCCTCCAGACTTGCCATAACAATAAACCAGCTATTCCATCAAGACACTCTATTCCTTGTATGTTCGTGCTTAAGTACGCGAGTGTCTGCTAACATGTCCGGGTGGATGTTAGGATGTAGGGATGTTCCAGGCACTGCACATGCGACTCCCCCGTGAGGGCTCCGTAGCTCTATGTTGGCGCTTGTGCTTTGCAGCCAAAGCCTTGCCGATCCTCATTACGCGAAAGAGCTGCTGACAACTGTTACTTTACATCCCAAGAACACTTTAGGCCCGATGCTCCAAGGAGCAATCAGCCCAGTGCTGTTAGCGTGCGCGTCACCATCATTCGTGCGCTGCAGCTCACGACAGCAGCAGGATCTGTTTCAGAAACGGAGGATTTCCACAGTCATTTCTCTTCTGAATACTATACTTTCCACCTCTAAACCCGGTTGAGCGCCATGGAAATCCAGCTCGAACCCTGGCTTTCCGTGTGGGTACACGAGTTCAACGATTGCTGCGTGGAAACAAACACCTCCGGTGCGCTTCAGCTAGCTTTGGACCTCCTCCTCCTACAGTGACTACTGCTACTGCCATTGCTACTATAACTACCACTACGACTACTACCACTTCCACTGCTCCGACCACTCCCACAACAAAAAACTACTGCCACTGCTCCTGCTGCTACTCCTACTCCTTCTCCTACTCCTACTGCTGCCGCCCTACTACTACTTCTACTACTACTACCACCACTACTACTACTACTACTACTACCACTACTACCACTACTACCACTACTACCACTACTACCACTACTACCACTACCACCACTACCACCACTACCACCACTACCACTACCACTACTACTACTACTACCACCACTACCACTACCACTACCACTACTACTACTACTACCACCATCCCTCATTAATTTCTATTATTTCTTAGACCATAAAGTTACCAGGAAATCTCCACCATTAATCTATTTTTCAGTCCAGCTTATGGGATTAAATAAATGATAAAAACCCAGCCACTCGGCGCCAGCCACTCAGCTACTCAGGCTTTCCTTCCTGTCAGCCCCTCAGGCTTTTCTTCCAATCAGCCACTCAACCACTCAGACTTTTCTTCCTGTCAGCCACTCAGGCTTGTCTTCGTCTCAGCCACTCAGCCACTCTGTCAGCCACTAGGCCACTCAACCACTCAGGCTTTTCTTCCTGTCAGCCACACAGCCACTCAGCCA
Source organism: Durusdinium trenchii (assembly GCA_963970005.1). Taxonomy (NCBI): domain Eukaryota; class Dinophyceae; order Suessiales; family Symbiodiniaceae; genus Durusdinium; species Durusdinium trenchii. The sequence continues at coordinate 550,772 of CAXAMN010025306.1, read as the reverse complement.
CTCAGGCTTTCTTCGTGTCAGCCACTCAGCCACACAGCCGCTCAGGATCTTGAGTGGCTGAGTGTGGCTGAGTGGCCGCCGTGAATCGCGACCCGGATTGCACATACTCTCTAATATTCTGTCTTTGCCTTGATCAATGCAAGTAGTGTTGAATCTTAATCCAAAGTCCTCGCCACCAAAAAGAGTGAATAGAGACAGCCCCACCAAGAAGGTTCTCCTACCTAGCCGTAGCGCTACAGTGGTGGTAGTGGCAGTTGGCAGTTGGTGGTAGTGGAAAGTAAAAGTAGTAGTAGTAGTAGTCGTCGTCGTAGTAGTAGTAGTAGTAATAGTAGTAGTAGTAGTAGTAGTAGGAGTAGCAGTAGCAGTAGCAGTAGCAGTAGCAGTAGAGTAGTAGTAGTAGTAGTAGTAGTGGTGGTAGTAGTAGTAGTGGTAGTGGTAGTGGTAGTAGTAGTGGTAGTGGTAGTGGTAGTAGTGGTAGTAGTCGTAGTGGTAGCCGTAGTACGTGGTAGTGGTAGTACCTGGTAGTGGTAGTGGTCGCGGTCGTCGTGGTCGTCCTGGTCGTCGCGGTGGTGGTGGTGGTGGTGGTCGTCGTCGTCGTCCAGCACAGCCGGAATTCGCGCGTCGCCTCACGGTTGAGCACTCGACGCACACACACACAATCTCCGCAGAAGGTCACGGTGCGCAAGCCCTGTTTGACCAGACCGCCGCCCGAAGAAACATATGTTTCACTCTATGTAAATTCTTGCAGCTTTTGCGTAACTACGTGTTTACTGAAGCAAGACCCCAGTGTTTTTGCATATGACTTTGCTTAAGCAAGACCCCAGCGATGGTTATATATTTGACTTTGCAGATGACTTTACTTAAGCAAGATCCCAGCGACAGTTATCAAGATCCCACAACCGAAGCAATTCACCCAAGCAAGATCCCCAGCACCAAAGCAGTCCACCAAAGCAATTAACCCAAAACCAAAGCAATGCTAGCGCAGCAGCAACTCTACATACCTGCAAGCTGCAGAGGTACTTGTAGCATAGCTGTTGTAGCACACATACAACTGCCGCTATATACGTCGTAAATGTGGTATAATACCACTTCCGTAGCAGCAGCTCTAGAGGACCACGCATGCAAGCTGCGGATGTACTTAAAGCATACGTATACAGCAGGATCCCAAACGTGTTGCCGCAGATGTCTAACGCAACATATCTCCACAGAAGAACCCTTCGCAACGTCCCCGGGAAACAGATGAACAAAGCGCGCCGCATGAACGAGCAGCAGTAGTAGTCGTAGTGGCAGTAGTAGTGGTAGTGGTATTGGTAGAGTGGTAGTGGTAGTGGTAGTCGTAGCGGTAATGGTTTAGTATGGTTTAGTGGTAGTCGTCATCGCCATCGCCATCGCCGTCGCCATCGCCATCGCCGCAGCCGCCGCTGCCGCCGCCGCCGTAGTAGTAGTAGTAGCAGCAGGAGTAGTAGTAGTAGTAGTACTTTTTCGATGATTTCTTTATATTAGTAGTAGTAAGAGCAGCAGCAAGATAGATTACCGAGCGCCCCAAGTTTTCGCATTATTCTCCTTATTTTCACCTTTTCTCCCCTTTCATGTTTCTTTCCCTTCTTTACTCGGTACTGAGATATTTGTCAAATGACCTACATACCTGGGGCGGTATCCACTCAGTTACTTTCGAGATAGCTTTGTACTTCCAGTTGCTGATTCAACAGGCTCTTTGCGGTCCAGTGCCAGCTGTGGAGCATCAGATCACACTGCATCAAGGTGCCATTTTGGAGTAACGCAATACTTTTTCTTGCGGAGGGTGATACAAAAAAGAAGGGGCCATTCTGGCTTCAGAGTTGCGCCCTTTTCTGTGTGTTTTTTGCGGAGTTCTTCCTGTTTTTGGAACTGCGTTTCTTTCACGTTAGGCATCGAATCTTGGTGACCGGCGCCACGGGCTTGCTTGGGCGTCAAGTCATGCAAGTCCTTGGTAACACCTGGGAGGCGCGGAAGAGGGGCCTGGACGTGAAGCGAACATATTCAAACTTAGTGAGAGGTCAGAGACAGCATGAGGGTCAGTCATCATTGCCTTGAGCAAAGCCCGAGCGTTCGCGCTGCGTTGCGTGGTCGCGGAGCCACGTATGTAAGAGGCGGGGACAGCTAGGCGCCACGCGTTTCGCGCGGATGGCTCTTTGGAAGCAGACCTGTTCGTGAGGTCGTTGTGGTAGTGCCTAGCAAGTCTCAAGAAGAAGATTCGATCAGGGAGACAGATTTTGTGACTCAGGACAGGACGGAAAGGAGGAGGAGGCTGGCTGGAGCGAGGAAAGCTTGAGGATGATTTTTCAATGGTGTTGGAGAGATTGACGGTGACACAAGCAACGCAGGCCTGGTCCATGCGCTTGAAATCTCTAGAGACGAAAGCGACGCACGTCGCGCCAGTCCATGGCCAGTCCAAAGCAGACCGTAGAAAAGTCAGCAGGTTTGCCACGGAAATTGCTGGGGGGAGACAGGTGTATATCTGAGGCCGATTTGGAGCGGGCAGCCTGCCAGATGTTTTACGATCAGTTCAGCAAGCATGTGAGAAAGGTGATGGGGATGAAGACAGAGTTGAGGCTGACAGGAGCAGGACAGCGTGCGCCCAATGCTTGGTTGAGAGAGCTGTGTAAACACGTCGTCGGTTGCCCAACTACTTGTTGTCGAACAGGACACGATCTATCCATGGTCCTTCAAGCGCAGCTTTCCTCATCGACCGTTACCGTGTACTTGAAGGAGTTGGCAGAACGAGCTGCAAGCTGGCCACCAGCCACGAGTAGAGCCCCTGCACCCAACGCCAGCTGTCATGAGGCATCATGAAGAAGGTGAGGATGAAGACAGAGAGAAGAAGAGACAAGATGCAACAGAATCACCAAGCAAGATTGCAAACAAGCGTGAGCAGAAGTGCCTACAGAGGATGCAGAGAAGGAGGCGAGGACATGGACGCAGAGAACCCATGAGACAGGAGGAGACAGAAGGATCACCTGGTGGAAAGATGCCAAGACTTTATCCACCACACTAGGGGTCCAGAGCATTGAGGTTCGTGGAGACGAGAAGACTGGTTTGGAGCACGCCCTTGATGAGACAAACCAAGAGATGCATGGAGGAGATGAAGATGGTGACCCACCAAAAGATTTGGAGGCCCTGGACAAAGAAGCTAGCCAGAGCGAGACCAACGTTTCAGCAATGGCAGAATCGACGCAAGAGGAGGAATGCGAAGGCTGGCTATGCGATCAGCGGAAGATGGTGTACACGTGGCACCGTTTAGAGCAAGGAGGCTAGTTTTGCAGGCAAGACTAGTTGCCAGACAGTTTCGAGGAAGCGTGGAGATGGATCAAACTTTCGCTCCAACATCTCTCAGACAGGATTATCTTCAAGATGACGATGCGTTTGCTTCTTAGCGTATGCTCGAACATCTTTGAATCAAACAAGGCCTTCCTCATGGCAGATCAACCTTGTGAAGAGAGAGCCTACGTGAAGATTAAAGAGAAGGTGTTTCGATTGCTGAGGCAGCTTCGCAGTGGTTCCAGATGAGCACGCAAGGAGTTCAGTGTGGAACGAGACCTGCTGAAGAAGAAGAAGATGATGATGATGAGTATGATGGTGCGGTATTGCAACATGTACCTGGCGGTGCGCGTGGATGATGTCTTCATGGTTGGATTTGAGCGCCCCAGATCTTTGAGGAGTTCGTGATGTTCCTAAGTGAAAAGAAGAAATGGAACATGGAGGTGAAGGGTCACAAATTCCTGTATCTGAAGAGGCAGTCCAAGCTGGCAAGCGAGCGTTGCAACATCAGGTGTGACAGAAAACAATACTATGGCTTGGAGAAGCTCGACTTGTTTTGCAAAATTTGTACACGAAGGCACCAATAGGTCAGAGCTTTAAAACAGGACATTTCACCACTCCTAGAAGGAGAAGAGATAAAAAGAATCAGACATGTGGTTGGACGGCTCACGCCGGACACGCAATTTGCCATTCAAAGTTTGGCAAGAAAGATGCCTGCGCCGACAAAGCAGGCATGGAAGAATGCGTGGCGCCAATGCTCATGCCGTATGACTCACGCCTGTACGACGCCGTTGACTTTGGTTGAGGATGACAAGAAGAGGGCAGGGAAGGTCCGTCTTAGACGCGAAGAAGACTGGAGGTGCTGACAGACGCGGATTACGCTGGCAACAGAAAGCGCGCTACGTCATTCGGCAAGAATCTGCTCGAAAGCAGAGAGAGGAGCCAGAAACCGATAGCTCTTTCTTCATCTGCTGAACAAGTTGACAGGTGGGTGCTGCGCGACGAAGGTCGCGACAGACGGACAGTGCCACTGCCTGACTCATGGCGCAACGTGTCGAGCGAGGCGCCTATAGCTTAGATGCTTCTTAGCTGTCTTTGGTATGGGTGCAACAGAAAGGGTGAAGGCCGTTGGCGCAGCAGCTACCATCAGAGCTCAACTGTGCTGACATTGGCGCAAAGAGTCTTGCAAGGAAGAGGTTGTTGGGCCTGCTCTACAGGATGAAGGCTGTGACTTTGAATGCCATCGGAGACAGAGGGGTTTGAGAGGAGTTCCAAGACCTTGAGCTCCAGTACCAGATCAAAACAAGAAGATGATGAAGACAAAAAATGTCAGGATTGGCTTGCTGCTTCTGATGGCTGGCATGAGTTCGAACGATGGCAGGATGGCGTTGGTCCTGTGCGCCTTGATTGGGGCCTTGAGCGCTTTGCGCTGGCTTCGGGTCATTCTGATTGAGGGCCTCTAGGGCATGACCGGTTATTACACGCAGAACAGTGTGACCGAGATGAACGAGCAGACCGTGCGATCAACAAACGCAAGCAACAGAGTGGCTTGACTCACGCTCACACATATGGCAAGGGTAGGAAGATGAAATGGCAGAGATGCAAGAACAGATGAACAACATGCAGAAAGAACCGCTTGGAACCGAAGAGATGTAAGCAGCTCACCAACAAAGAGACGAGTACTTACCGGCTATGCAGGGCTGAAGCGAAAATGCTAGGCCGGCGCTGGCATTTTCATGGGCATGTCTGTTTTTGCCGGAAATTGCCATGATGAGGGGGCCGTGTTCCAACTTAGTCAGAGGTCAGAGGTAGCATGAAGGTCAGTCATCTTGGCATGACGTGTGCAACCCAAACCGGGCATTTAGGCCCAATTGCCTTGAGGAAAGAGCGTTCGCGCTGCTTTACAGAATGAATTTTTGAACTTGATGATTGTTATCAGTTCCCTACGTTGCATTTTGCAATATTTTGAAAGTTATTTGGCTTGGCGCTCTGACTGGGTGGAAGGTCCTTGGAGTGTGCAAACGCAGAGCTTTGCCTCCACGAATCATAGCTTGTGACCTCACCCAAGAGAAAGCGCTGTGGAGCCTCATGGAGCACTTCCGACCAGAGGCACATTTTGCACGCATCGCGACATCGGACAGTTCGTATCAACAAACCTTGAATTAGGGGAGTTTTCTTGACCAACCGAAAGGCACTCACAAGGGAGCGCTAACAAAAAATCGTCACGAAAGCAATCTCCCAAAGAGGTTTGCTGAAGTTCTCGTTTGACACGGGGGGGGTTTAAACGAAGGGTTTTCGTTTTGACTTGATACGTAGTTTCAAAGTATCGAATTGATACATCACTGCAAAGGGCATGCGCATCATTGGAAAGATATTCGGCATAGTTTAGTCCGGCAACATGCTCTCGGTTTCGTTCCCGCCACCAGAAGGTATCCAAACATCAAACCAAATTGGTTGATATATGATATGATATTATGTGCAACCACCGTTCCCAGCACTTGGGGAATTTGGTTCCTGGGTCACAATCCTTCTGGTAGTGTTAAGTTTCTTGCTATGAGACACTGGAGATAGGTACGAACCGGCTGTCCAGAAGCAAACTTGACCGTGGATTGCTGGGATTTTGAGTCAAATGGGCAGGCTTTCGGCGATCACTTACTTCACAATTGCTGGATCATTGATGTTTGCCCAACAACTTGCATGGACGTTTGGAAAAGGTCCCCGTCTAGAAACAAAAAACATAGACATGGACGTAGTTTCAGGGAGTATCCTTGCAATGTCTGGTTTCACACTTTTCCAACCTTTGCAAGACAAAATTTTCATCATGTTTCAGCCCTTCAGCTGCTCACTTGACTCCCTTGACTGGTTGCGTGTCAAAACACACCCGGTCAACCGCCCTGGGCAACATCCAGAAAATGCAAGTAAACTGTGAATTGAGTCGTGCTTGTTGTGCACGTGCAATGGTAGTGCAGTGTGCATTTACTTATGTATCTCGCAACCGTAATTATTCAGAATGGATATCAATGATATCATATCGATGGATTTAAGGGCTGCAAGGAGCACAGGTATGTTGCTGGGAATTGTCTTTCTTGAGAGCTGATTGGCGTTGGCCAATGAACCCCAACACTTGTTCTGCGTGAGGTTGTCTCAATCTCCCCGCACGTTTTTGTAACATAAAAAATACGGTTGGACAATCCCAGGCTATTTGAAGTAGCAATTGTTTCGCATTTATATAGCTATTCTGTTTCCGCTTCGTACTTTAAAGGCTGAACTTTAGTTAGGATAAACCGCATGTAGTGTGATGTGCATTCTGAATAGTTCTCCTCCAAATATTGCAGCAAATGTTTGGAAAGTCCTTTTGGCAGTCGCTGATTTGGCACGACTTACATGTTTCACACCAAATTTACGCCGGCCTCCGGCGTCTTCTGACTTAGATGGCCTTGAAAATGGAACAGGATACTAGATTTCCCTAAACATCGGAGGTCCATTTACTACTAGTAACAAGTGCCACGCTAGTAGTAACAAGTGCCTTACTAGTAGTAACAAAAAGCTATTAGAATTAACTTAAATTTATATTAATAGCTTCTTGTTACTACTAATAAGGCACTTGATACTAGGTTTCCCTAAACATGTCTTTCTTCCGATGTCCGAGGGTATCTTGTTACTACTAGTAAGGCACTTGTTACTACTAGCGATGCACTTGTTTCTACTAGCGTGGCACTTGTTAATTTAGGATGGGTTTGTTTTAGGATTTTGTGTTTCTCGTGGCTTTTGTGGCTTCCGTGCCTTTTGTGGCTTCCGTGGCTAGTGTGGCTTTTGGCTTTGGTGGCTTTCGTGGCTTCTGTGGCTTTTGGCTTTCTTGGCTTTCGTG
>CAXAMN010025306.1:479798-543597 GCA_963970005.1 Durusdinium trenchii | reverse complement strand
GGTGGCTTTCGTGGCTTCTGTGGCTTTTGGCTTTCTTGGCTTTCGTGGCTTCCGCGGCTTCTGTGGCTTTTGTGGCGTTTGGCTTTCGTTGCTTTCGTGGCTTCTTCAAACAGCCACCAGTCCATCTTTGGAGGAATGTGAAGTCCGAGGCACAGCTACCAGATGTAAGACGGTCTTGTTTTCATCCAGACGATGCCTTTGGTGGCTTTTGGATTTTGGTGGCTATTGATGACTTTGGCTTTCGGTGTTTTTTTTTGCCTTTTCGTGGCTTCGGCTGGCTTCTGTTGGCTTTTCGTGTTTTCATTCACTGATATGGTGTAAATATGCCTGGCTGTTTGCCAGCTACGACAGCTCCCAAATCTGTCTACCTATCCATCCATCTGTCTATATCTATCTATCTTTCTATCTGTCTGTCTATCCATTTATCTATCTCTATTTCTTTCTTTCTTTCTTTCTTTCTTTCTCTTTGGCAGCTGTTCTCCTTTATTTCTCTTTTTGCTTTTGCTTTTTCATTTGTTTGCTTTGCAGAGAAGAAACCAAGCAAGGAAGGAAGGAAAGGAAAGGAAGGAAGGAAGCAAGCAAGCAAGCACGAGCTGCTCACCTTTGGATCTAGTGTGCTGCTGGGGGGGGCGCTGCGCCCCCCCCAACCCCCCGCCCGCACCACGAAATCTGCACTTCATCTCCGACACCTGCGCCTGCCACGAAATCTGTATTTTGAGGTGAACTCCCTGGTGCGACAAATTTCTAATCAAGCAAATATGCCTCCTGTACTAGTTCTCTTTCTCTTTGCTGTTTCTCTGCTAACTGCACCAAACTGTTGTGATAAGTAGGAAATTCTCTGACACCTACACTATTCCAATATATTTTGTCAGCCACGACAACTCCGAAATCTGTCTACCTATCCATCTATCTGTCTATATCTATCTGTCTATACCTATCTGTCTATATCTATCTATCTATATCTATGTATCTATCTGTCTAACTATCTATCTATCTGTCTATCTATCTGTCTATCTGTCTATCTGTCTATTTGTCTGTCTGTCTGTCTGTCTGTCTGTCTATCGATTTATCTATCTATCTCACACGATCTATCTATCTATCTATCTTTCTTTCTTTCGTTTTTTCTTTCTTTCTTTCTTTCCTATCTACCTATCTATCTTTCTTTCTTTCTTTCCTATCTACCTATCGATCTGTCTTTCTTTCTTTCTTTCCTATCTACCTACAGTATCTATCTATCTATCTACCTACGAAATCTGCACTTCAAGGTCCACAAAGTACTGTGCCTGCCACGAAATCTGCACTCCAAGGCCCACAAAGTCCTGCACCTGCCACGAAATCTGCACTTCAACATCCACAAAGTCCTGCACCTGCCACGAAAACTGCACTTCAACATCCACAAGGTCCTGCACCTGCCGCGAAATCTGCACTTCAAGGTCCACAAAGTACTGCGCCTGCCACGAAATCTGCACTCCAAGGCCCACAAAGTCCTGCACCTGCCACGAAATCTGCACTTCAACATCCACGAAGTCCTGCACCTGCCACGAAAACTGCACTTCAACATCGACAAAGTCCTGCACCTGCCACGAAATCTGCACTTCAAGTCCACAAAGTACTGCGCCTGCCACGAAACACCAAAAACAAAAAAATCAAAAATAAAAACAAGAAACAATCCTAAATTATATCCGAGCCCCTAAACATCTAGTAACCAAATCATTCGTCATTCGTACGTGCGCTTCTTCAAGGAGAGTTTTCTTGAAGAAGCGTGAACTATAAGCTACTAGAAGCTATATAACTGGTCGCCCTTACCGAGTTTGAGTAGGAGCGGGCTTTAAAAACACTTCCAAACGGCTTAAATGTCTAATCTTTTTGCGTTTTAGTTGGACCTTTATGAGACCTTCGGGAGCAGGTGGTGCTCCACCTTGCTGGAGAGTGGTGCCCCGAAGCGCTGCGGCAAGCACCGGACCAAGTCCGCAGGCTAAACGTGGATGCTGCAGGCAGTCCAAAAGGGGACTGTGAACTCAAGGAAGAACGATGAGTATGGACAACAAGTGAACCCATTTCGATTATACTAGTAGTATTATTGTGCAATCAATATGTTTGACGCACAAACTGGGTGTTTTTCCTTTTCCGAACAAATCAAAGCAACTCTGATAGAGCCACATGTCTTTATATTATATAGTTCCTTTGTGTCCGAAAAAGCACCTGTTCAACAAGGACAATGGGACCTCCACGAAGTCGCCCTTTGAGTGAATAGTGAACATATGCAAACGGAACTTTTTTGGTAGCAAGTGCATCGCTACTAGTAGCTTCTTGCTACTGGTAGCGACGCCCTTGTTACTAGTAGCGATGCCCGTAGCTACTGGTACCTTCTTGTTCAACTCGCACCTTGCCACTTTGCGTGAACTGAACGTGTTGGTCCAAGTCCTGTGTATGATCCGTTCAGGCGCAGTAGCAGCTGCTTGCGAAAAGTTCAAAGCATGGCTGGTCTCTTGCTTGCATTGAACAAGTCAGATGCAAGCAACATTGTATTTTGCAAGCAATTGGAGTGGCTCTTCTTAATGTGTTGCAGTTGTTCCAAAAAAGCTACAAGGCTGGAAACAACAGAAAAGGGCTTGAATCAAGTGTGTGTGTGTGTGTGTGTCTGTGCCAAAAAATGTGGAAATAGAGGACAAACGCCTAAAACCAAGCTTTTGGGGGCACACTCCATTCGTTTTCATTCTTTCCTTTAGCTGCGTGTTCCGAGGAGCTCGGGCGTTCACAACTTCCGCTCGCGCCTCGCGCAGGTCCACATGAGTGCAGATTGTGTTTTCGATGGGACAGAACCTCCCTACTCCGTGGAGTCCAGAGCAAACCCGCTCAGTGAGTACGGTGCCTCAACCTGAATCAGAGGGCAAAGCACAGAAGGAATCCTGAGGTTTCTCTATTAAGTTTCCCTATGTTTCCCCAAAAATCTAGGAACCAAATGAATAATGCAAGCGCTTCTTCAAGGAAGCTTACTTGCTGTAGGTACTAGCTACCTAGCTACTACTACTACTAGCTACCTATATACTATATACCTTGCAACTACCTCCCTCTACGGCCTACTCCACCCCTTTAAACAAGCGATACTAATTTTTTATACTCGCAACAAGAAGTGCCCCACACTGTCACCCAATCTTTCGCAGGTTGGCATAAACTCCATAGCGAACAGTTGGTGCAAGCTGCATGTCCAAAAGCGGCGATTCTTCGGGTGCCATTGCTCTACGGTCCAGTCGAGTCACCATTGGACTCTGCTCCTTGCCGAAGAGAAAACAAGTAGCTTTCTTGTTACTAGTAGTAAGGCCAGGAGCCCCCAGTAGCGTCCTTGCTCCTAGTAATTAGCGATGCCCTTTGTTACTAGTAGCTTATTTAGTGAGTCAAGTCTTTTTTTAAAGCCGCCCGAGTGGCCCTGCTTCATTTGCTTGGCGCCTGCTTAATTGAGTAAGGGAGGAGTAAGCTCAGGGCGACTAGTTAGCTTCTAGTAACTGGACGCAGGATAGCTAAAGGAGGCGGAGGGGAGCTTCCTTGAAGTTATGATGTACGCTAAAGCTAGTTCTGATGACACAGCAAAACATAAAAAATGCATAAACAATGCAAAAATAATGCAAACCAATCCCGAAACAAATGCACAGAAAACGCAAAAACAAGTCACCAAAGGATGCCTTGGAATGCAAAAAAACGCAAAACAATTGTGAAAAAAACGCATTTGTCCATTAAACCAATGCAAAAAACGCACAAACAATGCAAAAAAATAAAAAAGGCAAAAAAATGCAACAACAATGCACAAAAAATGCAAAACCAATGCAATCAAAAAGCAAAACAAATGCGATCAAAAACGTTCTGGTCTTTGCCTTTGCATTTTTTTTGCTTTGTATTTGCGTTCTTTTTGTTGATTTTTTTTGCACTTTTTGTGCGTTTCCTTGAGAAAACGCAAAAACATCGCAAAACACAACGCACAAAATAACGCACAAAAAATGAAAAACTGCAACAAAATCGAACAAAAAATGAAAACCACATGCAAAAAAATCGAACAAACAAAAGTGGTGTGTGAAATTTGGTTGTGCATGTGCATTTTTTTTTTTGCATCTTTTTTATTTTTTTTGAACTGCTGTTCTGCTTTTTTTTGGCTTTTTTTCTGGCTTCCTTTTGCATTTTTTTTTGCTTTTTGATATGCACTCTTTTTGACCAGCTGCCTTTTTTTAGCTTTTTTTATGCATTTCTTTTGCATTTCCTGGTCATCCTTTGTGAGTGTGGTTTTGCAATTTTTTTTTTTTTTTTTTAAATGAATCCTTGAGATTTCAGAGTTAGGCTGTAAGGTACATCATAACCTTGAACAAGCGCTCGCACTAATGATTTGGTTCCTAGACTTTTATATACGAAAATACAGTATTTGGGAAGTCTTGCAAAAAAACAGAACAACAAAGTGGCCCAAGAGCGTCGGGTATTGGGTGAAGCATGCTCATTCTGAGGCTGTCACTAGCCTGTACACAGATCTTCAAAATGACATTCGCAGCCTTGCTGCACTTGGGCAGTTCAAGCACGTTGTCACATGGCGGTGCAGTGACAATGTTCGAGTTTTGCTCTTCTGTATTCTTTTCATTCGCCTCCAGGTGAAGTGGACGCGTGGCAGCGCTGCTATCCAACTTGGGCAGGAGATGTAGCCAATGTCCTGAAGGTAATGACCGAGATGCATTTCTCTGGAGAGCGAATTCAAGGCATCTACCACTGGCAAGGCAAGACTTTACTGCTGCAGAGAGCATACTGGGGAAGAGAATCAGACTAGAGAGAACACGGGAGCGGGGAATTTGCAGTTTTGTTATGTTTTGTTTGCGTGTTTCCGAACTGTTTGATCGTTCAAATCTACACACCCTGCCAAGGGAATGAGCAGTTCACCTGGCATGTGCACGCCTCAATGCCTGGCATGCTTGCCATGACAGTTTAGTTCGAGTATGCATGGGACGTGTGCATATCCTTTTGGTGATTCACGCTTCCCAAGGAGATGATGTTGCTTGTTGCAGAAACATCTGGGCTGGATGCGTCCTGCATTTCTGCAGTGCACAGCCCACCTGCGACACCGCTTCCGCGTGATACCAGGCAGCTTCCTGAGACATTGCACGACTGTCACTGTTTTCGATTTTTATTCATGAGAGATTTCATCCTAGCTCTCAGAGTCAGTGAGCCTCGTAGGCATGAATGAAGTGAAGGGATGGGGTTGGATAGACAATGGCAATGGTGAGGGAGAGAAAGAGGATGAGGGAAAGGGTCGGGGGGAGGAGGAACAGGAGGACAAGACAAAGGAGGGGGATGATTCGAGTGATGATGATGATGACGACGACGACTTTTGGTAATTTCTGGTTCCAAGTTCGCAATCGCTGCTGGAGTGTTCCTCTCGGCCAACCATTGAGCACAGACACTGTCCCTCACTTGTATCAACATTTCCAGACATAATGTTGAATATCGCCAGACTTAGGCCATTCTGTCAAGGTCTTTTGCTTGATCTGTGAATGCCCTGTCGGAGGACAAAGCAGGGACCGCCCTGTTGGCTCTCACATTGAGAGAGGCCCATGCAGTATTCTTGACAGGAGCGCCGAGGAAGAATAACGATGATGATGCTGCTGATGATGAGGATGATGATAGTGACAATTGAGCAGGTGGACCCAATGCTTTTGGATCATCCAGTGTATATCAACAAGTGACACAAGAGACTCCATCATGACCAAAATGGCTGCCTCCCTGGTTTTTCAATGTGTCAACGTTCTGAGCTCTGACACCACTGTGACAACTCCATTCTTGTTTTCCCAAGGTTGGACTGCTCACGGCTCATTCGCCTTTTGGGTCCACAATGCTGCCACACTCCTTTGCATGAAGGCCTCAAGCAGTGCTTGACACCATTCCGGCAGGCACGGCACCGGCACCGGCACAGCAGCTGAGTAACCCTCCTGCATACTTGAATACATCAGCTAATTTTGTTCACCCGCCAATGATTTTACAGGTAGTGGTGTGTTTGGTTTTTCGTGACTTAAACGGTGCCCGCCATTCAATAGGTCAAACCAACAATGGAAACGGATCCCCTTTCATTTGATACGCGTTGCTTCCTCAGGAGGAATTTGTGTACAAAGCAAACCTTTTGCGCTTCAAGTAGCGCTGTGCAGCTGTAGCTTCTAAGTCGTGTTGTCACTTAACAAACGTTCTCACACACCTCAGCGCAGTGTTCGCGTTGATAGAGGCCATGGGAACCTGCCTTTGATCACCGGGTCACCAAGCACATTTTACTGTATAGTATAGACATAGTTCTAGATATATGTACAAATGTGCAACTTGTTTGAACACTTAAACAGTAGCAAATGAACACCTTTTCTAAAGGCGGTGTATAGCACCTGTGAGCATGTCATAGCCCTCAATTCATGGTCAAGTCACTGGTCAAGGGAGAAGCATGTGCGATGTGAATCAGGCTCCACCTGCGATGGCTGGCCGCATTGCGTTCAAGGGCAAACCCAGAGCAGAGTGGACAACATTGACAAGGGCAGCTGAGGCTGACATTATGACCTTTTTAAAGATGTCCCAGCACATGTGTGAAGGAGTGGAAGAAGGTTTGCCCAGATACTGGACAAGCATGTACAGTGCCACGGTCTTGGGGAGTACTCATGTACATTTGTGCCCAACCCCCGCACCTGATAGTTGGGCTTGACTCCTGCTGCGAGGCTGGTGCTCGCAAAGCGGCTCTTGGCGACTTGAAGGGGCAGAATGCAGTTCTGCAAGAAATCTTCTGGGAGGATTTCTTTCTGACAACACTTCATACCCTTCAGACGTATTCAAGATGTCAACCAGTTACAGTAACTATTAATTAATTAGTTTTCCTGTTCCTCTTGAAACGCCAGTGCATGACATCAAAGCATGGACCAATTTTGCCGGTTTGCAGGAGCTAGAACGCACCAGAGCTCGGCTTCAACAGGTGTGCAAAGAGTCCAACACAGTGCAACTTTTTTGACTCACAGCGATTCGGTTTGGAAAAGCTCAAGGCTGGTATCAATCGAAAGCGATGTGCCGAAGAGAAGGCGATGCATCAGAATGACGAAGATCGTACATTTGGATGCCAAGGAGAGCAAGCATTTCGTTATGTCAGTTGACACAGCAAAAATGCTTGCAGCATTACCACAGGACGACTTGATGAGCAAAGAGTGTGAAGAGTGAGAACATTCCAAGCCCAAAGTTTTTTCAAGTCATGAAAAATCATAGAACATCCATTTGCTGCAAATTTAGCTGTTGTTCAATGGTACAACGGTACAACGCACACACACATACACAGGCAAAGCATGTATCACTACGAGCAACAAGAACCGATGCGTACTCTCTTCCTCGCAGCCCCTATTTGTATGCCGACACACTCTAAGTGAGGGTGCTTAATTCGTCTGCAGTACGACAGAAGAAGTGCAGAAAGACAAAAGAGTTCCAACCCTGCTTTCCAGCTTGAGCGGCGTTTGGACCAACCAATGAGATAGATTAAGACAACATATTCTGGACACGTTCAATCTCTTGATCACGGCATTATCACTTTCCAGCACCCTGAAACCAGGATGTGGCCGAAGTATGGGGTTCTGCAGCTGCAGATCTAGAACGAGCACTGACCAAGGCAGACCTGCGATAATTACTGATGGCGCATATGCCTCGAAAGAACACATTTTACAACGAGCCTTTCGGCTTTCTTAAGGGCAACGGACGCTACTAGGGGCTCCTGGCCGTACTACTAGGAGCAAGCGCATCGCTACTAGGAACAAGAAAATGGACAGTGCAGCGCTGTGCATCCTTTTTGCGATTGTGCCAGGTTCGACGCGGGGAGCGGATTGTGAGGCTTTTTCAGACTGGGCCTGGTCAGGCAAGCACGATACGACGTGATTTTCGCTTGTTTGGTTTCGTTTTTTACATGTGTTTCTCGGAAAAAGTGAAGACATCAATACGGGCAGGATTCAACGTTCCAGAAAGTAATCGGCCAATTGGATCTAATTGGCCTCCCTTTGTCTCCAGGGCACTGGTGATAGTGGAGCTGCTGACTTGGCAAAGGCTGACGGCTTTGAGGATGCATGTGCCGACACTTGAGAGGGGACGTGCTCTTGTCTAAAGAAAACAAACAGAGCAGTCCTGTGGGAGGTGTACAGTATAGTATAGTATAGTATAGAATAGTATATATAGTTATATAAGTCCGAGCCTAAGGTGAGCATACTGGCATTGATGTCAGGCCTTGGTGGACTGTCATGGGCAGCCCAAAGGCAACGGTCAGGTCCTCGAGGCAGCGTTTGATCCAAAGATAGATAGATAGATATAGAGATAGAGATAGAGACAGATAGATAGAGATATCAGATAGATAGAGAGAGATATAGATAGATAGATAGATAGATAGATAGATAACATTTATTAAGAAAAGAAACGTGAAAGGAAGAAAGACAGGCAAAGGGACACACACACACAAAACGAATAAAAAACAAAGTCGTTCCACGTTCTGCCAAATCTTCAGGTTTGGTGGCTCTCAGGCTGCGAGGACACCAGGCCAAGTTATATGTGAAACTCTGAAACGACTGTTTGAAGCCTTTTGATGCCTTTTGACCCTTTCTACAATTGAAGCCTTTTGGGTGCCCTAAGCAAAGGCCCAACCACGCCCCAGCAGACCCGCACGCACAAGACCAAGAACCTCCCATCGAAGTGAGTAGGGTATCAAGCGAAGATAGGTTTCCGTCAGCCCTTTGACATGAAAGCTACATCTATGGATGCTTTTGCCACGGGCTCAAGGCCGGCTTCAGAGTAGATTAGACAGGTCGGTTTTGCCTGTGCTAAATTCAGCCTCTCAGCTGACGGCAGTATTGACTCAGATTGACACTGCAATGACTTGTAGTGCTCAACCTGACAAATAGAACATGCAGTCATGTGTTTAAGAAGCTCTGAGGCCTGCGCGATATGGTGGATTTTGTTTTGCCACAGGTGAGGATGCTCACGTCTCAGGGGTTTGTGCTTGGACCTTCGCTGCTTGGTAGGTCAGCAGCTACATTGATGGCTGGGGACCGCCGCCACAGGGAGAGTTAGAAACACCGCTAGGCATTGGTGATTTCGTCGGGACCTTAGAGCTTGGGTGTTTAACTGAATCGACAAGAGTTTGGACACTTTTCAGTCCAGACATGTTCGGGGTAAGTACTGCACTACGAACAATTGTGAAGAGCTTGCCGAAATGGTCTACTTGGATGTGTAGGATGAACTAACCAGCTTGGAGGTTGAACATTTGGAGAAGTTCCCCGTCACTCGAATTGGCCGAGTGTGCGACTTCACCGCTTCGGGGCAGCGTTACCAGGCACGAACAGGGCAGTGACAACTCAAACAGTGCAAGTCGCTGACACTTTGGCCTTTGTTGGTCGAAGGCAGAGCGGAACAAGGGAAAAGGCCTTAAGGGCACCGGCAAGGCGCAAAGTGGGAATTTCAACTTCTATGTTATTCCTTTGTGTTTTGTGATCCTTCTTCGCAACTGTGTTTTGCTGTTTGCTTGTCTTCCCTGTCACTTCCTTTGCTTTGATTGCCTTGAAACCACCGTCGTTGTTGCTAGTGCGTTGCTCGTTTATGTAGAACACATAGAAGTACAGAAGACGGCAGGTGGGACTGAGTGGCATGTTTGACGCTTGCGTGTGGCCAGGGCAAAGGCCCTATCCAAGCGCTGCAGCCTGGTTGGAGCCTCAAATCCCCAAGCCTAGGTTGTCGGTGCGGGAGCCAAACCTTTCAAATACGAAGAGAGGCACACATGAAACAAGAAGGTATAATATATATATATAGTTCTATATATATATATAAGGGTCTCTTAATAAGGCCCCTCTATGAACCTTTCCCTGTTGATGGCCAGAGTCTCTTTACTGCTCAAGCCACAAGACTTTTGCTGAAGCATGCTAAAGCTGGAATCCCTTCATCCGGTCGCTCGGAAACTTTTGGAGGGTGAGACGTGCACCTTGTCCAAGACAGTGCCACGACTTATCCGTGGAGCACGGCCAAGCACGGAGACAACAAGGATCCCTAAAGAAGTTTGCCTTTTCCGAACAGCTTTGATTTTTGATGCTCCAGTCACGATCACAAGCATTGCCCTATGGGGCTCTGTGATGGAGCTCAGAACAACCACACTGGTGCTAGAACTGAAGGGCTGCACTGCAGCTGTCCAGTTTGCTCTAGACTTGTCTGGACCACAAAGTAATTATGTTCGTTTCTTGAGTCCAATTGGACTGAGAAGCAACGAGGAGTTCGAGCTTTTCTTATGTGATGATCGGCTTCGCACAGATGCAAGCGCTAAGCTTGATCTCGCGGGGTTGGAAATCATTCATTTTCGTGCAACGGATTCAGAGACTCGGGACATTGGAAGCGATCCATTGGATCCAATGTCCGCCTGTGACCTCATTGAATTTGAGTTTGAAAGTGACTCTCAAAGCATACAAGCCAACAAGTTTGTGCTTGCTGCTCACAGTACAGTCTTTAAGCGGCAGTTCTTTGGAAAATGTGTAGAAGCAATGACTGGCAGGGTCACCGTGACCGACTTCTCCTCTGTGAGCTTCAGACTGTTCCTCTCAATGCTTGTGGACAGCCGTGTTGCCTACACCATACTGCATGCTCCAGCAGGGGCAAGTATGGTTGAAGTTTGGGCTATCGCTGATAAGTATTGTGCGAAGGATGTGCAGAGCATTGCCGAGGCTGCATTGCTTCAATCTGTCACTCCCGAGAATGTCCTGGAGATACTGCAAGCCTGTCGTAGGTATCGAAGTGCTGAGAGCCTTGGACTATCTTGGACCAAATGATCCAACTAGCTTAGGCGCCGAGTTCGCACAACCTCAAACACACTCACTGAGCTTTGGTTGTATACCAGTCAATACTCTACAATACTAGTATATCAGTAGTACAAAACTAGTAACATCTAGTATCCTTTCGTGCGCTGAAACACCACTGGCCATTTTTCGATCCATGTCTCATAGACCTGGAAGGATGCCCCAGCCGAGCTCGTAGAATTAGGATCAGTTGTGCATACTAGTCATATTCTACAAATGTGATCAGACAACCTCCATATTGTCAAGGCTAGCGCAACGACTTTGCGAACAAGTTGTATCGAGATCTTCAGAAGACGTTGGCAAGCTGTTCCAGCCTTAGTTTTGTGTTCCAGCCAAGCCCGCCTTTTGTATAGAAATGCATAGTCATAGTAGCGCTGACTCTGGATCAGCTTAGGTTCACAGACCTTGTGGCAAACGACTACATTCCCACAAAGCGACCTCGAATTGACCACAGAAACACTTGAATTCACTCGAAGGCCAGATTGAAGAAACCTGGTCTTTTCCAAGTGTAAATGTCTTGACCCAAAACGTGACTATTCGGTCGCAAGCTTTTCCATGTGGCTGGATATGCTGCGAGAACGCAGCACTCCACACATTTGAGAGCTAGTGGCCAGCTTATCGGGCACGGGTTCATTTTTCCACCAACAGCTAAAGGCTGATGGTGCCATTCCTGAACAATCCAGATTGGCGCTTCTGCACCCGAGCCGAATGCAAAAGTCGAGCAGAAGTGCGGCAATGTGCTGCTGACTCCAAGCATTGCAAAGGGACCAAGAACGGAGGACCGTTCTCCTGTTTCCAAGCTTTAGCCATTGCATGCTGTGTAAGCCTTGGTCACAATATGCCAAGGTAAAGACGAGGAGGGCTTCTCACTCGTAGACAGCCGGCCAGTACCTGGAAAGTCCACAGGGAGAGGTCGCTCCTCAGGCAGATACCAAGCAGCTCGTTTTCTTCCTTTCTTTTATTCTTTTATTGTTTAACGTTCTCTTTTTATAATTTTCCTTCAATGTAGTCTAGTAGTCCAGAGAAGAGGACGGATGATGATGACTCATCAAGTACTTTGTATACTGTAGTTGTTTCTACAGGACGGGTAGCTGATGGCCTCACTGGATAAAAGCAAGAACGCTTCTCCCAAATGCTACTACTTGCACTAGTTACTAGTTCAAGTGCCATGCAGGCATGAAGGGGAAAGGCAAAAGTTCATTGCTCAGCCTGCGAACCTTTCTGGAAGTTCAGATTACTTGTCATTTCCATGTTATTGCACTGGCACACCTGATTGTTTGTCTCAGCTGAAGGCAAGGGAATTGCTTCGAACTATCAAGAGGGTATCCTCGGACAGAAGCAGAAACCCTATTACCAGGAGTGCCGCTGTGAATGGAGTCTAGTTCAATCTCCAGCCTTTGCCAAACATGTTTTGATACTTTTTGCCGATTCGGGGGCAGCCAGGCCAATCAGAATCAAGCAAAAGGAAAAGGCAAGAAGACAACAGCTACCCGCAGAGGGATGCCTTCCTTCAAGGACCATAAACTGCGACATTACTGCTTCAGGTTTGAAGTATATATTTGACTGACCAAGCTTGCTGTACCGGGTACCGAGCTGTACCAAGCGGTAGTCCAAGCGGTCTATAGCTAGACTCGAAAGAAGCCGAAACCTTGGAGGAGTGGTCTGTGCAAACAAGGCCCGAATGGAGCCTCATGCGTGAAATTATGCTCACGTCTCTCGCTCCTTGGCTCGGTGAGCTCAGCATGGACCAGCGAGTGTTCATTGGGCTGAGGCTAAGCTTCAGATTGACGCGAAGGTGCAAAACAGATGACGACTACAGATTTGTTGTTTTGCAGAGATGTTTGATGACGTTTGACCTTTTCATGAGTTTTTTTCAAGTCGACCGCACCAGAGATTCTTCATGCTTTTTCAAGTTGCCAGTTGGTGGACTTTGAAGATGTCATTTGGGCTGGCAATTTGCCTACCTACTCGAAGGCCTCATACTCATATCATTGCCTGAAATAGCCCAACAGCTGAAAGACAGCTTTGATCGCTTTAGACAAACTTGTCCACCCATACCCCAACCGCGCTTCTCTTGCTTCTCTCCTTTTCACAAGCAGAGATGCATCGTTGAGTTGTGCAAGTTTTTCTGCAGGTGTTACATTTTTTACAATATATATATATATTTGTTTTTTAACATATTGACTGTACACAAAACCACAAAGACGACACACCTAACCATTTTGCCGTTTGTTTATTTGTCGCATTTTTTGAGGCGTTTGATCGCGTCACAGCAAAGACAGAGCGGCCACTAAAGAGATTTGAGGAGAAAACCGTGTGAGAACGCCTAAAGTCTTTGGTAGAAGCAGCGGCTAAGTCAAGTCTCAGGGATTTGTAACACCAAGACCCAAGGCAAGGCCCAATAGAAGCGATGCGGCGATGCATCTTTGAAAAGCAATATGAAGCAAGAAGAGGCAAGAAGCATAAGACACATAAGAACGTTGTATCTAACCAGGCTGGGTATGCAAACATAGTATAGATATATATGTATAGATTAGCTATAGCAGCCATAGCTAGTAGTTAGTGCATTACTAGGCCCGAGGGACCTCCCCTAACCTGAGGGCGGCGTAAGCTTCGTTGAAGAACGATTTGTATGATTGATTAGGTTCCTTGATTCATAGGATTTGTAGGGAAACCTATATGAGTGCCTTCACGTGTTTGCAGGAGCTTAACTTCTTCAATGTCACAACATCCGACGACCCGCTCTTGCCGGACGGTGGATATCTCCACACAAACAATGTTTTCATTATTTGTAATTGTATAATATAGATCTTTTCAATCTCATGAGCGCATTGCCCCTTTGCTCCGCACTCGATTTTGCAGATTTGCATTATGCACCAGAAGGCAAATTGACCTCATGTGAAGGAACTTCTGCAGAACGATGACAGCGTCACTGTCATCGCCACCTGGTTTGCATAATATGCTGCATATGATATGTTCATCATATGCAACCGCAGCTGCAATGATGCCGCAAGCGTTCAGGCCACTGATCACGTGTTGGCCTGCCTTGTGGCAGCTGCAAGGTGAGCAGCACAAGTACACTTAAACAAAATGCAAGTCAGTTCGACCGTCAGACCATTTTCCGTCATTTTCTTCCTCACAGGTCAGTGTACTCTTGGGACATTGTCGTTTCAAAGGCCCTGTGTCACTGTGTCACTCACATTTGTTGACTTTGTGGACGGAAGAGGAGGGGCGACCACCGGGCCAAGCGTGGGTGTCAATCGAGCGAAGTCACCCCGAGGTGGCAAACAAGCTGATTTTTGACAAAAGAGATGGCTCGCAGATCGATTTCCTGACAGCCGCTTGAAAAGAAACAACTCAGAGCTATTCCTGAGATCAAACATTTCACAGTTGGCATTGTTTCAGGTCAATGAAACTGCACAGGATCCTCCCAATGCAGATGATAAGGAGAGTGACACATGCACACACACGATGCGAGCTCCAGTAGATGCTAGATGTATCTTGATGTGATCCTCTTTGCAGGAAAGCATGAATGGCCCTGTGAAGCTGGGTCAGGTGAGGCCTTTCGATTGGCCAGTTTAGGAGGTGCCATGTGCGACCGGTTCCGAGGAAGCTTCTTGCATCAACCAGAACTTCTCCCAGATGGTCCTTGACCCCGAGGCTTGTAGACCACTGTGGCCGAAGGAATCTTGTTTCCTAGTCATCAGGAGCCCGTGGACGAAATGCAGCACGCAAATCCTTTCGAGGATGAGGAGAGAAAGAAAGGGGTTGAGTGAAGCAGACAAGGGATTGAACAATCACAAGCAATGCAAACAAGTAGTCTTTGGTCTTTGAGTTAAGCATTCTTTCATTTCTTGAACACTTTTCTCATTTTTTCTCCCTTGCAGGAAAACCAAGGCTGCGTGGCATCTGGTGCCTACAGATATAGGAAGATCACGCTGCCTGGCAACCCCAAGGCTCTGCTGCACCTGATGGCGATCCCTTGAAAATTGTTTTTGATCATCTATGGTTGAGAGCTGAGTAGTAGTGCTTTAGGCTTTAGGTAGTGCTAGTTGCCCCTTACAACTACTGACAGGAAGGCATTCATTGTTTTAAGATGTATGGAACACCGAACCACTTACAATCACTAACAAGATAGGATTTGTTTGTATGGAGGAGTGACAGGGCGGCTTTGAGTAGATGTCTTGTTGGAGGCACCCACTGAGTTCGAGCAGAACCCAGTCAAGCTAGTGGTCCGTGACCGCCTGAGAATCTGTGCTTGAAAGTGCTTGAGAGCTAGGCTATTCACTAGCACTCAAGGTACAGAGGTGAACTGCAAGCTACCAGGGAGCACGGAGCTTGCTTCTGTCAAGGTCGGAAAACAGTTTGCAAAGATAGCCTGCGCTGGTGTGGTTGTTTTGTGGCCAGGCGATGCATGAGTATGAGCCCAAACCCAACTACAACTGGCGCTCCCACCTGGCCTTGATCTCAGCTGTCGCGATGGCAGATCAATAAGCAATATTCAGACACTTTAGTCGCATCAGTTTGCACACCATGTTGTAGTTCCTTGCGTTGAAAGCTCTTCGGGAAGTCGCATTGGTTTTCATTATTCCATGCGGTTTGAGAGCTTTCGAGGACAAGCAACATACACATGATCATGCTGCTGCTGGTTTGCTGCTGCTTCTCTGCTGCTTGTTTGCTCCTTTTCTCGCGGACTAGCAAGTCACCTGATGTGACTAAAGTTGGTGAAAGTACTGGTTGCAAGCTGCCCTGTGGAGAGAGTGGGCCCAGTGGGCATTACATATCAACAGAAGAACAAAAACTCAAACCTGGGCTCATCAGACTAGCGTCCTTGCTCCTAGTAGCGATGCCAGGTGCCCCTAGTAGCGAACATTGCTCCTAGTAGTACGGCCAGGAGCCCCTAGTAGCGTTCTTGTTACTACTAGTAAGGCACTTGTCACGAAAGGTAGCCCTTTAGGGGATACCTTGAGTTTGTCTTGCGAAGCAAATGTTGGGACGTCCGGGTCTAATAATTGATCATTCAATTCAACCCCCCCCCCCCCCCCCCCTCCCCTTCGAATTGATTTTTCAATACAGACCCCCCCCCCGCCCCCTTGGAATTGATTTTTCAATACAGACCCCCCCCCCTCTAAATTCAATTCTCTCCTGGAGAACGTCTTCGTGAGCCTCTCATGACTTCAGGATAGTTGAAACCCGCTTGAACATTCAGAAAGAGTGCATAATCACGAAAGGTGTTCCCCGAGGGGATACATACCTAGAGTTTGTTTTGTGAAGCACGTCAATTCTCTCCTGGGGAACGTCTTCGTGAGCCTCTTATGGTTTCAGGATAGTTCAAATCCTATGATGCTCCGATTCAATGCTCACCGATGATCTGAGCCATGGGGCAAGTTTCTTTTCCTCAGGATCTTTTTGAACATTTCGAGAGCATATGTTTGAACATTTAGAGTGCGTATGAACATATATTTACGACAGGTCGCCTCCGAGGGGATAAATCACCATGTCGAACATTGCATGTTTGTTCCTGCCTCTCGCGTTCTCTTCTCTTCCCGCTGTCCTACCTTTCGTGTCTCCCTCCTCTCAAGTTCCTAGTAGCGTCCTTGCTCCTTCTTTCAGTTTCTATATCTTTTGCTGACGGCCAAATCCTGTCCTGTGCTGATACTACCAACATGCTGCCAAGGAATCACAGCGAGGCATCCCCGAGAGCAGTTTGATGGATATTGCGAACTCAATGCGTTGGACTTTTTGATTCTTTGTTCATTTGTTTGTAGCCACAAGGACACAAGTTCTCGCCGATGAAGCCGAAACCCACTGACACTTGACAGCATTGCAGCATTGCAGGTGCATGCCTGGCAACTGAGCTGAAGAACAATGCCTTCAAGCTCGGCAGGTGGACGGCACAGGCAGATGTAAATGCAATAGGCTGCAAAGTTCCATCAGATGACATTCAAGACCGTGAAGGGGCTGGTGATGTGGTCGATAATGTTGCCGCGTATTGACTTTGGAGCTCGACATTGCAATGAGCATGCCTCCCCCCTGCAGGCCATTCTTGCCGGATGTGACACCATCAAGATTGGCTATGTGTCCGAAGCTTTACTTATATACGTGTTTGGTTTCAGCAGTTGCTGGACATAGGGACACAGTATGATCAGCTCTCCATGGCTCATGGCAGTCGAATGGCCAAAGGGATTGACAGCTACCTGGCAGTCTTTGAAGATGTGGTCAGTGTAGAGGATGCAAAAGCATAATATGAGGAAGTGCGCGTGTGGCAATCACATAAATTCATTCTTGAGATTTTCGATCGTGGTCCGCTGCACACATTTTTCACAATAATTGTAGAGTTCTTTCTTAACCTTTCCCTTTTGTACGGATTTGTAGAGCTCGCTTCCAGCCCAAGCAGCAAGACTTAGGTCACGCCAGCATCCCAAGGATCCATGGTCCCATTCTCTTCTGGGAGTCCAAACCTACACCACTAGCAGCTTTGCGGAGCAGATTGGCCTCACAAGGAATAACATGTTGCTTGCTTGCAAGTCTTGCCAGTCCAGCAGTCAGCAACAGCTGAGTCCTTTCCTCCAGCGTAAGGTTTGGCATCATTAGGAACATCGTCGACTTGATCATGGGCACCTTGCCTGCTGTGAGCCGATTGCAGAACAGCAATTGTTGTTTTGTTTGGAGCCTGTAAGGTTGGGAAGATGGAAAGTACCTCTTGCTGAAGGCCTGCGTCGCCTGCTTTTGGAGATGCTCCATGCAGAGTTTGGCCACACATTTGCGCAGAGCACATATGAGCATGGGAGCAGCTAAGATAGCTAAGCGGGCAGGACCCAACCAAGTCCGTTTTGCGCATCCACGAGGCATGGCAGCATGGCATAGTTGACTTGGGCTTTGCATGCGAGTCTGTATCAGGAGCACAAGCTGAATAGAAAGACTCCTAGGTTGCAGACTTGGTTTTCTTAGTGCATGTTTGTGTTTTCTTTTGTAGGTGCCCTGGGACACCTTCCAAGATGACGATGAAGATGAAGAGGCGGATGAAGAAGAGGACAGCTGTACTATCTGTGCCAAGCCGGGCACGCGATGGTTGGAGTGCCACCTCAATAATCTCAACAAAGCTTGAATCTAAAGCAGCAACAGCAAGCAAAATGACGATACATCATCAAGATTCAAGTGAAATGACACGTGATGAAAAGTAAACAACAACTCTCAAAGCTGATGTGGAGGAGGAACAAGAGCTTGATGAGGATGGCAATGTGGTTCCCCACCAGGCAAGCTAGGCGAGGACCTTTGCATGCTAACTGGTGCTGTTAAGCGTTCCATATCGTTGATCTGAGCAGCTGAGCACCTACTTGTTCCTAGTAGCGAACATTGCTCCTAGTAGTATGGCCAGGAGCCCCTAGTACCGTCCTTGCTCCTAGTAGCGATGCACTTGTTCCTAGTAGCGTCCTGTGAATCTTGAATGACTTGATTGTTAACTTGCCTTGGACTTGCCACCAAGGTTTGTCCCTGCTCACGGCCAATCCTGGACTGAATGCAGCTCATACGGTATAAATACCTTCTAAGCAGCTGATTGACCAGGACGGCACCAGGAGATAGATCCCATCAGCCATTTAGGCAATTTCTTGGATGACATACCAACTATTTTGGGACAACCTTCGCATATTTAGTGGTCGTACAGGCTGTCAGAGGATCTGCACTTGTTCAAAACTTGTTGATTCCTGGAGCCAAATTGACATGTTGTGCAGAGCAAAAAAAGAATCGCTTTGTCGGGAGTTCTTTGCAAGATTGCGTTTTGATGCTTTCATATGCTTTCAGTGTTTGTTTTGCCTTGCATGCAGCAAAGCTGCTGAAGCTGAACAGTGCCAGTGCGAGAGTAAGTATGCTTGACTAGCATGGCCATGTTTAGTCTTGCAGGTGGGAGACGATGGTGCCACTCACATAGCAAACGCTCTGGAAGTAGCTGCAAGTGAAAAGATGCACACAATTGATGTCAGCAGGGAGCCCAGAGGATCTTCACGAGTTCCTTTGATGTTATCAAGTTATCACTTGAACTATGAGGTGGCAACAGGATCTCTGATTTCGGAATGATTCAGTTGAGCAAGGCCATTCAACATGTCTACAGCAATGCGAAAAAGCTGACTAACCGGAACACCAACGCATTCTCGCGGAAAGAAAGCTTTCTCTCAGCCTGACTCAACTTGCAAAGAAACACTGATAAAGGCCTTGCTGATGGCGAGCAAAATGCGGATCCTGGATCTTTCAGGGAACAAATTCGGGGACCAGGCCTGTGGTTACGGTTTGCACATGAGTTTATATACATTGTGCACAGTGCTAAAGGTCGGCACTCACGTTTCTACAAAAATGAGCAATTTGCATGTTCCTTGAAAAAACGATACCAATCCCAAAAACGATACCACACATCTTGGAATCTATCTTTGCCTATTAACACTGTTGACACTCGAGGCAGTGTATGTCCAAGGTTCTTTTTTGCATATGGTTTGCCATGCTAGTTGGACATTCCAGTTTGTTTTTGCTCATGTTCCCTTCTCTTTCTTTGTTTAAACAATTATGGGTTTAGACCGATACCAAAAAACGATACCCACTTCATAGGTCTCCCCTCAGAAACCACCTGCCCACTCACATGCCGCCACTACTACTGCCACTACTTCTACTTACTTCTGCTACTACTTCTAGCACCACCGCCACCACCACCACCACCGCTACTACTACTACTACGACTACTACGACTACTACTACTACTACCACCTACTTACTACTTACTACTTACTACTTACTACTTACTACTTACTACCTACTACTACTACTACGACTACGACTACGACGACTACTACTACTACCACCTACTTACTACTTACTACTTACTATCACTACTTACTACTTACTACTTGCTACTACTTACTACTACTTACTACTACTTACTACTACTTACTACTAACTACTTACTACTAACTACTACTTACTACTTACTACTTACTACTAGTATAGTTCTAGTACTAGTACGACGACGACGATGACTACTACCAGTCATCATTTGGAAGATCACCTTCCAGATAAATTTACGTTTAGACGATACCTCCCCAAAAAATTGCATATGGATTGAACAACGATACCAATCCCAAAAAAGATACCTGCCTTAAAACTTCCCACCAAACGACCCCTAGTTTTGCCGGTTGCACGACATGTTTCTCAACGGAATAGCTTTCTTTCTATTATGTTATTTTTCCTGAATCCAGCGATTGAAAGTTAAGTGTCAGGCATAAATTATATCCTTTAAGAAGAAGCAACAGCCATATTTGTGAACTTGTGAACAAGCTACATTATTGGTGTTGTGATTTGCAGGCAACCGAAGAGTTGGCAAAGGCCAGGGCGGAATGAAGACTTTGGCAAAACCGTTCTTTCCGAGACCGGCGAGACCTCGGGCAGCGATGTTTGGGCTTCAAAAGACGCACGCAAATGACACTTGTTACGTTGCTGTTGGTGCTGGCCAGGCATTGCCCCCGAATTTGGAGGAGCTTGACTTGACAGGCAAAGGGACAGTTGAAGTTCCAAAGTGGGCCACTTTGGAAAACGAGTCAAGAACCATTAGGCAATCAGATTGGGCCTGACGGAATCAAAGCTTTGGCCTCTGTGGCCACAGGCTTAGGTTTAGTTTGGGCGTTCCTTCAAGGCAGGACATTTTCCAGGGTCACCTGAGCTCCAAGATTGAAGATACGAGTTTGACAATTTCCAAGGTCAAGCATCACCCACTCAAGGAGCTGAAAGCAGAAATCGGTCTAAGTGCTGCCTGGACCTGCAACGTGCAAGGAGCTCTCCATTGGTGAGAACCACACAGGCGACACAGCTGCAACATACATTGCAGAGGCCTTTGGGGAGGCTGGATGCACAGACAGTGCTGCAATTGCTCAGGCTGTAGCAGTTGTAGCCTGTCCAATGCCTTGCCCCATGGGGCTCAAGCCAATGCCACTGCCACTTAAGAAAAAAGCTGAAACTTTATGCTGTCCAAGCAACCAACCACCCCACGCAAACGAGCGTAATCACATGGATTTACAGTAGATAGAGATGTGCTTCCCTTTTCACACTCCTTGATCCCTGTTGACAACTCTCGCAGGGCTGTGGTTTGGTGGCGCTCCACTTCACCTGGTCTGATCTCACGGATCATGCTGCGAGCTGTTTTGCCCAACACCTTTGCAACCAACCCAAACTCAGGCAAGAAAAGCTGTAATGAGCAACACGAAGACAGCTGAGCGCTTCTTCAGTTTCTGCTTTGCAAGGGAACTTTGGCTCACAAACAATAAGATCCAAGATGTTTGGATCTCAGATTTCTGTATGCATTCTTCTCAATGATGCAACTCCTGCAGCGAAGAACCTAAGAAACATATCCACTGATCTCCAATATTTTTAAAATAATGGCTGCACAACCCTTTCTGGTGCAGGCAAGACGCAAATTGACCACTTGAGTCACCTTAGGCTGGAGCGCTTGAGCTGTGCAAAGCCACGGAGGAGCATGGCCAACTGAGGCAGCGATTTCTTCAGCGGTTGACTTTGATCTAGAAAATCATTGAAACTGCACGCTGAATACTTTCAGGATGCTTGCGCCAGCACCTTAATCCGGCAATGTGGCCGAAGCCAGTGTCAATCAAGATGATCTTGCAGTACTAGCAGAGAGGAGCTACTGCTAGTAAGGCCATGTAAGGCCCTTTCCTACTAGTAGCTTCTTGTTACTAGTAGCGATGCACCTTGTTACTAGTAGCTTGTTGTTTGCTTAAGCAAGTGGACTCCTGTGCAATGTTGAAAAATCAAAGGCTGGACAAGAACAAGATTACTGACGTTGCAAGCATCGAATTTGTCGGAAGCCTCGGCAAGCCAAGGTTTTGCTTAAGTTTTCCTAAAACTCTAGGAACCAAATCATTAGCGCGAGCGTGAGCTATCCTGCGTCCAGTTCCTAGAAGCGTCCCGCTTAATAAACTTAATAGCTACTAAGTAGCTACCTCTCTTCTACTAGCTACCTGGCGGCCTACCTGGGCTTCAAAAGAAAACACTTTCGTTCAAAGCCTTGCAAGTCTGTTTTGGAATACTTCGGCCCAAGGTCGATGCGCTTGTTCGCTTGAACAAGAAGGCTGGTTCTTCTACTAGTAGCTACTAGTAGCTTCTTGCTAGTAATGCACTTGTTCCTAATAGCGATGCCCGATGCCCTTGTTACTAGTAGCGATGCTTCAGATGCTAATGGCGCTTCTTTGCAGGACATGACTTGCAGCTTGATAGGGAATATCTCCAAGCGCTTCAATGAGGACATGCAACAATGCAGAGCAACATGTGATTTTGCACCGAGACACATCATGAAGATATTGATGTGACTCTTGCAGGACTCACTCACTAATCTAAACATTGCAGCCGCAACAGTGAGGCACGCACACATCAGTGAATTGGCCCAATGGACGGTGAGTTGCTGGTAAATAAGGTTCCGGTCATGCTTGCAATGACTTGTTCAGCTCCAGGCTTCAATTTTTGGAGCTAAGCACAATGGCATCCCCAAATGGTCAAAACCAGTATGCCCAGAACTGTGAGTGCATGCAGGGCCATGGCGAACAGATCTATGACATTGGAAATGCTGTTGAAGTTCTTCAAGGACACTTGATGCGTGCCTCCTGTTTTTGTTTGGGTGTTGTCCTGGTAGTGAGTGCTCTCGCCCTCCCTCTCCTCCCCCCTCCCTCCCTCCCCTCCCCCCTGAGGGGTAAGTTCCCCCAGAAGTGGCAGTTGGATAACTGGACCTGATCGAAACACCAAGTGAAGTCACACCAGTGCGTTTGGTGTGCGAGCGGCAGCGATGCACACCTTTTCTATGGCTGTGGATGCAGGTATTGGGCTACGAAGTCTTGAGCCAAATGAATTAAGTCGAAAGCGGACTGAAGAGCTACATACTAGTCTATGTACAAGAACAGGTGCTACACACGTATAGCGTAGACACGCCTAGGGGGACCTAGGACCCTACTAAACACAAAACAGAGACAAGTTTTCTTCGTGTCGAAGCTTACGATCGCTAAAGTACAAAAGGTTCGCAAAAAGATGCAAGTGAATTACAAAAGTTCTGTCTTCGCAGAACTAGACCGTAGATGCCATTCTGGCTCATCTAGGTTGCGTCAGATAATTTCTACAAATCTACGAAAGGCATACTTGTTGCATCGAACGTTCCGGAATGTCGGAAAATGTCTTTTTCAAGTCAAATCATCAAGTTAAAGTCAAATCTATAAGGCCTTTAGTTTAGATATATCTGGGTCCCTTAAACTGCATTTAGCTTTGTGGCATTTAACCGTAGTCGGCCGGAATATCGGCTTTTCAAAGACTACTGCCTTGGCTGAGCTCTAGCCGGCATATCGGCTTCTTAGAGCAGAGACTACCTACCAGTCCCTGTAGCCTCGGTAACCGGTGTTCCAAGATGAAGAAGATGAACCGGTATACCACCATGAGCTTGACGCTCCCGAGGACCAGGGCTGGTGCCAGCCAGCTTGGCGAGCTTGTTTATTCTGCCGAGATCGTTCCTTCAACATTTCAAGTCGCTCGGCATTCTTCTCGCCACGTTTCTCGGCGGATTGCTGGCCACGAACTCTGATCTTGTGTCGGCTGGCAAGTGCTGAAATGGATGGTGGTAACCCAAATCGCTGCTCTTCAGACACAGATCAAGATGGTTCAAGTGCTTGAGGAGTTCGTTGACCTTAATGGTAGTCTCTTTCTGGCGTGGAGGCTCCTCATATCCGACACGTCCACGATCATCCGGAATATCGGATGTCCTTGACCGCAACGTATGCATGTCCTTGCCGTAATTTAAGGCGATCTGCAACAGGCAGTCGCAATCGGCATCCAGACCTTCCAAAGCGGCGAGCTGCTCGCTGGCGAGGGTTGAGACCTCCCAGTTATAGGTGATGCGCTTGCTCGGCTCACGCTTCTTGTTCACAGAAACAAGGATCTGGTCAAGGATTGTGAGGACTGCTCCGGTTCCTGGATCGGCATGTCGATCGCCCCGGAAGTTGCGGTTCGTGAACTGGTTAGCATCGCACGCGATGACGTCCACCTGGTCTGCCACAGCCGTGATCAAAATCTTCATGATGGCGTTCTTACCGGCCGTAATACCTGACTGAAAGGCATGGGCATTGATGTGAAAAGCGCAAACTCGAAGTTCAGGCATATGCATGCGCTTGCAGTCATTCAGGCTCCCGGTCCGGAATGTCGGACACTCGTGGAACAATGCCTCTGCATCCACTGGTTCGGCTTCAGTGTAAGTGGTGGATGCCTGTGCTACAGCTAAGGTGTCAGGGCAGACTGTTACCTCCATGTTATCTGCTGGATCAGCACCTTCTTCAAGGGCAACTCGGAGGTTCTTTCGGACGCCGCGGTCATCGGTGATGCCTCCATCTGTGGCTTCTTCGACCTTTCCCCAGATCACGCGGAATGTCGCGGCATGGGCTACCCAGGCTAAGCGTTCGCCTTCAAGCTCAATCCGGCGGATGAGTTCCAGCCTCGAAGTGCCAAGTGGATCACTGGAACAAATTGCTGCGATAGCAGGAGATGATTCTCCATCCGCCAGTGCCAACACGCTCAAGCATTTATATTGGTTAAAGAGCTCTCGATGACGCTCGATGCCGTTGGCTGGCTTCAAGAAGGATTGTGATATGAGCTGTGTTCCTGACAAGGTAGTGCGGAAGCACAGCGTATTGATCGGTCTCAGCGAGCTCCCTGGATAGTGGCTGCCTGCCGTTGAAGTGAGGTGTACGGTTGATATCGCCGAAGTTGAGGAGCAGGACACTGACGTGTTCAGTCGATCGGAGAAGTCGTGCTTCATCGAGATCAAAGTCTCCCTGGTTCGCGCGATATCCCTGCATGTACGAACGGCCTAGCTCGACAATCTGTCGCATCTCCGCGCCGGTATATCGGCGATTGGAGTCGTAAAAGCAGCTTGGCCGAATGATTGGGTATGGTGCCACATCGGACTGTTCGTCCCAGTGCTGAGCAATCGAGGGAATGGAACGGCTCCTGTAGGTTGGATGGTTCGTGTAATGGTACTTGCTGACTCCTTCAAGGACAATTCGATCCATCGCTGCATAACCTGTTGAGCCGCCACCGAGAACAAGATCTTTGATTTCTTGCAGACGGTGCAATCGACCGGCGTACCGGTCGTCCGGGTGCCAACCCTCGGATTCGGCTGCGAAGGGAATCGTGAAATCAATTTCTGCTGTGACCTCTTCGCGCTCGTGCTCACCCAGCGGTGCCGGAATATCGGCGTCTGGGACTGTCGAACAGAGATAAATGCTGTTACATGAGCAATGGTTGCTGACATCATGATAGCAGTCAAGGCATGTTCCATGACTACATGCTCTGCAGAAGAAAAGTACGTCAGCGCTGGAACAGACAAGGCACGTCATCTTCTCTGGACGGTGGAAATTACTTTGTTGGAGTACTCTGTGCCTTTCTGGCGTCGCTGATGACCTCCCTTGCTCGGGAGGTCGCACGCTTCTTGGGCCTTGGCTCGATGTACTGCGTTTCCGGAATATCGGAAAACGAAACCCTGTGGCCGGATGGCGTGCGGGTCATTCCCGGTGCTCGGTCAGCCTTCTTAAGGACAGTGCGAGTTGGCGCGCGTGACCTTGCTCGGGAGGACCAGACCCTTGTACCTGACTTTTCTTCTTTCTTAACTGCTGTTGAAGCTGAGGCTGCTGCTGAAGAATCGTCCGGCGTATCGGACTCTTCCTTCTTCACAGTGCCTTTCTTGACCCAGGTTCCTTTCTGGCGTGCTTCTGCGAGATCGTCCACCATGGCTGCATCTAATGTACTTACGACCTGAACATCATCATCTTCGTCGTCTGCCGGAATGTCGGCATCGACTTCCATGTCGTCATCATCATCGACATCAATCAGGTCATCTCCCGACTCTTCCTCAGTCGTTTCCGACAATGAGCGTTTCTTGAGACGACGCATGTTGGTGGCTTGGTCCTTCCAGTCGTCGTCGAGGGAGAGAAAATTCAGCCATGTCTCAGTATGGATCTTGGACGCGCCGTGGAGCTGATGGCGATCAAGTTTCTCCTCGGCCTCATTGCGCCATGCCTCGATCTCGCGAATCTTAATATTCTTAAATGCAAGCCTCCTGGTCTCAATCTTAAACTTATCGTGGCCTTTTCCTACCAGCCTCAGTACCCCGCAATAGAACTGAGAATAAAAACGCAAGTACGGCTCATCGGGGACTGACATGGCTGGAGTGGTATCTGACACACAGCAATTGTTCCGGACGTCCCATGCAAGGCTGAAAAGACCGGCCGGAATAACGGCCTTGGTCAAAAAGTATCCATTCTTGCTCAGGCTGAAGCCTTCTGCGAGCTCGGGATGCTTTTCCAGCGTTGCCTTAGACAAGACGAGTACCACATTGGCCGTTGGTCGAATGTGTTCATGAGAGACCAAAAGTCCGTCGATCGTCAAAAAGTGGTTCATGTTATGTTGCTTACTGCCGGCTGCATTGCCGCCTCCAGGAAGGAGGCCATACTGCAGAATCGAACGGATGTGGCGGTACTCTGTCATGTGAACCAGCGTGTCCGGCATATCGGAAAGCTGGCAGTTCTCAATCTTTAGGCCTGCAGTCGGAGCTGGTGCTTCTCCTGAATGACCAGAAACAGCTTGCACAAAAACATGAGCGGCCCTGAATTGCTTATATAACTGGGCAAGCTCCTTGCGATCCTCGGCCGTCATACCGGCTGGATGGATCCATTGAGAAGGGTTACAAACCTTTCACCCTTCTGATGATCGGAAGTGCTCAGAATGCCAACCTGGTACCTGCCTTTCTGATTATACATAATGGTGATGGCAAGCGGTAGCAGCAGGTTTATGCGCTCGACAGAGGCTTCACACCATGGCTGAATCTGAGCCTTTTGCGCAGCCGGGAAGGCAAGGTCTTCCTTGGCATGGCAGGTGTGAGCCCAAACGGAGAGCAACTTCCTAAAACGAGCCCCGGCCATTAGCTCAAAAACGGTGAGCGACTGATCGGCATGTGTCCATCCGGAATGTCGGAGGATCCAGCCTAGCTCACGAGAGATCTTTTCGTAGATCTCGCTCTCGTAAATCCTGGTCAGGGCTTCTTCGCTGAACATGAAAAAGCCAGACCAAATCACCCACAGGCAGTAGACGAAAGCTGAGCTAACACCGTACTCGGGGCGTTCGAATGCAGAGTCCATTGCGCTAGGGCGAGGGCCGGCGTCACGAGAAGTACCCTTGCTTTTGCCCTTGCCTTGGCCGGAATGTCGGCCTTCGGCTTCGCGCGACTCTGGACGCTTTCCCTTCCCGCCGGAATGTCGGCGATCGGAAGGCTGGCTTGGTCCACGGCTCGATGTGCCACGTGGACCAGCTTCGTGGATTTCATCAATCTGCGTTACAATAGGTCGGCCTCCTTTGACCACTGTGTGGAGGCGATACCCCTTGAGGCTTGATTGCGTTAGATTGGCCTGTGTTGGACGAATGCTCTCACGGGGTGTCAATTCAACTGCTGGCGCGCGCTCTTCACGGGATGGCGAGCGCTTGCCTTTTCCTCTGCCTTTCGATTGGTCCTGGCCGGAATGTCGGCCGGTACCTTTACTACGTGCAGCATCAGGCGACAAAGATGCGCGAACGACATCAATGAAGCGAGGTGCAGACGGTGCCGCCTCAGACGGCGAATCGCTCTGACGCGAAAGACTCACACTGCGTCTGGACCGTAATACCGGTCGCGCAGGTGGAGGCTGGCTCGGTGATCGAGGCCTGGACTTTGCTGCTGGTGCCTGAGAAGGCGCCGCTGGAGTCTCGGAAGCAGCTGCGGGAGTCTTGCGGCCCATGATGATCGCAGAGACTAAATATGCTCAAGCTTGTGTTCGTCCGTAGTAGTGCGCTTGAACCAGAAAATGCAGTCGCAGACACAAATTTTCTTGAGACAAAAATTCACAAGAAAAATGTCATGAAGCATACATGAGTGAATATACACAGTCTGATATGTCTTCAGCAAAGAAGGTGAGAACAAACTGTGGATCCGGCAGGTTACCAATGACCCACTCGGTTATAAAGGCCTTGTGTTTCACAAGTGTGCGGAAAGGTGGGTGTACATCAACCTGACGGAGGGTACCTGTCTCTATGCTTCTTACAAGTTCGTCCGGTTTGGCGGTGTGTTTTGTTAAAGGATCAGCGAGACAGAATTCACTTGCGACATGACTTAAGTCATCTATGTTGCCAGTGTTGCTCTCGTGTCTGAGCATCTGTATGAGGTGATGTGTTTCCTTTTGCTCCGGGAGATGTGTGGTTTGTGCAGTGGTGACCAGGTTATTTGCATCAGTTCTCAAATGGATAGGAAGAATCTGGCCACTGACATCGGCCCACAGAGCACGGAGGAAAAGACACGTTCCAAAACACCTCATCAAGGCTTGAAGTTCAGCAACAGTGGTAGACTAGTAGTAGTGATCTTATGACTCTCATATAGTCTATAATAGATCCACGTGTAGCTGAGCTATCTTTCTTCTCGGAATATCGAGAGTTATATGGTTGCCTTTCTTCAGCAAGATAGATGACGTGTGCACGTTGACTCGACTTGTCACTGTTGTTTCGATACGGTGCATCAGGAAAACCAAGGATGCGCTGGCTGCTCTTGAGAGGCCAGAATCGAGCATCTACATATTGGCTCTTCATTGTACGAACAACCTTGTTGATCTCGCGCACGTCACCAATGGTCGGACTCGAAGCGGCGGACGCGCATCTTGAGAACTTGTAACACAAGTGAACTTGCGTTCGACTCTGTAACCAATTAAGTTGGCCTAAAACAGAGCGATATGCTGTGTGCATGTGAGGGTTACAAGCAACATTGTCCTTTAGATGTTTATCAAACTTGATTTCCTCTACAGCATCTACTGCAAGCTTTTGGTCACAAGAGATGTAAGGCCCTTGCTTGTCATGAGTCTTCCACTTGATACGCTGACCAACAAACATGATGTCATTCTTGTCTTCCGAGCCTACATTAAAGTCCTTACGAATGCTGGCAAGCACTTTGTCTGCAAAGACCTTGTCTCCGGCCATGAACAAGTCATCGACATGAGGACAAATGAAACCGTGTGGTCTCCGGCCTTGTGCATTATTCTGTGCTACAGGATCCAGCAACATGTCAATAGCATCTTGGACAGGATCATTGGACGTACACGTCTTCCGGAATGACTTGGACAACGGGGTGTCTTTAGGTGACATCTTATCGCCGTACAAAATGTAGGTGCATCGATCAGCTCTATAGTTGGCACAAGTCCATAACTAAGAAGTGCTTTATCGACAACCTGCCACCATCGACGTGGTGCATCGTTCAGACCGTATGCGGACTTCTTCATCTTTGCTCCTATGTGCGGTGGATATCCGCATTCGGACGGGATCTGGCAAATGATGTCTCTGGTCTCATCATATGCTTCACCTTGCAGGAAGGCGGTCTTCAGGTCCATATGATACAGATCCCGTTGACAGTTAGCGGCAAACTGTGTTGCGCATCGGAAACCTGAACGACTGGCTGCAGGACTGTCGGTCTGTTGGGTGTCCTTCTGTCTGTCTTGGAAACCCTTTAGCGCCCAACGTGCCTTACACTTGAGGAAGTTACCGTCCTTGTCCTTCTTGATAGTAAGGACCCAGCGTCCAGCAACATAGTTCCTGATCTTTAGCTTACGCATGTCAACAAGCTCGAAAACGTCATTGTCGAACCAAGATTTGCATTCGGCTTGCTTGGCTTCCAGGAATTGCTTGGCAAACTGGCGCTTTTCTTGCTGGGTTGCCTCCTTACGTTTCTTACCGACAAGATAGGAGAACTTATCTTCCTGTGACTGGTACAGGGTCAGGAAGGCCTTGTCTTCTTCCGTAATACCGGAATAGACTTCTCTGATGTCGGCATAGTCCTTACGAAGTAGCTGACGTTTCTTCTGTGCCATGTACGAAGACGGTGTGACAAAGTCAGCGTAGGACGGGACTGTCCTAAGATCTACAGGTGAACCATCAATGTACCGAGGTACCGTGAACGAACCAGTATTGCTGCAGAGCTTCTGTTCAGCTGACAACCAGCTCCAACTGTTCTCGTCCACGAACGGGTCATTATAATCAATGGTTTCATCTGAGTCAGCGTCATCTTCTTCTTCTTCCTCTTCTGGAACATCTACTGCTACGTCGTCCGGAATATCGGAGTCGACGATTACAGCTTCAGGAGATTGAGGTGACACTGGCTGTTCATCATCGTCGCCTGCGATTGGCAAACTGGGTCCGGATGGCTGAGCATCTGGATCACCGGCGTCCTCTTCTTCCGGAAATTCGGGTATATCATCTATGTCATCTTCCGGTTTGCGTTTCTTTGCTGGTGTGCGGACGACCGGCGGCGAAAAGACGAGTCGATCATCGCCCCCCAGATGGTTGCTCGGTGGAACCGTAGGAGGTGAAGGCGAGACAGGCATCTGTACAGGTCTGGTAGGACGAGCTTTCGTCGAAGGGCGGTCAGACACAGGAGAAGGAGTAGAACGTTTCTCACTGGAAATCATCTGCTCATCTGGAATAGACGGCGGAACGACCAGAGTAGGAACTACAGGAGTGTCTGGTTGCACAGGAGTCAATGGCAAAAATGAATCAGGAATGGGTGGAACTGTGGCTGCAGGAGTAGAAGGTGGAAACTGTGATGGTGGTTGTGGTCCTGAAGGTGGTGTTTCCGGAAGTTCTCCAGGCATGTGTGTGTCAGGTTGTGACGGTGGTGAGGTGCCTGGAAACGGTGGAAACGGATGGTCTGGCAGTGGTTGTCCTGGAGAAGGTGTAAATGTTGGTTCTGGACTGTCTCCAGGTGTAAAGAAATCACCTGGTGTGAACGGATCACCAGGAATGTCGCCAGGCATGCCAGGACCGGTTGGTGTCATGTACTCGTCAGGATCCAAACCAGGAGGTGGTGCAGGTGAGGCACCAACAGTGTCAGGTGTGACAGGTGTATGTACAGGTTTGGACGGAACACGACCATCAGAGTTCCAGAAAAAGACACAGCTCCAATTGGACTCCACCAACTTCGACAAGTCGTCAAAAGGGTGTGATCGGATGTACAACTTAGTTGTATCCTTCTTACGCCATAAAAACAGTACACCTGCGGTGTGACGGTACCTGACCTTCAATTGTTCAAAAGTACCGCGCAAAATCGTGGCGTTCTCAAATGCCATAGTAGGTGCAAAAATCTGGCGCATATGTGAAACATCATGTGCGATATGCAATGACTCAGACCAAGGATTATACTCATGTCCCTTAGGGAGTGAGTTAACTCTGTTCATAAGACGTCGAACATAAAAATCCTTCACAGTTACACTGTCAGACTCGCTGAAGTGAACATATTCTCGATCCGTATTTTCTGTCAGGAAGAGCTGGAGTGATTCGAGACCCGGAATATCGAGTCCTCCAAGCAGATCTACAACTACGGTAGTCTGTGCGTGAAACAATCCATGATGGCTTCCCAGCGGCAGAAGACAGCGAATAAGCTTGGAACAGAAACGATAAGGATATATCTGAGCTAGTTCTGCTTCCAAAGCCAGGTGCTGAACCTTCCAATGGTTGATGTTGGTGTTGTTCACCCCCGAGCTTATTACTACATCTCTTGAACACAGGCGCTAAAATTCCTTCATCGAAATTGTGTAAAAGAGAAGTTGGTTTGTTGTAGTAATAGCCATTGGGGTCTTTCATTCCAAATGAACACATATCAAGAGTGCCATAGGTAACACCACGTTGTGACAAAAGATGCTGGAAACATCTGGTGTACCAAAGAGCTGATGAGGCTGGATTCTCAATGATGAATTGGCCTTCATGTTCAATCTGGAATATGGCAACACGGCAAAACTCCAACATCGGAAGAAACTTCTGTCTGCGCTGATCTCGTGCTGCGCGATCATGGATATTGGTCATCTGACTCCAAGGAGCACAGTGCGGCGCCATAAAGATGACTTTAGGCTTCTGTTTCTCGATGATGTCCATCGTCCTCTTACGACCGTCACTGGTCAAGATGTCAAATCCGGTTCTCAGGTCAATAGGTTGTCCAACACGCAAACCATTCATGGCAGCAACTTGACTTAACCGTGCTGAACCTGCGAACAGTTCTAAGAAATCAATCTTACCAGTCATGACAGGTTGCCATGCATAAGAGGAATATGTAAAGCCTTCCACACCGATCTGGGCTCCGTCGCTCTGGACAAGAGAGCTTGCGTGGTCAGTGACCGGAATATCGGTCCGTGCACTCTCAGAACTCAGTAGTGCAACCGGGTCGAGTGGCACCTCAACATCTTCGATCGGATTGATGTCCTTACGGACCTTGCTGATGTTGACCTTTAGAATTCTGGTGCCTAAATCGATACCAACCATACTGCCGTCAGAACTGATGACCTTGCCCTTGATCCATTTTCCGCTGTGAGTTCCATCAGACTTTACCTTGGATTTATCTTCTGTCCAATAGTAGATCTTATCACCAGGGTAAAATGGACCATCACTCAACTGAAGTCTTGCGGAAATGTCTCGTCTCAGATCGTCTGATTGTTTTGCTTCTAGGTAAGACTTCATGGCAAGTGTTCTGAGGGCATCTATGTTTTTCTCAGGAGAAGGAAGTGAAGCTGTAAGCTGTTCTGGTGTCATATTCTCTGGGTACAAAAGATCTGCAGGTCGCCTTCCAAATGCCATCTCCAATGGAGATACTCCACCAAAAGTAACCATGGAGTTTCTGGCAAGTGATGCTTGTCTGAGGAGTTGACGGTACGTGATCTCGTATCTGGATGGATCCTCAGTGACGGCCTTAAGCATCAGGGTGATCTGCTTTTTGTACATGCGAACAGCTGCTTCAGCTCTATTTGGCCATGGAGTGCCAGGTCCTAAAGTGATCGGTCGGATATTCTTTCTATTGTAAAAGGATTCAAGTTCAGTACCCATGAAACCTTGATCACCGACAAGATACTTAGGATTCAACTGGTATGTCTCAAAATACTCCAAAAGATGGCCAATCGTTTCTGCTTCAGTCTTGCCGTTACAAACGTAAGCAGTGGTCATAGAAGTAGCACCGTCATAGATGATCAGGAAAAGAAGTTTGGACTTGTCATTGATAGCTAATTCACCATGGTCAACAAAAGTGAGTTCTCCAAACGTTTCACTTCTCATACCTGAAATTCGTGATCTTGAAGGTGCAATTTTTGACTTCTGGCATGTATCGCACTGCTTGACTACCTTTTCGTACTCTTCATAGATCTTAGCAGGAATCTTTAAAGCTGATGTTCGTTTCTTGAACTGCTCAGTTGACATGTGATAGTGCTTCAAGTGCAGTTTCAAGAGTTCGGTTGGATGAGACAGCTTTTCATGGATTCTCTGCAAGGCTAACGGCAATGTTACAGAAACCTTAGGAGCTTTCTTCTCTCGATGCACTGTTGTTGGTATTGGTTTCACGTCTTCCTTTGGTTCTTCCTGAGGATCAGGCTTCACCGGCATGTCAGGTTCTGCTGGAAGTACGTCAGGCTTCCCGGCTCCTGAGCTAGAACTTGGAATCTTCGAATGCTCAAATGGCGTACCAAAATCAGGTGACTTTTCTGTCTTCCGGTATGTCGGAGGTGTCACCTTTTTAGCCAGTGGAGGCATCGAAATCAGCTTCGATGGCGGATCGACCTTGGCATCTCCACTTGCGATGTGCTTCTCTGGCTTCTTAGCCGGAATATCGGCTGCTGACTTGTCTTCCTTCACTTCGGATGTCTCTGCCTTCTTGCATCCATCCTTGTATGTGTGCTTACGATGCTTTCCACTGCAGGCAGGACAGGCTCCATACGACGGGTTGATTGCAGTGAAGCTGTGGTTCGGCTTACGAACTGAGCTGGCAAACATCATGATGTCTAAGACATTATGGTTCGAAGTGCTCACTGGCAGCGAAAATCGCTTCAGGCCGAACAAAGGACAAGTGAAATAATCACCGACTGGAGTATGCTCAATTGACACGCGAAGGTTCCTGAGCTGTTCAACGCTAAAAAGGATCGGAACATCGCCTTGGTCTAAGATATCTATCGCTGTTGTGATCCACCCTGTGGGTGACTGGTCGTTCTGGAAGTAGATTACCAGCTTCTCTCGGACGTTGGGACTGTTCACCGTTTGCGAATGAGAATCGACTTGACGAAGGCTCAAAAGAGAAATCAATCTTGGATGCATTGTAGTGTCTCTTACATGCCTTCACTAGACGCATAATGGCGGTCCTTGAACCCATTGCTCTGGTACAGCCGCTGTCAATGATCACGTAGGTCGGACTGTACCTCAGGTCGATGTATTCGGAAAGCAAAGCACGGTGAAGTCCATCGTCAAAATTGACAAAAGAAGAACAGAAGCGTGGATCAATCACTTCAGAACAACCGGAATGTCGGTAGTCTGTACTGCTACCGGCAGGGTTTAGGTGATACTGATGTGAAACATGTTCTTCACCAGTCATTTCTTCTGCCTGTGTTCCGTAATATCGGAAATCTGCTGACTGGTTCATCTGGTCAGGCCTTGTCTCTGAGCTATAGTGCTCTTCATTTTGCGGTCTGTCCGTCTGTCCGTCCGCAAAGTATGTCCATTGTTGCCAAGTGGCTTCATTTGCCTGCCAGACATCTTCTGGATAGTACTGGTCAGTGTGATATCCATACGAGTCCCATGACCAATTTGCTTCATGTGCACTCCAGGTTTCTTCGGCATTAGTTGATGGTTGAGCTGTTGAAGGCTCTTCGGTGGTTGCAACGTTGGATTGTTGAAAAGGATTCTGTTGCTTGCTTTTTCCTTTGCCTTTGAATGCATCTTTTCCCTTGAATCCTTTCTTTCCACCTTTCTTTCCTTTCTTGCCTTTTCTATAGAAACCTGAGTTGTCAGGGTACTCTGCGTAATGTGCCCCTGCACCTTTGCCTCTACGGCTGACAAAGCCGGGTCTTCTACCTTTTCCGCGGCCTTTTCCTTTGCCGCCTTTGGATGGTTTTCTGAATCTTCTACCATGGATTCTTCTACGGGTGTATCCTCCTTCGGCTGCTAACACCCAAAACCCGGATTCTGAGAACAAACTCACAAATCCTTCTTCGCCTGTTTCTTGATCCATCGCCCAGTATCCGGATTCTTCTTCCAAGTCTCCTTCATCGAGGACAAGGAAAGTGGATCTTCTTTGCCTGCGGATCGAAGGATCGGCAGTTCCTGTGGCGGTTCCGCAAAAGAGATCAAGGAATAAGCCCTTGACACCTAAGTATGTGTAGTTGTTCATGTTGATCTGACGCAAGGCCATGCTGGCTACAAACCTTTCTCTTTGCTGTTCATTGAGATCCGACTGAACTAAGAAAATAAGTGACATCAAGTTGTCAGACAATGGAAAGGTGTCACGATGTGCTTGTTTCAAGGCATCAATGTGTTCAGAACGCATCCTTTCTGCATTCTCTCTTCTTTCTGCGGGATCTTGAAGTCCTTGAAGTAGCAAGTACTGCTGTTGCGAGAGGATATCAGTAAAGTTGAAATCATCAGGCTGTGGAACAGTCGAAAGATCTAATAAGCCCATGAAGGCTTCCATGACCTTCTTGCTAGCGACTTCAAAACGAGCGATCCAGCTGACAAATTCCCCGTTTCCGCGCCAGGTCCTGAAGGGCTGCATGAAACGCCAAAGAAAAACATGATTTGCTCCTTTGACAAAGTATGGGCGCAACGTCTCCTTGAAATACGTAATGCCGTTTCTTTCATGACGAAGCTGTTCATTGTCGAGCATCTTTTCGTAGTATTCGGCGTTTCCGGTTAGAGCGTTCTTCAATGATGGGCCTAATTTTTCGGCGCTTAAGGTGGTGATGTTCACCCAGTCGTCAATCAAATCTTCAAACTCGAACCAGGATGACTGTCCATCGAATGACGGAGGAATTTTTGGCGTCATCTTGACACCTGCTGATGGCTGTGCCTCGTACGTCCGGTATGTCGAACTCGAGGACCTTCCATGTTGTTGGCGATGACGCGTGCCTTGAGCGGCGAAAGCTTCTTCTGGATCAGTTGCTTCCGACAGGCTGTCGTCATGCTCTTCGTCCGTATCTATGTTAAAGATCTGGACCATGGTCTATTTGTTTTCAGACAAGTGACTTACTTGGTTGTCCCCTGTCCGGAATATCGGACGATTCGGCACGAATGCAAAATCGACCAATGCGAAGCAGGAGACACAAGCTCCGCTACCACTTTGAGGGGTAAGTTCCCCCAGAAGTGGCAGTTGGATAACTGGACCTGATCGAAACACCAAGTGAAGT
The DNA here is from genome assembly GCA_963970005.1 of Durusdinium trenchii. Lineage (NCBI taxonomy): Eukaryota > Dinophyceae > Suessiales > Symbiodiniaceae > Durusdinium > Durusdinium trenchii. The sequence goes on along the minus strand of CAXAMN010025306.1, from coordinate 507,446 downwards.
CACACAAGTGCGTTTGGTGTGCGAGCGGCAGCGATGCACACCTTTTCTATGGCTGCGGATGCAGGTATTGGGCTACGAAGTCTTGAGCCAAATGAATTAAGTCGAAAGCGGACTGAAGAGCTACATACTAGTCTATGTGCAAGAACAGGTGCTACACACGTATAGCGTAGACACGCCTAGGGGGACCTAGGACCCTACTAAACACACCCCCTCCCTCCCTCCCCCCCCCCTCCCCCCCCCCTCCCTCCCTCCCTCCCTTGCCCGCTTTGAAAGGTAGGACAACAATCGCCCAGCTGCTTTCAGAGCTCTGATTCCTGCAGATCTATTCTCCCGAATTACTATTGGTACAATGCAGACCCAAAGCTTGAGGTCGCGATTGAAGACAACGGAACAAAAGTATCATCCTTGTGTGTGATAGCCACACTGCAAGTATAGTCGGGCCTCTTGCAGAGGGGTGTTTGACCGTCGTGATTCTGTGAGTGTCTTCTCTGCATTCAAAGAAGAGTTGGTGTGTTTTGCTGTACCGATCTATATAACTCCATATTCCTGGCTCAAGGATTTCGAAAAGATCGGTGAAATAGCGAGTCAGTCGAGCACTACACAGGACGCTGTGCTGAGTACCAGTTCAACACTGCTCCCAGCACTGATTTCGAGCCACAACTTGCATAGGATGTGGTTGAGAACGTGATCAAACCACAGACCGACAGGTGCACTTTATGGAATCTGTCAATCGTGCGCATATCCGCATATCTCATCTCTCCATTGCAACAGCAAAATGCTAGTTGTATGCAACAACCTGATGTGTTGCGGTTTGTGTCTCTACTGTGCAATACAGTTGAGGCGTGGGGCGTGCTATGCCGAATTCTTCCACAGCTTTGATCCGGAATATTATGTCGTGCATTGTTGGAAGGACTGCATGGTGCGCAATTTAGAGAGAGTTTGACTCTTATTTTACTTTACTGAATGCAGAAGCAGTTCCCTGCCAAGTACGGGTCAATGTGACTTCCAGGCCTTGTTCTCCGACCTGCTTCTGGCTTTGGCTACACATGCCTCTGGATTCACCCAGCCAAAGTTGGACCCAAGCCATGAGCAGTTCTTGCCTTATGCTTCAGAGCTGCCACAGCCGTGCTTTCGTCACATTGTGTCAAGTTTGTGCATCAAGCACTTAAGCGGTGGAAGGTACGTTCGGCGCCCTGAAGCGTTGCAAAGGCTGCGAGCTGCATGAAGCAGAGTAAATCTTATTGTCATGTGAATGCGACCACCGCAAAATCGCTCTCTGCCAGTTGAGAGTTTAGCAGAAACACATTTTGTTCCAAAATACTCAACAGCGGCACGAAGAGCAAGGAACTACTGGGGTTCACAAGACAAACATGCGCTGGAATACCGACTTGGACCCACCATTACATGTGCCGAACCAGTAGTTAAGACTCTAGTCCAATATCAGCTTAATAACACACCGTAGAACTCTCTATATCGGAATGCAAATCCGCTGAATCTCAAAGCAATTATGCCGGTTTGAGAAATTTCATTTGATCAGCGATTCAAGTTCACTCAGAGGTCTCGACCCAAGGCGTTGTAAGATGTTGTAAGAGGCCCTTGATCTCGCTTGCTCATTTCCAGATTAGGTTTGTGAACACATGATTGATGTTTCCGTTTAATTGGCTTGCTGCATTGTTCTTACATGATCAAGTCCTTTGTCCGGATTTACCCCTAGGGGCCCATGGTACCGTCTAACTCATTCTCGGAATTTCTCACCTAGTTTCACTCTGTTTTTGTTTTTTTCCTATACCCGCTATGTATAAGCGATACGGGCAGTGCGTCGCTGCATTGGTGCGCAAGTCGTGGGCGAGGCTTTCGTGGCTTTCGTGGCTTCTGGCTGCTGTGGCTTTTGGCTTTCGTGCTTTCGTGGCTTCTGGCTTCTGTGGCTTTTGGCTTTCGTGGCTTTCGTGGCTTCTGGCTTCTGTGGCTTTTGGCTTTCGTGGCTTGGGCGGCTTCTGGATTTTGTGTGGCTTTTGGCTTTCGTGGCTTGGGCGGCTTTCGTGGCTTCTGGATTCTGTGGCCTTTGGCTTTTGGCTTTCGTGGCTTTCTAGCCATGCGAAGGAAAGAAGGAAAGAAGGAGGGAAGGAAGGAAGGCAGGAAGGAAGCAAGGATGAGGGCTTCTGAGGTGTGGCTTGTGGCTTTTGAGGGTCAAATTTAGAGGAGGATGGTGCAAAAACCATCAAGCACCGTTTGTAAGCCACCCGGAGGTAGAATTCACAGTAGATTAGGAAAGTGCCAGTCTGCAGGCCTGTTCATTCAGGCGGTTGCTTTCAGCTATACTTGGCTTTCATTGCGGGGGAGGCGCTGCGCCCTCCCCCACTCCCCCTCTCGCTTTTTTCCATTTTGGCGATTGCTACGGGGCGGCCAAGCAGTCAAGAACGCCCATCTCATCAAACACTTGGCCACCTATGACAACTTTGAAACTTGGAGACGCAGCAACTTGTAACTTGTTCCCGGCGATTGTTCGGTTCAAAGCAGCGCTCGCCTTTAAACTCAGGCGGTTGCTTCAGTGCCGGGTTGCTGACTATACTTTGTTTTCATTGCGGGGGAGGCGCTGCGCCCTCCTCCGCGCCCCCTCCCGCTTTCTTAATATACACGGTTGCTACGGGGCAACTAAGTACCAAAACCACTATCCTCTTTGCATTGACAACGCCGCAAAGGTGGATGATAAGGCCCACCTTCGCTTTGCTGTGACAACGCTACAAAGAGGTTGTCAAGGCTTTGGCTGTTTCTTTCCGCACTGTTCTATCCACTTCCCATATATCTATTTACCTATGCGTCTATCTGTCTATCTATCCATCCATCCATCTATCTATCTATCTACCTATCTATCTATCTATCTACCTATCTATCTATCCATCTATCTATCCATCTATCTATCTATCTGCCTTTCAGCATCGAATGGCCATGCCCGGCCACGCTCCACGCCTGCAGCCATGACTTGGTTGCACTTCTTTGGAGTCCGTGCTTTGCTCCTCCTGGCTTGGTTTTCTGCTAGACCTTTGGATTGGTGGCTGCCCTATGTTGCTGGCAGTTCTTTGCTGCCCGGTCCTAATTCCGGGTCCGTTCCTGAGCACCTTGGTGAGTTCAACACACTTTGTTGGAGCGGAAAAGGGAAAGGTTGGATAGTGGCCGAGCACTATCCTGAGCACTATCCTGAAAGGGGAAATCAAAATTTGATGTTCCACCAGAATCACCCTGCACTTCTGGGCGGAGGGCTTGTAGGATCCCACGGGATCACCAACATCAAGACACGAAGCCTGAAGCGTGCGTACAAAGGACTGGCACTGCATGGGTTTGCTCTATACAGAGGGCAAGTTTTGATGAACGCACCCACTTGGTCTCCGCAACCTGCATGCTTGAGGGATCATGTACCACCTCCTTACCAGCTAAGCCGGAGGAAACGAATGACTGTGATGACTTGGAACACCATGGCTCTTTCCACGGCTCAGTGGCTCACACTGCAGATGGTAGATGTGGTATTCCTCCAAAGCACGTATTGGTCGATTGCTGACCTGCATCGAGGACGTCTACAACACGTACGGTGTCATGTTCATGGACATTGTCTTGACCTGCTGAACCTCTACTAGTTTCCGGTGACTTCAACACGACGATTGGAGCGGGACCCCAATGGGAGATCTGCCGAGGAGGAACGAGCAGCCAGCATGGACCTTGGTGCCTTTCTGAACTCCATCAACTGAGTGCTCTGAGCTGATTTTTGAAGCCCTCTCCTAAGGAGATTGAGCTCAATCACATGAGCTAAGCGTGGAGGTATCTGTACACCTGATTTGATGTCCCGTGCCCTCTCCTGAGGAGATTGAGCTGGACCCTTTGAAGTTTGTTCCCCACTTCCAAATGTTCACCTGCTGTGTTCTCCCTATGGATGTGAACCACAGGTACCAACTGATAGCACGCGAGCCTTCGAGTTTCCACGATGCTGCCATAGCGGTTTTTGGCATCAGTGAGAATGTTTGTTTGAGAAATGGCCATTGGCCAATGTAGAGCACCTCGGTGCGGCGAGATTGATCACAGTATCAACCAAGGTAAGATACCTTGTGCCCCGCTTTCTTGAGACTACTCGAGAGCGCCCGAAACTGAAACTCTATCTATCTATCTATCTATCTATCTATATATCTACTTCTCCCTCTCTCTCTCTCTTTCACTATCTCTATCTATCTATCTATCTATCTCTTTCTATCTGCACTTCCAAGTTCACACACCTGCCACGAAATTTGCACTTCAAGGTCCATAAAGTACTGCACCTGCCACGAAATCTGCACTTCAAGGTCCACAAAGTGCTGCGCCTGCCACGAAATCTGCACTTCAAGGTCCACAAAGTGCTGCGCCTACGACGCCTTGAAGTCCACAAAGTACTGCTCCTGCCACACAATTTGCACTTCAAGGACCGCAAAGTACTGTGCCTACCAGGAAATCTGCACTTCAAGGTCCACAAAGTACTGCCCTTGCCACGAAAACCGAAAAACAAACAAAATTCACAAAAAGAAACAACAATTTCTAAGTTAAATCCGAACCCACTATATACTATACACATAACTATACTATATTGTCTCAACAAGGTCAAGTCGTACCATAAAGTTCATAAAGATCACGTACGTCCGAAGTGCACAAGACTTGGGCTGAATTTAAACTTGCATCTTGCAGCTGGTATTGAAATGCAAATCTCTCAAGGGCGGGAAGGCCTGTGGAAGCTGTTGACCGTCTTCGTAGTATTGCTTTTCCTAATGCATATGTTCAATCTTGGAAGATGCATCTCCCGGGCCTTGGATATTTCCATGTTTGGGTTTATCCTTATTCATCAATAGTCCAATAGTCACCTATGGTGTAGGTCGCACTTATTGAAGGAAGAAGTAAAGGTTTGACAACGGAAGAATGTAGCCCATGCAAGATCTGAAACATGGAACTGTAGCTTTCGTTCGAGCAAAACTGTTATTGCAACATCTACTTGTGAAATCGTAAACGGTTTGACACCGGCTTGTGTAGGCAGGCACAAGTGCTGCAGGCAAACTTTGTTCACTATCGCTTTATACTTCCCGGGTAGATGCGACAGCCTTCTTTGCATCGGCAAGACTAAGCTTAACCATCGGATTGCATGCTGAAGGTAAACAGCAGATAACATAACGCGCAGATCTGTTAAAACGCCAGTGAACACTTGTCATACCGCAAGAGTCGTGCAACCCCGAGTACTTGTGCAACGCCTCGCGCGTGTAAATATCATGCTGGCGTAGACTTGGACTTTCACTTTAGAAATGCAGACAAACGGTGGGCATTGGCAGGCACACTTCCAAACCTTGCTTGGTAATAGGGTTCACGCCAGCAGCCACCACGCTTGCCTGCATCCGGGTTGCGATTGCTGCAACGAGTTTTACTATAATGTTATTTATATATATATATGTTGCGGAGTGTCCGCCCCAACCGCGGGGCGCCGGGCTCTTCTTTCCTCAAGCCGAAGGTCCCTCCGGGGTCACGACATGTCACGGGTGGACAAAATGACTGGTCTTAAATCTTCAAATTCCAAAAATGGCTCCTACGGGTACATTCTTCGCCTTCATAATACTCTTTGGATGTAGGAGCACCTGAAGCTATGCAGCCATCTCATGTCCAGCTCAAGTCGTCGGCAGTTCAACTCTTGAACTTCCGTGGGATCGTGCTGTCTGGGAATCGCTCAGTCGACCCCTCAGCCAACTCCGTGTATGCCAGCAAGTAGGCAATGAGGTCCTTGATGGGTGGCGACATGTTGGTGCGATCTTTCTGCGCCATGAGCCATCGACTGTAGTTCACCAAATCCGTCTCAGGTGAACTTGCAAGGTCTTCATAGCTGAGGTTCTGCTTAGACAGCTTTCCTGACGTGATCAAGGTCTTACCCCAATGGTCCATCGAGGTGATGCCCTTGGGGAGAGGAACCGATCCCTGGTCTTTGAAGCTCATCTTCACGATCGGCCTCTGGGAATGCACATGTGGGGCCTGACTCGAGTCAGCGGTCAGGCGACGCTTGGACGAGTCATTCATGGCACCACTGTCCAGGCTGTATCCAGTAGAGGGCACAAACTCAAATTCACTGGTTTCGTGCTCCATCAAAGCGTTCAGCAACAGATGGACCGAACCTTCTTCCTTCACCTTAGTCAAGAGCTCCTTAGCCACCGTGGACAACTGAGCTGGAGCACCGGCCATGTCTAGGTCGGGAGGAAACTGCAAAGCACAACACCCGGTCTAGTCGTGAGACGGCGTGATACGAACACTGAAACTCTGGATGCAAAAATGGCCACAGACACCAACTGCTGTGTTCTAGGGTCGAAGCCGGCAAAAAGAACATTGATTCCCTTCACTGATCACAGTGACTTCCCAAACAATCAATGCGAACCCTAAACCCCAAAAGTGCAGATCACTCATGATCTGTCTCTTCCCCTATCCGGCTTGGAGGCGATGGAGCGGCACGGTTTGCCTGAAGATTCTTACGAAATTCCTTTTCTTGTGCTTGATGCTTCAATACAGTTTCTTCAGGCGAGATTTGGTATGAAGATCGCTTCATGCAAGATCTAAGCAAGTCTATTGGATCTCCATCGTTTTTGGTGAGTGCATCAGCGAGCATTCGATTTGTGGGTACCCACCGCACAAAGGCATTCATGGCCCCACAGCTCTCCCGGATTATTACCACATCTATACTGGTTCGGCGGCCATCAATTGATGTGGGGGCAGAAGGAGAATGCAAGTGATCGTACAGGCTCTTGCAATCTGTCACGATGATCGGTCGGCGCCTTTTCAGCGCATCTCGACAGGATCGCATTGTCAGCGGGCCGTCAAAAATCTCAGCCAACATCAAAAGTAGCCATTCAGTGGTCCCAGTGGCCGTGGCAAGTGCTTGACTCTCGGCTGACATGGTACTGCTCACTGCTCGAGGGAGTTTGTAACTCTTCCATGATGCTGGACACCAGGTTGCTTCGAATCCGTCTTGCAGGGATGCGTGAGTGAATCCAATGATATATCCAGCTTGGTGTGATTTCCCCTGTTAGCAAATGCTGCATCACTGTGGCATACCAGTGTCAGTTGGTCTGGGTCAATTGACTCCTAGCTCACTATGCTGTTTAGCTCTTCTGATCGCCTGATTCGCCATCCGAAAGTCTTCGATCATCGGCTTTGGAAAGGCCTGTTGGGACAGACTAGTCTGGACGCTGATGTCCGGGCGTGACTGAGATGACAACCATCCGAGACTGCCATTCACGGCGCGCAGCACTTTGACTTGACTGTCGGTCAAAGGATCACCTGGTGCACTATTCTTTGGCACATTGATTGATCGCATCTTGTCGGCAAAAGCGTTCATGTCCATTCGAATTGCCCCATCTTTGGTTTGGGAGTACCAGGCACCACAAAACTCACCTGTACTTATTCGCCTTTTTCTATATGGGAATCTAGTACGAAGTTTCTTGATTGAGGCCTCGAAAACCGGTCCATGTCCACCTACTGCTGTATCGTCCACGTGCGCGCCCATGATCCCTACCAAGGCTCCTGCTTCATCTCGAAGTGTGAACAGGCACGGGTCTAGAACACTCTGATACCAGTTCAACCCCTTTACATACTTAATTCTTTGAACCAGGACGCCGGAGCGTCGTTCTGTCCGTAGATATTTCCGAGCACTTCTATCACTGCTGATTCAGGAAGGCCGGGGATGCCACCAGGTGGTTGGCGTGTGCGTAGAGTGGGCGAAATGCATCGTTCAGTGGACCTGCCTCTAGGAACGCGCCTTTTATATCGCCTAACTGAAGTACCCAGCCCTTTGATGCAATCGTCTGAAACAAACACATCCGGCCTAGTTGACTTAGGGTAGGGGACTTCAACAGGCCCTGTTCGGCCTTCTGAGACAAATCTGGGTCCAAGTGCCCCTGTAGACGCCACCTGCCCTTTACCGTGAATGTGGTGCTGTCATTTGGGTCCAAATCCATACCTTCTTCGAGCGGCTTTCGAGTCAACACGAACCTACTCCCTATGAAACGATGGTCTTCCTCTTTTCGAATGCGATCGGCTTTTGCTCCATAGTGGATCTTGACCGAGTTGGGCTTGGACAGAATCGTTTCCCATTCCACACGTTTGCCTAGTTGGACCTTTTCCTGAATGTCGGGAGGATTGTTGCTGTGGTGCAGTTCCTTGCTCATTTTCTTTTTGAGATATTCTGCCATCCGGCAATCCCACGACACACTTTGTGCTTGGAGGAGGAAATCAACATCTTCAACACTCAACACTTCTGCCATACGAGGCCTCGACGACACTGGTTCATCGGCGGACGGAGATGCCGGTCTTTTGTTTTGTGACATACATGCATCTTCAACAAGTTGGGGTACTATCTCTTTCATGATGTCAACAAAATCTGTTTGCTTCAAGGCAGGAGGCCGCCACAGTGCCATTGGTCCATCCTTCCCTTCGATTCGGCGGCGAATGGGACCGTAGGACGACGGCGCCGAAGTTTCGGCGGAACTTGGAGTGTCAGAAGTCTCCTCTGCTGGTGTCGGAGATTTTATCTCTGTCATTTCTTGATCACCCTGCACTTGCTCTTCTTGAGAGTCTTCTGGCACAGCTGAAGTGGACTTTGGCTCAGGCACGAGTGGTGCATTCACTTGAGGCGGCGCTACCACAGTGCTTGACTCCGGCTCGGTATGACTATCGACAGCTGGCTCGACTGGTCCTTCTTGTGGGGGATAAGATTGGGGCAACAGGTCTATGTACTGTTTACTTCGGAGGTTACCACTATCAATCAGATCCTTGATACCTAACAATTCAGCTTGAGGCGATGCCAGCAGGGTTTTCTCCTCATTAGTAGCCAGACGGAGTTGCTCTGGAGCGCATCTCAGCACTTGTCGTCGATGAATGATGACGACATTGCGACCTACTCGACCGAGAACGATGGCGACTCCATACCACTGACCCCCTTGTTGGAGCTGACCCTGAACCCACTTTTGGTTTCGCCAATAGGCTACCATATCACCCGGATTGAAAGTCATTTCCACTCGGGGACGTGCCAACAGAGCCACCTGCAGGGCTCGATCGTCTTGCATCTGAACCAATGCTGTACGGGCAGGCTCTGGCAATTGATGCTTCTGTCAGGGAAGCTGTTGCTGAGATTACCTGGAGAGGTTCGTTCAGCAAGTCCTGAGGAATATGTGGATTGCGACCGAATACGAGTTGGTATGGTGAAAAACCATGTACCTGCAGCTGTTGGTTCTTGATGTGTGCATGCACTACACATTCTAACCATTCCTCTTTGGATGATGGAGAAAATTCTTCAATCAACTTTTCTAGAACGCGGTTGAACCAGCCTCCATGAGTTTCACACTTCCCCAATTGCCAGTGTGCTCCAGCAGCAATCGGACGGATCTGGACACCGTCCAGCTCGGCAGGCACTACCATCGGATCTCCCAGGTTTGTTCTGGCAGGGTCCAAAACGATCTCTTTGGGAACACCAGCCCACGAAATCCAACTGTCTGTGAACAACTTCCTCAAAACACTTGCAGTTTCTGTTTCAAAGAAAGGAATATGATAATCACCCGTTGAAAACTGCTAGCAGTATCGACAATGTTTAATGCCTTCACCTTTTGGTTAGGTAACCAACCCTTTAAGTGCTTCACATCGAGACCGACTTGACTATTGAACTCTGTGATCCGATGAGGTTGCGCCGGCAGAGGCACCTTTGGTTTGAGCTGACTCCGGCGCAAATCACACGAGAATTCCTTAGCCAAACGTATTGCTTGCTCACTGGCCTGTCCATGGCGAAGAATCCTGACTAGATCGTGATTCGGTGGATGACCTAAGTTCCTATGAAGCTTATCCAAAACCGGAATCAGATCACTGTCAGAGCGGTCTCGGACCTGTCCAGCGGCTAGGATCTCTGTCCATGACGCATCGGGGACTTCATTGATGACTTCTACATGAGCGATGCATTCACATGACGAGGTGGCCTTGGATCGATCTAGCTTAAACTGAGGTATCATATTCAACACCGCTTGAACAAACTTCACGGGGTAGGCACCAGCAAAAGTACTGATACGAGGAACACCAGGTGCACTACCGGCGATCACATCATGACACTGATGCGTTCCAGTGTGGTCACATGTGAGACCCAGGCTGGACATGTCTTCATGAGAAACCAACAGACGGGTGCTCTTACGGATGTACCGATCACTCTCAGGCAATCGAAGACCATACCTGCACATGTGAAGCTTCACTGTGTGAAAACGTCGGCAGAGTCCTTCTACCTCAGGGTAATGCCAGGTTCTTGCCCCTGTCGGATGCTCAAACACCACCCTACATCCCAACTGTACACCTATTCGGAACAGTTTGCAACACCATCGAATAAAGCTTCGGCTCTGTGCCTTAATGCGCAGCACTGTGTGAGGATCCCATTTCTGACTATTCAACCAGAACCAACCACCTTCATGAGTACACGGAGGGCACAGAATGAGCAACGACGGCGTGTCGTTGATGAGATCATCTTCCACCTTTCTCCTGTGTTGAGTCAGGCGAAAATCCCAACCGTTCTTAAGATCATACGACCTAGCTCGGAAGTGATGTTTCTCTGCTTCAATCGAAAAACGAGGAGGTGAAAACACTTCCATCACAAGACAGCGATCTTGAGGGTGCTGCACGGCCAAACAAGTTTTGATTTGACTTTCCAACTGTCGACTCTCTCTCTCCGTCGGTTGCCACTCATTGGACACGGACATGGTTTCACCCAAAAAGGAAAATTCGGTCCGAACATGAGCAACTCTTCGAGGAAGGCGGACGATGGTGCGATGTTGAGGGTTCCCTGGAATGATTGGGGAGTCGTCAAGAACTTGATTGGTTTCACAATCAACCACTTTCCTACGAACCACTTGTTTCCATGCAGGCCCTGAACGAGATAACCACGGAGTTGCCATCACATCACTGTTCTCCTGAGTCCAAACAGCTAGCGGCTTCTCATCCGCCGCAGGTGATGCAGATGGCTCGAGAGTCACAGGTGTGTCTGCTTCGGGTGCTTCCGGTGACAGGTTCGCTGGATGAGGATGAGGCTCAAGTATCATGACTTCCGTGAAATCAGCTGCTATAGTTTCTTTGGGGGAAAGCAAATCAACCACATACTGTCCTGCTCCATTGGTCTTGAGTGGAACAGATTGACCAAAAACATTGAGACAGTCCTTTTGAAAATCCAGTGAGGCGCCAAGGGACTTCAAGGCACTGCGACTCACCAGAAGAGGAGCGTCACCTTTGCAGCTCTGATCACCCCTCGGCGATTAGCCAGGATGACGGGCATCTGGACGGAATAGTGGGAGGTCTCCACATCACCATTTCCGAACTTGAACTGGTGCACCTCGGAAATCTTGGAGGGCACTGTCCAGCCACGCTGAGACCACAGCTTTTCAAAGCTCTGTAAAGTTGAAGCCCCAACAACTGTCCTACCACAGCCCGAATCCAACACACCAAATCCTGGTGAGGAAACCAGCATGACCTCGTCAGGGGTCCACTCACCAGCAGCCCCGCATACGTGCTTGCTCCAACAAGGTCGGGCGATTCATGATCGCTGCAATGAAATCCAGCTCTTCCACAACTGCAGCACCTGAAGGTTGAGAAGCTCCTGATTTGTCGGATCCCTTGCTGCTGCCTTTGCGAGTGTCTTTGGCTCGACACTCACGGGCCCAATGACCTCGACGGCCACAGCGGTTGCAGGTAGTGTGTCGCTTCATCTCTTCCACTTCCACACGAAATGCTCTCTTCACGTCCTTGGACTTCTGGAATTGTCTTGTCTTTTGGAGACGGTTGAGCTCTTGTCGACGCTCTTTCCATGTGGCAGCCAACACTTCTGCTACCTCAGCTTCATTGTAGGCCTCCGTGTCAGCGGCCCAATCAGCGGACGATTGATGTTCTTCCAGCAGGTGCTCCACGTCTGAAAAATCTTCTTCCCAGGCATCGTGGGGCTCGGTTGGATCGTCAATGGTCTCTTCCGCCAATGCAACGGCTGTTCGCCGTTTTCCAACAACAAGGTCGGGGTAGCATGATCGGAGAGCTGCTGCAATGGATTCTCGTTTGAGATCTCCACGGGCACGCGAAATGACCACGGCCTTCTGCTCCTCGCTGAGGTTGGCCCTGTGCAACAAAAGCCAGCCTCTGGCTTCGTCAGGAAACTGAACTCCTGTTTTCCTGTGGCATCGGTCGAACAACTCCGATGCTCTGGCAGCCCATTGTTTCATCGTTTCCCCCTCCTGGGAGCGAAGATTGAAAACCTCGCCCAGGATTTCACCAAGCTCATCGACCACTTCCAGCTGAGGAAACCTTTTGTCCAGCAACGACCACAGGACCTGGTCGCCATCTTTCTTCTGATAGTCGCCCGGATCCAGGTGTTCAACGGCCTCCAAGGCCTTGCCAGCCAACAACGTGTATATATAGGCAGTTTCAGGTAACTTGTCCAGGGTCAAGAGCTTATTCTTTACCCAAGTCTTCCATCTCTTGTATTCTCTTCCATCCTCATTCTCTCCAGAGAAGCGCAAAGGGGCGGCCTCCGAGGCCGCAGCAGACATGTCACGGGTGTGGATCCTGACCGCAGGATCACCAACAAGCCATGGCTCCGAATGCCAATTGCGGAGTGTCCGCCCCAACCGCGGGGCGCCGAGCAGGCTCTTCTTTCCTCAAGTCGAAGGTCCCTCCGGGGTCACGACATGTCACGGGTGGACAAAATGATATGTATATATATAGTCCCCGGCTTCCCACCTTCTCTGCTGCAGTGGAGGAATGTGTCTGTTGTGCAGGCGATACTTTGTGGATGCATTCTGCATTGTTCGGATATCCAAGTTTTTTTGTGTGGAGTGATCGTGCCGGCGCAACCTCCCATAAGTTGGCCGCTCAGGACCAAGTGCGGACATTTCCCCAAAAGCATCCCCGCTGCGAGACCGACAAATTTGACTTTGTCCTCAAGCAAATGAGGTCCCTCAGGCATAGCTTAGCGTGCAAATTGATGCAATTTCAACTTCATGATGTCCAGAATGCAAACCACCAGGGGCTCCTGGCCTTACTACTAGGAGCAAGAAGCTATTAGGGGCTCCTGGCATCGCTACTAGGAGCAAGGACGCTACTAGGGGCTCCTGGCATCGCTATAGACCTCAGTGACCGCCAGTCGCCAAAAAACGAAGCTGCTGGTCGCCATGGATCGGGACTGCAGCTGTGACTGTTCAGCGCTTGTGACGACTCACCGGGTTCTGCCGCTGATCGCAGGACCACACACCAATGGCCAGGACTTGGTGTTTGACAGCCCCTGGACCGCAGCATTTTTCACTTACTGTAATTGGATTTGGATGCTTAGACGCCCAGGGCAAGAGTTCCACATACTTTAACGCTCTTCCTTGCGACATCTTGCAACTAGTTTAGATAATATTTTAACCATTCCGCATCCCAGGAAGTGTGCTTTGCAAAGCTCGCCAACGTACCTGTCCTCATCAGTGGAATGCCCTGTTTGGTTCATGCAGACAGAAGCAGAAATCATTCCCGGCCAGGCTTTGGTCCGATCAGGCCAATGCCACGAAGACGCAAAGGCCTAGTTGAAACTTGAATACGCAAAGGTCCAGGCGACACAATGTTACACTTGAAACCTCCTGGACCTGCTTTTCACGAAAGGTAGCGGTTACGCTACCTGAGTTGCCTTGCTTTAGCAATGTATTGGGGGTGGTCACGAGCTCCTGTCCATGATTTCGGTCGTTTAAGAGTTGGTTTTAAATGTCGGGGGGGGGCCCCCCCCCCATTCGACTCCGCCCTGCGTCGCGGAGAATTTGGTAGTGATCTGAGCAGAAACAAGCAGCCAGCAGCAGCAGCAAACCAGCAATGCAGCAGCAGCAGCAGTAGCAGCACAGCAAAGCAGAAAGCAGCGGCAGTGGCACCAGTGGCAGCAGCAACACCAAAGCTCACACAAGTTTGGCCTCCACAACCCTTCGTTTTCGTTCAGTTTTTGGGGGGCTGCGCAGACGAAATTGAAAGAGGGGGGGAAAGCAAAGCAGCAGCAGCAGTCTTCAGGATTCAAGCAACAGCAGCAACCAGCAAGAAGTAGCAACAGCAACAGCCAAACAGCAGCAGCAACCAGCAGGAGCAGCAACCAGCAAGAAGTAGCAACAGCAGCAGCAACCAGCAGCAGCAACAGCAGCAGCAACCAGCAGCAGCAACCAGCAGCAGCAACAGCAACAGCAACCAGCAAGCAGCAGCAACTAGCAACCAGCAGCAGCAGCAACCAGCAAGCAGCAGCAACTAGCAACCAGCAGCAGCAGCAACCAACCAGCAGCAACCAGCAACCAGCAGCAGCAACCAGCAGCAACCAGCAACCAGCAGCAGCAGCAGCCGCAGACATGCTACCTTTCGTCCACCCCCGTCTCCTCAAGTGCACTCTCTACAGCTTGCAAAAGGCATCAATCAAGACGCTATGAAAGAACAAAGGGCTGTACCCAAGGGGTGTTAGTGATGGAGTAGCGACGATTTCCAAAGATACTACTCTGCTCAGACGACAGTGGGATGTGACGATTGCAATTAAAGGATGAATACCGAAGGAGTGCTTACACAGTCTAAGTATCATCAATGGGCTTGACCTCACTTGGTTTGGTGACTGCTAGATTCATGCTCAGCTTATGACGGGGAGTTTTGTTTTTTTCCAAATGAATCATTTGGTCCGTTTGAGTGGTGATGGCAAGCAGGCGACGGGTGATGATGGCTGATGTGTCATCTCACTGTTCAGTTGATCAAGACCGTTTGACTACCCAATCTAGGCATGTCTTTTGCGAAAGCTGGAGCTTCATTGGAGATTGACATGGACCTTCTTCGAGAGGAGCTTGCGTGCCTCATGATTTTCAGTCACTTTGTGCAACAGCTTTTCTGAAAGTGAGGCAACCAAGGTCCTAGTGGTTTTGTGAAGCAATGTTTTGAATTTGAGACACTCAGGTTCCAGGTGAAGGCACCCTCCCTGTGGGTAGATATGGATTCGTGCACCTTTCCACCTTGCCAACAGATCAACAAGTTTTGCCTTTCAGGAGCTCATGCAGCGCGGGCCAGGAACAGGGGAGAAGCTTGCCAGATAAACTAGAAGAGATGGTGGGCAGGGGGGGTTAGGGCTTTTCACAATCTTCAGCTGCCCATGCAATGCGCTTTACGCGAATCAGGTAGAATGTCTATGTTTCATAGACTTGCGTGGCGGGTCATGAAAAGAAGATGTAAGCATCATACTCTGTTTACAGAATCGTATACAGTTTGTTAACTTTTTGCATAGGCTATCCAGCTGAGGAAGTTCGAGAATGATGTTGTGGAGCCTTTGGAAAAGCAGGCCATTCAGACGTCTGCTTCTAAGCGAAGCGCAAGAGTTGAGGTTGCGTGTCATCGTTGATTCAGTTCACACCTAGGTACAAAGCAATCTATGAGACCATGCCTGTGGAACAGAAAGAGGACATCCAACATGCAGGGGATTCTTGACGCATTGTATAAACGTCTGACAGGACTGTGATTGGGTCAAGGCACAGGATGACGCGCGTGAGGACTCGGATTTGTTCGTCGCATGACGGTCCCCCGCAGCCCCCAAGCCCACATGACGTGTTCATGATTTGTTTGTGCACGTGGTAGCCCAACATGTGAAGGATACTCGTTTGCTGTTTGAGGACATGAAAATGTATGATGAACGTGGCATTGCAGACCCTTGAATGCAATTAATCAAGCTGCTGAAGTGCAGCCCAAAGAAATGGATCTCGTGCGAGGGAACATCCGCACAAGCACTTTTAAGGAGGAGATGCGAGTTGCAGTCGAAGCTGGTATTGCTGCTCAAGTTGAGGCTGCTCAAGTGAAGTCCTTGCAACTTGTGTCAAAGCACAGCAGAAGGTGATACTCATTGGATACTGGTTGGATTGGTCATCCACAGATGTTGTCTATGAGTATACGAGTGGGCTGTGAAAGGACACCTTCATGGAACCAATGCGAAGACGGTGGGCATCTCAGGCCAAGGCTAACCAAGGCTACCCAAGGCTGCCCAAGGCTGTGGCCTTCCCTTTTTTGAAGCCTTCTTAGCCTTCTTTACGGGGGGAAGGAAGCACAAGCTGAGCAGAAGGGAGCCAAGTAAATATATATATATATATGGTGAAAAGCGGATCAACGCATGTTTCGATCACTCGCCGAGGGGGGTCTTGAACTAAAGATTCGATCGGTGGAATGACGACGAATGCCGAATTCGCACTGCCACCATTCTACTCAAAGTATTCTAGAAAATGGAACCATCGAATTTGGAGGACTCAAAATCATCCTTCGAACCCTTGTATGTTGTGTGCGCCGAAGTGTATCGAACCATGGTCCTCGAAGGTGTTCATGCCTTGCTTCTTCCTTACCTTCTCCGAGCGTCTAGACTCATCGAAAACTATCTTGTACCGAAAGTTCAGCATGATGTAGTCTAACATTTGCTGCTTCTCGGTTGGCTTGGTTAAGGAATTTGAAAGCATTGCACCGCCATGTACCCAAAGGATAGGTGTTTTGCAATCCTCCAAGTTTTCCCTTAAGGAAATGGCTTCAATGTCACTTCGCTTTTCTGCACCCTTGACCACCACAGTCGCTCTGTGGATCTTGTCGTACAGGTTCTTGGAGTCTGTCACAAGTGCTGCTGGAACGTGTGAAGCTGCTTGATTGGGATCTCTCGGATCTAAGCAACCCCCGGTCATCTCATGCCAAAGAACCCTTAGGTAAAGAAGGTCGTCCTCGCCATCAATTGCCGCCTGAGTCTCTGCACACGCTGGTGACTTGCGCACTAGAGATTTTGGCTGATCTCCAATGCACTGGTGTAATGTCGCACTCTCTACCCTGTTGTACATGTTTTGTGGTCAAACCAACAAAGATTCCTTCTGTTGAATCCTTCTCGTTGGGCCTGTTTGCAAATGCAGCGTCTGTCCAACAAATCATGTGAAGTGTTTCGTCTTCTGGAAATGCGTGTATCCAAAACTGTTGGTTTCTCCACTTCTTCACGTTTCTAACAACAGTGTTGGTCTTGATCACTTCCGAAACTGTGCTCACTGGTATTGTTGAAATGAGGAAACTGACATTTGCTGAATACATGAAGCATGTTTGCCCACACAACCACAAAAGGCTTCCTAAGGTTCCCCTTAGCCAGCTCTTCTCCTTGTCTGTGGTTGGTTGTTCGCCTTGACGACTGCGATCCCTTGAAAGTGAAATTTCTTCCAAATCATCGATGAATCGACTCTGCCTCAAGGAAATACTGAAATCCTCATGTTGCTTCGCCTCCAATCCACACTGCTCAAAACAATTCGTTTCCCAGGCGCCCCAGTTGTATTTTTGTTTGAGAGCTTGTGTGGCTGTTTCGTGAATTGGATCACCTTGTTTCCCCGCTACCATGAAGTCGTCCACATGCCCATGCACTGCTGACCTCACCTGTCCCTGGTTGTCTTGCAAAACCCAACAACATGGTTCTGTTGTCAACCGCAAATATCCCAATGTTTTGAGAGTATTGCAAACCGACTTGTACCATTGAAGTGGTGCTTGTACCAAACCGTATGCTGCTCTGGTTAACAACATGGGTGTGTCCTCCTCTACTCCTAACTCTCGGCGCATCTCTGGAAGTGGTCTACACCACAGAGGATCATCGAGAGTTTCTCCCTGAAGAAATGCCCCACTGACATCTCCCTTTGAAATGCGGAACTTCTTCCATGCGCACAATTGTAAAAACAATTGTCTCCCAGCCTTGGATGGTGTTGGTGCTGATGTTTCACGCTCACTGTAGGATGGATCTTGAAATCCCAGAACGATTGCCTTGCCTTTGCTTTCTTTCCGTCTTCCTGAGATGGGTCGTGTTTCCAAGTGAGCAACCACCTCATCCCAATGATCTCTTTCTCATCGGGAAATTGTTCTTGAGCCTGTTGGAAACACTGTGCCGCTATGAAGTTCTTCACTTCCTCGTCTTTGGCCTCACAAAATCGTATGGCCTCTTCAGGTGTGAGTCGGCGTTCATGTACTTCAATCTGCTTCTTCCGCAACTGGCCTGCCATGTAAGCTTCAGGATTGTTCATGAACTTCTTCCAACCACGCCTGCTTTCTGGAAGTGGAAGTTCTGCTTCAACTGCCCAGCAATGTTCGACTATGTTGCAAAAAGCGTCATGATCTCTTCGAGGTCTGCTGGAGCTTGATCTTCCTCCGGGATTCTCATCTGCTGGTCTCTTCTCTCCTCTGGGAACTTCCTGTCTGGCCTGCTTTGTGACTATCTGTCTTAGGTCCACATCACCTGGACGTTTGGTTGTCGCCCTGGTGGTAGTCACCCATTCTTTGTTGGGTGTTGGCTCTTCCAGGATCATTGGTTCCCTTCTCACATGCTCTTCTGCTGCTTCCATCTCATCGCTTGGTGCCTCTCCAGTAATGTCTGTAAAGACTCTGCGGCGCTCATCTTGTTCAATGTGGCTGAATGTCCAAGGAAGTTCAACGGGCCCCGACAGCTCTTCAAGGATTGTTTCATTTTCTGTTGCTCTGCGAATCTGTTCGGGCGCTGCCTTCAACAATCTCCCTGCCTAATAGAGCCAAACAATGCTTCCCTTTCTCAACTCTCCATTGTCACGACGTGTTTCTGTTGCTAAGACTCTTGCTGGACCAAGAAATTTTCCCGTCTGAAATGTACCTCTCTCATTGTGTGGAATCTGTGTCCGCCAATAGAAGACCAGGTCTCCTGGTAGAAACAGCTGGTCTCGCCTTTTTCCCATGCGTTCAGCTCGCTCCAATCTTCTCTTGGCTTGTTCATCAAGAAAGGCTTTCTCTGCACAGATCCTGATTTTTGCATCTTCTTGGAACCCTCCGTCTTGCAATAGTTCTGGCCGTATTGAGATGGCCTCCTGAGCTTCAAACATTCTGTCACATTCATCTGGTGATTTTCCCAAGGCATGTTGCATTGGGCTGTATCCCTTGTAACATTCTCTGGTATTGAGCACCCAGGTCGCACGTGCCAACAATTCACGATTGTCAACCTCCGGAAACTCTTCTGCGAGTGCGGACAAAATATGTCCGAATTGTGCCCTCCACAATGCTCAACTGCCAATGTGCTTCCCGTGGAATATGGTCCAACAATATGTCCCGATTGTTGAAATATTCATCTGCCTGTTTACTTAACCATGCACCTGCTGGATCAACGCGAACTGGCGAACTGTCTTGGGTTTTCCAAAAATTGGCAACCATTGTTCTTCCAAAGCCCTTTTGAAATCTTCCCAAGTTCCGGTTTTCGTGGGATGTTCATGAAGAAGACGACACACTGTGAACCTGCTACCTGAATCCACCATGACTGCGATTTGACATTTTGTCTGGTGAAGGATGTAGCCATGCTGCTGCGTCAACCTCTAATACCTCCCACTTGGCTGCTACAGTTTCTAGTGTTGCGAATCTCCTTGGATCACGAAACTTCTTTTCAGCGCAACTAGGAAACTTCCACTGCTTTGCTACCTGTAGAACCTTCTCAGCAACTCCTCTTCGACGAAGCGACTGGATGAGGTTCTTCATGCTCCCGTGTCCGGTGTTCTTGTGAATACGTTGTATCTTCTGTTCAATGTCACGCTTCTCTTCGGGTGATATCTCCAGCAGCTCACCTGCCTCGGAGAGTTCTTCATCATCTGGAACTGCAGGATATGCGTCCTCAGGGATGGGCCGTCTCAACTCTTGAACAATGTGTCCCCAACCCTCTGATTCACAAAAACAATCCACAACCCGGCGAGCGAATGCCGTTGTGTACCGTGCTGTATGTGAAGTTTCCCCTGCTTCGCACCGGCCCTTGGCATGGTTTTGTTGACACTGTAAATTCATGCGTTGCAAAAACAGTGTATTCTTTGTGGCAACCGTCCAAGCTTTGCGCAACAACTTTGTCTGGTCCCGAGTCTTGCAGCCAGCTGTTGACACCTTTTCCAGTTCGTTCTTTTGGAGATATTGTTCAATGCAAGGCAAGTTCCACGCTTCACACCTCTGCGAAAGTTCAAACAATTCATCAACCCCCAATTTAAAAGCAAACTCAGCCACTTGAATTGCACCTTGATATTGGGTGATGGCTCTGTCTTGTTTCTGACTGAGGTTGAGCCTGTGTTCGGGGGTTCGGCGATTGAGCCTCTGCAAAGGACAAAAGGGTGAACATTCGCATGAGATCCAAAGCTTGAGAGGTCGAGATCTCTTGATCTTCTTGAGAATCAGATCAATGCCTTCCGGAGTTTCAAGATTGCCTCCATTCCACTCGGAGAGCCAAAGACAACTGCCTGAACCAAAACGTCTTTCAACCTCGGTCCCCAAAATGCTATCTGGATAACAAGCAACCTCCATGAGAAGGGGTCTTCCATGAGAAACCAGGTCATGCCAAGTCTTGCTATCAGGATTCTTTCGAACTCCCCATTCGTTGTGCAAGCGTGACAACCTCTCCGGAAGTACCTCCGCATGATCTACATCTCCTTGCGGCCCTTCACACAACTCACTTGTAGTTCCAACTCTGCATTGACTGACTGCATCTCCTTGAGTTGGGCCTTCAAACTCTCGTTCTCGATCTCGGCTTGGGTCTTGCTTTCCTTGTGCTTCGTGTTTTTGCCTCCAGGAATGCCCATGCGCTTCTCGATCTCTGCCTTGTCGTGTTCGACCTTCTCCCAATGGTCCTGCTCTGAAATATCGCCGTCCCAGCTGTGTCCACTGTTTCCCGGTGTAGTCTTGCCTTTGTAGCCCTTGGTGTCTGGTGGAGACTCCTTCATTGTCTTGACGTACTGTAGGTGAAGTAGCCCTTGCCCTGGTCCTTGTGGGATTGGCGCTGGTCGGCATACGGCACCAGCCTTTCCATCTTCCAGTATGGGTCCTCCGCATCCTGGATGGTCTCCCGACACCAATTCACATAGCTCGGGAATTGAGCAATCACTTGATCCAGTGATAGGTCTCCATGCTTTCCAAACCCCACTTTCTCTCCTCCCTGAGGTGGATACTTCTGGCAAATGGCTCGTTCTCCCTTGGCTGTCAAGGCCGCAATTGTGTCGGCTTTCTTCTTGGCCCTCCGACGAAGGTCCGTCTCTTCCAACGTTTTGGAGTTGCCCTGTTGCTTCTGTGTCTCCATGATCTCGGCATAGTGAGCTTTGATCTGAAGGAGTGTCCACTCAGAAGGGACATTCACCCCCTCCTCCTGAAGCTTGGCAATCCACTGAGCTTTGATTGTTGGCAGCGGCATGACGACTGGAATCGGACACAAAGAGATTGCGACAATTGCTTGAATGTGCAAAAGGCTGTGTGTGATTACATTTCTCAACACAATGACTGTCCTCCAAATGTTCACAAAAATTGCATCGACCGTCGGCTACCGACAAAAGGTCACAAACTTCACAAAGTGAAAAACCCTGAGTTAAATGATTGTCCAATGAGCTATGTTGACATGGCTCTACAATCTTCCCATCACTACTGCTCTCCTGACCGGAAGTCTTTCCGTCCATATCGTCAAGAGAGTCATCTCCCTATTCAAACAACGAGTAAAAAGGCATGGAACGCGACTTGGCTCCATCAAGCAAATTGCCCGTCAGTGGCATCAACAGGTGACCATTCGGTGCTTCCTGAAGTTGCACGACCTCTCAAAATCCAGCACTGCTCCCAAGGCCTTAAGAGCTTTCTTGGAGATCAGCACTGGCTGGCCTGGAGCTTCATGAACATGTACCTCAAAGCGTCCGCGATGTTCCCCTGCTCCAAGTCCCATGGTCACCGTTGACAAACATTCTGACTTGGCACCATTGCCAAAGCGGAACACTGGCTTCTTGTTGACATCCACTTCCATGAGGGCCTCCCCATAGTTCTGGAGATTTGCCATGCGCACTTTCTCCAAGGCATCGATGAAAGCCAGTGATGCGGTGGCCCCGGAATCCACTACCCCCATGCGTGAATCAACCACACTCTCCAAGGTCAAAGCGGTGTGCTCCTGTCCAAAAAGGCCTGCCTCTTCAAACTCATGTACGCCTGCCACAAAAGCGATCTCTGCTGCTTCTTCATGAGCAACCTTGGCTTGTTGGCTTGTTCCCTTCTTTGGACATTCGGCGATCCGATGTGGTCCTCCACAACGAAAGCATGGACCTCGGGTGGTAGACCCGCTGGCTTCATTGGTCTTCTGAAAGGGCTTGGGTGGAAAATATCCTCGACCAAGCTTGAGTTGTTTCTGCTTCCAGCGAGCTTCACGAAGTGTGGTCTTCTGTGTGCGAATCGCTGCTAGTGCTTCCTGAACCTTGTCCTCCTCAGTGAAATAGGCCTCACGGCTCGCAGCATCCAAATGCTCTACCCTGAAGCATCGTCGGCCATACTTGGTGCTGAACTCACCCCGAATGGCGGCCAAAATGTTAGCCCTTTCATTTGCATCGAGTCCACTGCGGTGGAGGAGCAAGAAACCCGCCAAGAACTCTGGGATGAAGATGTCGCTGGACACATCCCATGACTCAGGCGGGTCATATTCTTTGGAGTGCCAAGTGCCTGTCGACCATTCCGACCAAGCCTTCCATTGGTGTCCCCACCAATCTCCATCGGCGCCTTCCTCATTTTCATCAAGTCGACCATCATCTCGAAATGGACCTTGTTCTGAACCTCTATGGCTGCCTCGATCGATATCACTGGGCTCCCATGAAGGTTTCCACGTCGTTGTAGTCTTGTCGTATTCCTTCTGCACCTTCCTCAAGGCCTGACTAGCCTCCCATAGACACTCGGAATGGCGAGTGCACCAACTAGTCATGCTTTCTCCTTTTGCAACCCATAGAAAAACCGAGTCACAAAGCGGGATGCTTCCGGAAGTGATGGTCTTGCCACCACACCCTCCAGGTAGTCCAAAAGGAGATAGACCCCCCTCGGCTGGCTCAACCATTGTGGGTTCCTCAAGGTCATGGCTCTCACAGCTAATTTCGCAGTGCCTTCGAGCTCTTTCAAAAGTCTTGGCCCTGCGATGTAGCGCTTCTTGTACTCAAAGGTCATGAGGTATTGTATGGCCTCTTCCCGATAAGCAGCTAGCGTCTCTGGCGACCCATCGTACCGTGGTACCCCATCGCTCGTTCGAGCGATTGTTCGTTCCGTCATCTTTCGCCTCTAGGCTCCAATGACTTCTTCACAAACCTGCAACCTACACCAAGGCTCCGGCTGCCATGAAAAGCGGATCAACGCATGTTTCGATCACGCGCCGAGGGGGGTCTTGAACTAAAGATTCGATCGGTGGAATGATGACGAATGCCGAATTCGCATATGGTACCCCCCCAAGCCAAGGTTTTGCTAATTTACTATGGTATGTACAGTATTTTATGCATGTTTTCGGATGTATGGCAAACACTAGTAAAACACAAAACCAAAATCATTGAAGTGCAAACCAAAAATACCAAAACAAACAAAAAACAAAAAACCAAAAACCAACAAAGCCAAAGAAAAACAAACCATCAGCCTTGGAGGATGTCCAATGACTTTAGTTTTTTTTGTCCTGTTAGTCTTTTAGTTTTGATCTTCTCTTCTTTCCGACCGGAAACCCAAACACTATTGGCATGTCTTGACGTTGCCTCTGGTGTTGAAGCAGCATTTCCTCATCAAGCTTGGTTCGCTCCTTGTCATCCGTTTGTGTTGCTATGCCTGTTGTGCCTTGCGCTATTGCTGCGGCGAAGCCGAAGCAGTACACGAAAGACGATTGGGAGTATCTTGCTTGAATAAATGATTACCAAGCAAAAACTTGTCTCAAATCAACATCACTGCCTGCTATCAAATCTATAAGCTTCATCTCTTTCATCCCTTGTCAGATCGGACGCTATGGCCGTGGAAACCAGTGATCTGCAGCCTCTTGTCTAAAAAATGTTCGCATGGCATTCTCTGGCTTGTAGCCTTATCCTCACTTCACCCAATCTCAGGCTTGATGACATGGAAGTCGGCATCAGTGAGCCGGTGCCTCTTGGACAACACACTGCGCAACACCAGCTGCACATGGCTACCTTCCTCGCCCATCTGCCGCCTCTCGCGCCTCAGGTATGAGCTTCTGGACGACGGGGGCGAGATGGTACCAAGAACTCCACCGCAACTCTGGGGAACATGGCTGAACGGAGTTTTAGTTTCACCTGGGACACCCGAAGGGTCACCCCCCAACCTACGCCTCCGCAAGCTGTTCTACATGTGATTTGGATTTCTTCCGTGGCATCCACTTCACTCCAGCCATTCCTGCTCTGTATGACGATGGAGACATCGGAGGAGAGTCAGGCAAAAAAAAGGCTTTTGCAGATGTGGCCGATGAGGAAACTATGACCAGAGAGCGGTGGACCAATTCGAAATTCGTCAGGCATCAGCTTCGCATTGTGTTGGACAACGCTTACAATCCTGAGGCTGAACCTGAAGATGACTTGACAGAGACAGCCCTTACCGTTCAGCACGAGGAGTTCTTCCGCATGATGCGTCCTGCGTTGGGCAATATCTCGGTGACTGATGCAATGGCCATTCTCAAGCGCGGCGCCGTCGTCATCTTCTCCAAGAAATTCATTTATAATCGCTAGCCTTCGCAGCAGCTCGTGTCCGTCAAGCGCATTCGCTGGTCAAAATTGGATATCCTCAAGGACTCCTGCAAGCCGGTCTTGAAGAACTTCTTGGAGGGTGGCCCAGCTCCAGCGTCCTTTCATGACAACACAGTTTGGGAGGAAGAATGTCGTCTGCATCTAAAGCTGCGTTTTTTTGAATCATTGCTACTGCATCTGTCTGTCAAGACCCTTGGCTCATCTTTTCAGTTTGTGTCTCTATTCATCTTCATAACCCTTCCCCTAACTGCAAACTGAGGAATGGTTGAAAGAAGCCATCCGCAAGGCCGAGGACAACAACTTCAAGGAGGCTGTGTCAAGGGCAGAGGCAACTCGAGAAGCAGCCATGCATAATGCCCCTCGCATGAAGATGGAACCGCAGGAGTTCAAGGATGGGCATGCATGGTTGGCAAATGAGTGTCGCATATCTCCGGTCAATGTCGATACTGATGTCGCTAGCCGTGGCCGTGGCTGGACAAACTGGGAAGTCAAGAAGGAACCGCTCACCAAGTTTGCCAATCTTCCAGAGAGATCTTCTACCAGAGTCATTGAGTTGGACACCCCCTCGCCAGTCAAACGCCCTCGGATCGCAACATCCTTGCCTTCCATGCCTTCCTGTCCTGTCATGAATCCTGGAAATGCTGAGTTGGGTCTGCCTGACGATGAGGAGTCTGAAGGGACAGATTTGCAGATGGACCTGGAAAAGCTGATGGATGAAATGGATGATGGTATGCCATGTGTGGGCGAAGCTCCTGATGAGGACTAGTCGCCTGATGACTGACGTGTATTCCCAGTTTTGACTCTCCTTGGTGTGACATCAGCGTCGAAGTCTCAATGAGTGAGTGGCGTCTGCGTGGCTTCGGCATCTACTGAGTTTGAATCTTTCGCTTGGTTTCTAGCTATTGCTTCGACCAGAAGCAGTCGTGTAGCTTGTCCATGTGGCGTGAAATGCACTATATCCACGAGAAAGACAAGATTTGCAGCGTGTGTTGTTTTGCTGTCTGCATGGTCGTTGTCAGCCTCGTTCCGTCGCTTTTGCTTCAACATGCACCTCTGGATGTATACCTTAACTTGTCTCTGTAGTTTTGTGGTTCTTCCAGCCTCTTCTGTACGTGCTTCTGTCATGGCGCCACGCTTCAATCCTCGTGTTCCGAAGCGTGGGCGCGCCCGGCAAGTGTTGAAAAGGCCTGCGTCCAAAAAGACAGGTGATTGGCATCAAGTCCCTTATGTGCACACATGGAAGCGATCATTGGTGGATGTGGTTAAATGTTCTGTGTCCGGTGTGGTGTCCATGCTACGCGCAGATCATCTTCTACCTGCGTGGGAAGGTGCTCTTTGTCCTCATTGTCAGCGCGGCACCATGGGCATGCTGGAGTCGTATGGTGGTGTCCCCAAGCATAGGTGGAAATTTTGGAAGTGCCTGAAGCGCATCAATCCTCACCACGCTCTGGCGAGGATTGCCGGCTGTGTATGCCGGGACGTGGGACGTGGACGTCCGGGACGTCGGGGACGTGAAGGATAGGAACCTCTTGTTCGCTCTTCTTCCTCTTGCGATCAGCAACCCTTTCCTTCTCCTTCTGCAAAACTTCGCACCACTGGCGAACTGAGACTTGACAGGAATCCACCAGCATGTTGTGGTAGGCCACTCGCTTGGCATTTTGCTCAGGGATTTCGGAAAAATCAGCTTGGCTTTCGATGTTCCCGCGTCTTCCAGCTTGCCAATCGGATATAGAGGGCCAAGGCGGCTTTGACAGCTTGTTCCCAAATATCCTTGGACGCAGGCGCTTGGACGGAGGGTCCTGCCATCGCTTTTTCGCAAGCTTTGCCAGTGAGGCACACGAGCAAGCGCTGTCGCGCCATCCTCTTCAGCCTTGGTTCAGCAATCTCGCACGGTGTGCAGAATTTGCAAAAGCTTCCAAGCCCGCAGCACATGGTCACTGTGGACGTGCACCTGTCCAGGGCCGCAAGGTGCCCAAAACCCCAGTATACGAGCGAAGGTAACACGAGAGGCCCGTCTATTCAATTTGCAAGGGCTCTTAACATCGCATGGGTACACACCGTTGCGGGTGTTCAAGCTAGTCCGGGGCCTTCTCCTCTCCAAAAGGGTCTTGCTTGTGAACAAACAGGTCAAAGAGGCGCATCAGCGCTGACAAAATTCCCAAGTGCCAAGGAGCAATGCTCAGCGGAGTGGCTAAATCATGGCTACCCACCTGCGTGCGGCGCGGGCCCAATAAGATGTCCGGGGATTCCAAAACGGCGAGAAAAGTTCGAAACTATATATAAACATGTCTACAGCGCAGGCTCCACGCAGGGCCTTCACAGCTGCGTTGGAACGCACATTCAACAAGGTCTGGTAGCCGAGGAAGGCGGCCTTCCCTGACTCAGTGAACTCCAGCACGGTGTGCGGAGCAGCAAAGCGAGTAGCAACTCGTAGAGCGAACCAAGTTTCAATTTCTTTAATGTGCGCGACAAGTAGCGCTTGTTCTGATATGGTTGTTGCGCAAGGTGCAAGCGCCGATAACCTGCGCTGCTCTGTCAAACACAGATGTCTATGCAGCGCCCCATCTACAGAGCCAAAAAAGGTTTGCGGGCGCTCTGACTCTGACGGGTGGGGGCGAGAAAGGTTTGCCACTAGCGCTCTTGGCACGCTATCCTGGTCGCGAGCAAGGTGCCTACACTCCCCAGGTCTACGTGGGGTTGTCCCTCCGCAGCTCACCTGGGTCAGGGCAGTTTTGTTCCAGTTTAGCGCAGACGTCGGCGTCGCAACAGTTGGTACAGCATCTATTTTGGCACTGTTAGATCTGAGCCTGTATGCACTAATTTGCCAATGTGTTTCTATGAAAAATCACGCTGCTTTCCCTTTTTTCACCGCCTTGTCCGGGTATGTTTTCGTGTTGCGTGAATGAGTGACGCAGCATGCGATACCACCCTCGGATTTTCTCAGGACCTCAGGCCTCAGGATTCAAGATTTGTATGTCCAAAGTGCATGGTTTTGGATATATTACAAGGTCGTGGGATGATCAGATGTAGCACCAGTTACATGTACATGACATAGCTTGTATAG